>JAVRXN010000002.1:55142713-55627713 GCA_033556935.1 Timema podura | reverse complement strand
TTCGGTGGCTTAGTTGGCTAACACGCTAGTTTCGTGTTGACTTAGACTCCCGAAGACGGGGAGATCGAGGTTCGAACTTCACTCGGGTGAACTGGGGTGGTTTTTCCTTAATGGTTTTACACTCTCCCTCCACGCAAATGCGTGTTTACTTCCTCTATATTCTACCTTCCCAATTCCTAACCGATTAGCGTAATTAGTATTTAAGCGTATAACCCAAACGGGTAGTAAGACGTGGTGCTAAGTATTGTTATTGTTATTATTATTATTATTATTATTATTGTTATCATTATTATTATTAATAATATAATACAAAATATAAAAACATGAACTATGAGTCTCCTTTAAACAGCGAGTCAAGATTAAGGAAAATACAAAAACTGAAATACCACCTGAAAGGTCAGCAGATGATGTTTACAAACAAAAAGATAAAAATAAAGCGGTTAGTATTTCATCATCTTGTGTAAGCATACTAGTAGACATCAAGAAAAAAACCATTCAACGATGGATAATACATAAAACAAGCATTCTTGGAGGTTGCCAATTTATTGTTTGATAATTTTAAAAATAAATCAGAGATAATAACTGCAAGAAGTTAATTGAAATTATCAGCAAAAACTGTTAAGGTTGCTTACACTTGACCGTATCGCATCGGCTAAAACTGCTGCGCGCCGTCTCGGAAAATATTATCAATTCAAGTTTTTTCCAGTTTTTCCCTATTTCCTTTCAAAATAAACAATGTAGAAGAGTCACACGATGACTTAAATTGTTGAGATTTTTAAGAATAATTCAGTGGTTAAAGTTAAAATAAGATAATTTATTAATATATAACTTTTAAGAAGTTTGAAAAAAAAATTGGGATTTGAGGATCACTTGGCGTGATCGGCTCGCTACGGCCCACATCAGACGGCAATGGATTTTCTGGAGAGAAAAATTTCCATTGCAATGCAATGTGAGCTGTCTGGTCAAGTGTGCACTTACCTTTCAGTTCGCATCCTACCTACTGCTGGACTTCGATTATATTCGGACATGTCCATTTCCCATCGACCACAAATCCTGTTCAGCCTTAATAAAATTTCAATAGTGAGTTTGTGTCTAAAATATTGGAAGAAGAAAATCTAATTTGAGTATTGAGTTAAAGTACGGTTTTAAATTATATGGACCGATTAATTTTGCACGATTCATTTTGTTTTTTAAATTAATTTGATAGTATTCATAATATTTTATTTCATAGTACGTTCAAGCCCTCCCAAATTGCTCGATGTTTTCATGACCTACTAGCCTACATTGCACGCTTCCATTTCTTATTTCTGTTAACTTGTATAGCATACCCGTCTACAACAGCTGAAGCTTCTTCATAACTAAAGGTATTTTTGGTTTCTACTGACCTGGTCATGCAATGTATCCCTTTGGCATTTGTTCGACAATGATTTAAAATGGGAATCATATATTTAAATGACTCTTAAAATTTGTGAGGAACATTTCTAATATAGACTTTATATTATATCAAATATTGACTCCAATGAATGTGTGAAACTGTACCGTAGTTGAAGATTTCAGTATAAACAATAATATTTTACATAATATTTCATTTTTTGGGGCTCCCGTATGAATTTTTGGTCACCAAGTATTCCCGCACCATTTTGGGTTAGACGATATTTGTCTGCAACATTTCAGCTTTTTTTTTTTAGCTCTTCTTAAATTTGAAATGTTCTACTTTGGTTTTTTGGAAATCCCCCAGTGGAACTTTCTGTCACCAAGTATTATTTGACCCTCAGGGCTAGGTTTTATCTTCCCACAAAATTACAGCTTCCTAGTTTTTCTGGGCTTCGAAAATTATAACTTTAGCTTATTATAAACCCCCCTTCCCCCTCAAACGCACTTTGTAAAAATATATTGCATTTCCATATTTCATACATTATTACTGTCTATATTATAATACGCCAACAG
The DNA here is from genome assembly GCA_033556935.1 of Timema podura. NCBI lineage: Eukaryota > Metazoa > Arthropoda > Insecta > Phasmatodea > Timematidae > Timema > Timema podura. The sequence goes on along the minus strand of JAVRXN010000002.1, from coordinate 55,625,766 downwards.
GCACACTGCGGGAAATTTTCTAAACAATAATTCAGATATGAGAATAGTTGTAAAAATTGTTAACTCAATACGATGAAAGGCTTTGCAGAGATGTATGTTAAAATAACTAGCTGAAGAAATTGATGTTCAACATGGGCTTATTATTGCACATGGAAGTGCGATGATTAAATAAAGAAACAGTCCTCGGTTTTGCAGTGTTTCAGGGATATGTTGCCACAAATGGTTTCATTCTTTCAGGAGCAACATCAATATTATGATGAACTGAGTAATGTTTCATAGCTTTGAGACCTAATGTTTCTTATAGATAGAACAACTAACTTAAATAAACTAAAGTAAGAATGGCAGGGCAAGATAAAACCGTAATGCAGATGATAAAGATGATAAATTCTGTGTCAAGTTTTTGCAAAAAGTTGTAACTATTGAAATCAAATATTATTGCAAGTGATTTTAAACATTTTCATAACCTGTCACTAAATATTTAAATATTCGTCTTCATATTCACATGAATATCATGGACAATTTAAATGATTAGATAAGCAATTCAGTATTGTTTTTCATATTCTCGGAAATTTGAACCAATCACAGAAGTATTATATATCCTTCTACAAATACTCATGTTGAAATTATTTCAAAGATAATAAGTGATCAGTTTGGCAAGACAAAGCACAATTATAATGAACATAATTTATTTACAAAATTACATTAAGATTAACTACGAGCATTCAAAAGATCGGTTGGGTTTTTAGCGCAATACGATTGAAAGTCAGTACAACATATTACTAGACATTTCGATAAAAATACTACGCCTATTTGGATTAACATAATCAAGTGAATCAGTGTTTTCGAAAATGAATTTTATCAAGAATAAATATTGAATGAATCGCTGATTCTAAACTCAAAAATGGTTTAAGATTGGCTGTCACAAATTATTTTTTCCAATTTAAATAAACTATCAGATGTAAAGTAATGCCACTCATCACATTAATCCTTACTATGTATTTTTATTATTATTTTGTTGTGTGAAATTTCTATTGTAAGACTTTTTCTTTACTACAAACATGTCATATTTCCTTTTATTTAGTTAGACTACATTTCTTTACTTTTTATTATGATTGCATTCCGTTTTTCTTTTCAGATTAAAGTGTGGTTGATCTTGAAATCTCACTTGTTTTTCAAGGTAGCTCATATGGCTCTATAATCTTCATACTCCTGTCTTAGAAAGTTAAAATTTGATCTGGACTTTATATAGCATGCCAAATTTATGAGAAAAATCCGATATTTGAAAAAGTAAATATAGCGGATCCAAAATGGTGGAATAAAAGTACAAAATGAGTCCAAGATAACTGCCATTTGATAGGGACGTTTTGGAGCATGCCATATTTATGAGAACGTTATGAAGCTTGAATAATACAAGTTGGTGCATCCAAAATGGTGGATAAAACGAAAAAGTTGAGACTTGGAGAGCTTAAATTAAATATGGACTCTATTTTTGTGAGAAAAATTCGAAATTTAAAAAATCCAAGATGGTGAACGTAGTGTACAAATTGAGTGTAATTTGCATGAAATAGGGGGCTCAACATTTCCTAAGCTAATAGAAAAAAAGTTGTTTTCCTTATGGTAGAAAATTTAGCTTTTCATTAATTTATTGATAGTATTACTGCCATAAAACATGTTTTCCGGTCTTAAAATCCCCTGGCTACCAATACCTCGGACTACGAACCACGGAACCTTAAATTAAACAAACAAAAAAAACAAAGAATTATCTTAGAGGGTGTCCATTAGCATTGCATAGCTAAAAATCAATGAGTAATCTAGCGCCTTACTGGGAGTGACAGAGCACTTAAAATAAACAACTTCTGATGATATAGCTTAGTGAACTGTTATATTCTTCGGCAAATCATAATACTCATTTTGATTTTGTTTTGGTGACAGTGTCTGTTATTTAATTTTTGTTCCTTGGTAAAAATTGATTCTAGTTTGTAATTTTATCTGTGACAATGTATAATGTATACCTATTACTCTGCCTTACTTATCTTATGAACGTTCTTAGACTACAGTCCTTTATAGAGATCTACTAAATCTACTGATTATTCGTTTATCTTGCCTTGGGTGGCGGTAATCATTTTTGCATGGATTTTTTATAATTTATATCTGTATTTTGTATTTGACTTTTTAATATTTTAAGAGAGTAACGTTTAGGGTATATTCAAATTCGTAAGGGAACAAATAAATTAGTTTATATTTGTGTTCCTTAGCCTTATTCTGTCATGTGAAATTGTTTATTAAGGACATTTCGGTCTTAGTATATAAAATTATTTACCATCCTATATTCTCCTATTTTTTATTTAACTTTATTAGTTGATTAGTCATTCCTTATTTATTTTTTTTTGCTTTATCATCAAGTTTGAGAAAAATTCTATCTCAAAATTATGACGAATCTTTACTTTTTTTCTGAACACGAATCCAAATATTTTGATGCTGCCTTTTTTATTTTTTATCGAAACATTGTTATTGTTTTGGTGTTTTGGGAAAATAAATAACATCCAAGTTAAAAAAAACTATTACTAAATTTTTTTATTTTAAGAAATATACTATCTTACCTGGACTAATAATTCTAATAGCTATAGACCATCTCAGCTTCAATATTTAACACCCAGGAGGAGGCAGCATACCTGTTCAGTTGTGCCCAGTTAAAAAGGAACCATCGCAGTGTGTTTACTCTCGTAATAGACTAAACTTTCGATGAAAAGAAGATCGTGATTCAATCCTGGTCGGGTCTACTTAGGGTGATTTTCCCTAAATGTTTTCCACTCTCTCTCTATCTCTCTCTCTCCACGAAAATGTGGCTACACTTCATCTAAATTCAACCTGCCTTAACCCTAGCCCATTATCGTTATTATTAAATAAGCGTATAACATGACGTGGTCTAAGCAAACAATTCACTTTACATAAACATGAACTAGTCAAACAAATGAAAACAAGCAAGGATTATGCGAGTTCTTACGATACTATCAATGTTTTTATATTGATTCATATAATGTATCTAAATAATTTATAAAATTGGTATCTAGTAATCATAAATCTCTTTTATTTTTTACTTTATTATTAAAACACCAAATAACCTAACTTTTTATTTTTGCTTAATTTTTTAATGTATTTTATATTATTTTAACTGTATCCAAAATGTTAATCCCAAAAATTGTATAAACATTCTTTAACTTAAAATTTTCAATTCTACATTATATCTCAATTGTCAATCCTTATTCTACTAACTAACTATTCTTTATAATTCTCATATTTTTGTGATCCAATGAATTACAATCTATCACTTCGAGTATTATCCCATATAACTCTCTTTACTTAAAAACCTTTTGGAAAATGTTTCTAAAATGTTTGTCTAGTCGAGTTTGCCAGTGACGGGAAAGTCGGTATTGAATGGAGGAGGATATTTTTCTCTATTTGCTTTCCCATTGTCCTTACTTTTCTCATCGTTAGCTTATTGGTTTGAATAAATTTAGATAGCCCCAATATGTAGTAAGACTCTGTTAGAGGATATTAAAAATAAGATAAAGTTGCCGAAACGCTAAGGACGTGATTGGTTACTGGGATGAAAACATAAAGATCGAAAGATATAGGCCTTAATCTTGAACACACTGATGCAATTAATCATAAAAGTATGGGGTAGTGATGATAAAGGGGGTGTGTGTGTGTGTTCACATTTGCGTAGAGGAGGTTGGGAATTCATTTAGGATTAACACCCTCAGTATACCCGATCAAGTGTCGAATCCTGACCATAATACTACTATTCGCTCGGGCTATATTCTTATGTACTAATTACGCTAATGGATTTATGGATGATATAGGTTATTTTATATTAAGTTTACCCGCATATGCTTTGAGGAAGAGTAAAAAACCATATTGGAAAAACCACCTTCAACACACGTGACCGAGTTTTGAACCTCGAGCTCCCGGTCTTCGGAAGTCTGGTCTACTGAGATAGTTGCGCCTTAGTCCATGTGGCCTCTAAATCGGGTAATATAATTATTACAATAGTATGAACACAATACACTGCCCTAAATAGTTTTCTTTATTTCTTAGTAATAATTTGTAGCTGCCCAAGATTGGTATCTCTTATCACTTATAAGAAGTCTATTATATTATTGCAATGTTTTATTCTTAGCACCATGTCTTACTACCCTTTCAGGTTATACCCTTATGTACTATTTACGCTAATAGTTTTTAGGTATTAGGAAGGTTATATTAAGGAAGTGTACCCGCATATGCATTGAGGGAGAGTGGAAAAGCATTTTGGAAAAACCACCCTTAGTACACTAAACTGAAAATCGAAGCTCAATCTCCCCGTCATTATTGATATTTACAATTTGGTAATTAGTGTTACATAATCCTTGAAAACAACCAAACACTTTATTTTCTACTGTTATAATATTGTACTCTCCTAGCGTGTATAGACTATTTTATGTGTCCTTGCTTTAGAACGTTACCTGTAACAAATAATTAATGGTTTCCAATATTTATACATATATTTTTTTAATAGTCAATTTTAACAGAAAAGGCGTTAATTCCGTTTAGTTCTGTTTGCCAGTGATAATAGCCGGGTTTGAACCTAAGTAATGTATAACTTAGGTTTATTTCTAAATGGTTTGTCAAACTCCTTTCAAGTAAATAACAGTAAGTTTCCTTTAAGTTCTACCTTCCTCATAACTACTGTATTACCATAATTAATATGTGTGCGTTTAAAGTTTTTACTTTCTCACTATCTTACAGGTAGAGAAAGTATGGTGATCGTCAAAAAAATCGAACTCGAGATTTTGATGAATCTTGAAGTTTCATGACTCCCCGAATCCGAAAAAGTTGTTTTTGAATTCCAGTCTGTCTGTCTGTCTGTCTGTCTGTCTGTCTGTCTGTCTGTCTGTCTGTACCTCTAACTAGAACATAAAATATTTTACCAATCAGGCTAAAACTTGGTATCTAGGGTTTTCATAGATTTTCCCAGAGGGGTTTTTGGAATTAGATATCTAACCCTAAATTTAAGGGTAGATTACTGTAGGGCAAAAAGAGAAAAAGTCGATTTTCTCAAAATCGGCTCCAAAGATTTTGATTAAAATTCGATTCTATGCGTTTATTAAGATTATAAATAAACTGGTTGTTTTCATTTTCCCATGAAAATAAATTTTAGGGTACTTTACGGAAGCTGGAATTTTCGTATATTCGCAACTATTTGAGATACTAGGTAGCATATCATTGCAAAATTGTAGTACTATTAAAAATAAAAAACTTTAAATGAAATATATTTTTATAAAACCAATAGTTTCTGAGATATTGGCAAATATATTTATACAATTTTGTGAGCTTTAGTTGTAAAGAGATACTACTTAAGTTGTAATGCAATAATTCTCAAATGCCATAGAGTAATTAAATATAAGTAAGTCTCTAAAAAAGTTTATGTTATTTTCCCTTAGACCTCTTAGGAGAAATGTTTGTACAACAATGATCTATCGCCATTTTCGATTCAATAGTCCATATTTACATTTTTATTGGTCAAAATTTATAAATGAGGAATTTAATAGCAATGCGATGACCTGAAGATGTGCAATACCTAATAAAATGTCGAAAATTTTAACCAGAAGTCCAAAATTTTAATACAAAGTGTTGACCCTTGTGGACCCAATGTTGATCTTTTTTATCGGTCCAAACATACAAATGAGGACATTCTTTAAAAATAAAATCATAAAATTTAAAACCAGGACTCAAAAAATGTTTTACATAAATAAAGTGCAATTGATGCTTGGGTTTTCTAGTGTATACTATTTCGTTTCACATATATTATGAGTTTTGAGTAAATATCTCCATTTTAAACAATAGAGCGAGAAAGTCCGTGAGGAGTTCCGTACCATTTATTTTTATCGTATATGTAGGCCTATATTTTTTTCTCTATTACCTTGCAAACATTCACATCACTTAAACTATAAACTACTTTTAGGTTTGATTGGAAGTATTCCTTATATATTATATATATATATATAATATATATATATATATAATATACTAAATATATAATATATATATGTATATAAGTACTAATATTAATTGCAATAATGGATACTGAAAGTTTGATTATAAGTGCAGGGTTTTGCCATTCACAATTTCATGAAATTTTTCAATGATGTTATTGAATGCAGTATGGTTTTAGAATCATACCTTACCTAAACTAAGTATATCATTTTTAGATTTGTATAGCCCTTTCATAAGTCAAAACTAGATTTCCACTGAACTTTGGTTTTTTTTGTTATTTTTTCAAGGGAATGGGTTATGGCACTTTCCCTCTTTTAATATAAAACAAAATCAAAATGTCAAATACAAACCCTGGAACAGTAAATAAATATGCTTATGTCAAGTACCATACATTCAAGTCATATGTAGTTGAAAACCGATAAATCCGGTGGTTTTAAAAATATAGGGACTGTCGAATTGAAAGATAAAAGGGGTTACAGACAATTTGACAGCAATATATTCTTGATGTAAAAGGGGGAAGGGGACAGGTGGCCCCTAACGTTGTATTAAAATGTATGTATGTTTATGTGGCCAACGAATACTCTCTAATTCTTCTGTGGTTCAATATAAAATTTTAACCCCTTTCAGAGGTCACCTGGTCTAAAGCTTCGCTCTTATAATAGATTACTGGTGACAAGAATATTAGGTTCGAATCCCGGCTGGATGTTATGAGGGTGTATTTTCCTAGATATCTTCCCACTCTCCCTCCTCTCAATTGACGAGACATTATTTGTCTAAAAATTCCAGAGTATAATTAGATGCGGATAGTCTGAACGGGTAGAAGGACAAATTTCCAAAAACTAAAGCACGCTAAAACGTCGAAATGTAACATGAAGGAAACGTTTAATGTATTTTAATGTACGGTATTTATTTTAAAATCGTAACTCGTTTAAAATTGATGTCAGCGCGTAGAGCACCGCTTGAAGAGTTTTTAGCTGCACGTCTATTTAAAATGTACGTATTTATTCTCATCGCGTCACTGGTCTTGTCGTTTGACGTTTGAACCGTGTTGCCTGAGGCTTTGGTGCTTTGAAGCCACATTTTGGTTAATCTTCTCAATTTTGGTCTGGATTATTTTTTTAATTTACCTTTTACCGTCTACCTGGTCTGCCTGCATATTTGCCTAGATTTAAGGGAAGGACGGTAGATTTTTAGAGACTTTTTTCCCGCATTGGCGTGTTGAAAAAAGTGGTAACTCATTTAGGGGGGGAAAAAATCATCATAGCTGTGCGTGATATTCTCATCAACAGCAACAAAATAATGGCGTGTCTAACATCTTAAACAATGTGTCCAATGCTACTGTTCTTGGTTAATTTAAGAAACTTGTAAGCGTTTGGGATTCTAAAATCTTAAACATTACCAAACATTACCTCAATAAGGCCCTACTCCATACTTTCCAATATATCATAATTGCTACCCAATTTACAAGGACCCGCTTTGGTGGCTGAATAGTCTAAGGCACTACTTTTTAATTATGCTAGATTGCCGATGATAGAGAGATCAAGGATTCGATTCTCAGTCGGGTGTACTGAGTATATTTTTACAAAATTGTTTTCCACTTTCCCTACATGCAAATGCGACTACATTTCATCTAAATATAACCTTCATAATCCCTAAAACCATTATCATAATTAGTAAATAAACGCAAAACTCGAACGGGTAGTAAGACACGGTGATAAAAAGCTTACAAGGCTACAAGCCACTATTGATTATAAATGGAACCAACCTTAGCTGACACTAAAAAATCAGCAATAATATTAACGGAGCTCTAATATTAATAGAACCGTTAATGCATGACAAGTAAACACAAATACACTATCCTTACGTGCTAACACACATCAACATTAGTAAAAAATATTCTTATACATGAATGGATCATTAATTTTTTTCCAAACTACATTAGAGTTTTTCTGTCAAATGTATTAATGTTTATGCTAAAAAAAATACATAATACCTAAATTTATAGGTAGGCAGACCACTTTATTCCCGCTCAGGTGTATTATGAATATTTTCCCACTTTCTTTCCACATACATGAGGGTGTATTTCCTCTAAATTCTACCATCCTCCCCTTCACCTCATTAGTGTATATAAATGTGCACAAACTGGATGGATAAATTATGGTAACACGTGAAACAAACAGAAGTTGAATAACATTTTTAATTAATATATAATTATTATAATAATACTTAACTCTCATGATTTGTTGATCCTATTCTGCCAGGTTGTTTCATAGGTATAGTCTTTTAATCCATAACTTCTTACTATCCGACAGGACTATTAGCATTTAATACGCTAAGCTGATAGAGACGAGAAAGGCAGGAAATAGAAGAATTGAATCTGCTTTTTTGTGAGGAGGAATGGGAAACTATTTAGCTTAGCCAAAGCTACGCTTAATACACCGAGCTGGAATTCGTACCCCAACCATATATTATTAGTCTGATATTCGAGTGACCACTGATACAGATTAGTTCGCATAGTTGTTTGATATTGATTTGGTTATTGAGGATTAGATAAATATTTAATTTTTTAATATTCCATTACGTTGCTATTACTGGGAAATAATGCTCTGGCAAAGAAGTTGTTGAAGTGTAACTACCTGCGGTGGTCGTGGACGAGTTTAATTAAACTTATTATTATTATTATTATTATTATTATTATTATTATTATTATTATTATTATTATTATTATTATTAGCACCGCTTCTTACTACCCGTTCGGGTTATACGCACTTACTCTAATGTGTAATGGTAGTGTGATTGTGAAATGAAATGGAGGACCTACAGTTTAACGTGGGATCCGAACCACGGTGGAGGCCTGGCATTCCTTACATTCACAAGTTATGATTAATACACCTCTTGTCAGATTAATGAAACTTCACACGATTAATATTCACTTCACAGGCATATATATATATTTTTTTTTTATTAGATTGGGGGCTTTAGAAATAAGTGAGAGTGAGGCTGCATGGCTGACAGAAACAAGAGAAATGCAGAAGTTTTGGTTTGGTGTTTACAAACGTCTATTGTCGGCTCAAACCCTTCATTAGCCGGTTCATGATCGTGCCTAAGAATAATTTAGCACATTTAGGCCTACCTCCCTAACAAAAATAACTTAAATTCAAAAAGATAGTAAATGAAAAAAATTGTAAATTATATAAAATATTAATAGAATTAATACAAAATATAGAGAAATAAAGTAATCATACCAAACAGATGTAATCATAGTATTCAGAGAGTTAACGCAAGGAAATCCAAAGAAGAAGAACTAAATATATGTGTATAATTAAAAGGGAGGTGGGTGTTAATCAATCAATTAGGAAGAGGTACTTCTTTAAATTGAATAACACTGCATCATAGATAAAATATTCTATATAAAATTTATTAAAGCACTTCTAACCCTCAACACTTTTAATATCTAAAACAAACTGACAATGATGCACCCTTGTCAAGGGTGTAGAAGAGGGTGCTGTAGATTTACGCATGTTATTGATTGATTGCATATTATTTCCAAGCGAACCATTTGACTTAGATAAACAAGCTTGATTATATTTTGAAGTAAACACATCTAGCTATTTTTTTTTTTTTGTAAATTTCACACAGCTACAGATGTGATGTTTTAGATTTAATCAGTGCGTTTCGGTGAAAAATGTCAAGTATTTAAAAAAAAAAATTGAACCAATGGAACTTTCTTTACACATCGAGTGTAGCCTCTCTACGCTAGATGTATTCATTGACACCGCCAATAAATTCAATGTATCAGCTCCCTCAAAAGTTTGGTATGGGATTGGGGAAGTAGAAGAGAAGTGAGCAGTAGTTGACACAAAATCTGGGAGCCATTCATGACTTGTGTCTATCTTTAACATTTGACACACCCTTTCCTCCTTCAACCGATATGTTGTCACTGCTAAAGGCGAGAACCTACATTTGACCGTCATACATTCCCCAACCATGTTAGAAAGTGATTCTGGGACCACTGTCTCAGTTGGCAAACACCCGCACCCACTTGGTTGTATGGAGTGTGTTTATTATTATTATTTTTATTATTATTATTATTATTATTATTATTACATTATTATTATATTATTATTATTATTATTATTATAATTATATTTATTTTTATTATTTTATTATTTTTATTATTTTATTATTTTTATTACTTTATGATTATTATTATCTTATTATTTTTTTTTTTTTTTTTTTTTTATTATTATTATTATTATTATAACTCAACTTCCACGTAAATAATTGTACAAATCCTATAGTTGTAACTCCCTCTCTCTACCTCATTAATTGTAATTATAATTCCTATAATTCGGACAGATAGTAAAACGAGAAACAAAGAATAGGAAAACATTATATTTGCTTTGTCACCCGCCTCGGTGGCGTAGTTGGCTAACGCGCTAGTCGTGTTGAGCTCGACCGTCGAGGACGGGGAGATCGAGGTTCGAATCTCGATCGGGTGAACTGGGGGTGGTTTCTCCTAAATGGTTTTCCACTCTCCCTCCACGCAAATGCGGGTTCGCTTCCTCTAAATTCAACCCTCCCAATTCCTAATCCATTAGTGTAATTAGTACTTAAGCGTATAACCCGAACGGGTAGTAAGACGCGGTGCTAAGTATTATTATTATTATTATTATTATTATTATTATTATTTGCTTTGTCAAGCATTTTGACATAATTTATTTGTTGCACAATTCATGATTCGTTCCTACCTAAGGGTTAAAAAGTAATTAAACTAATTAGATAATACTACTTACTCAATGGCATTAGGAATTCTAAAATTAATTGCCGCACTTACAAAAGTATGCCACCTATCACCATCTCGAGTCAGTTCTACCCAGTCCACCTCATTACACCCTATATATTTCAGGTCAGTTCTAATTTTATCCTCCCAACTGCGTCTAGGTCTTCTCAGTGGTATTTTCCCATTAGGTTGCTAATTAAATATCTTGAACGGGGTTCTAGATTCTCCCATTCGCACTGTATATCCTGCCCACCGTAATCTACGAGATTTGATCATCCTTAAAATGTCTTTTGATTATTACAGGGTATATAGCTCATAATTATGTAACTTCTTCCACTCCTCAGTAGCCTCATCCTTATTTGGACCAAATATATTCCCAAGCATCTGGTTTTCGAACACGCTTTTTTTTTGTCATATAAGGTAAGAGACCACGTTTCACAACCATAGAAAACAGTACTATCACTCAGTGTTAAGGTTAAAGGCTGTTTACATTATAATAATTCAACCTATTTGTAACACTTTTATACTAGTTGGTTTCATTGATGGTTCACCCTGGTCTTAGGGGTGGCACAATACAAATCAAATACAGATGGATGCAATAGGACCCAAACGGGCCCAACCAATTACAGCTAAGTAGTCCTGATAATTAATTTTTAAATATGACTACATATGGTTGTGCACTAATTCACACGTGTTGCTTCTGTGATGGTTTTAAACACTATGCACATGTTTGCATCCAATAGTGGATTAATTTATTTCAATTAGCACCAGTTGTGTTGAGTCAGACCACCGAGGATGGGGAGATCGAGGTTCGAATCTTGGTCAGGTTAGCTGGGGGTGGTTTTTCTTAAATGGTTTTCCACTCTCCCTCCACACAAATGCGGGTTCACTTCCTCTAAAATTCAACCTTCCCAATTCTTAATTCATTAGTGTAATTAGTACTTAAGCGTATAACCCAAATGGGTAGTAAGACGCGGAGCTAAAATTAAATTAAAATTAAAATTTTAACTAGGAAATTGCTCAGTTAAACGTTGTTCCCTTACGAAATAGGCAAGAAACTGTGCCTATAGCTAAAAAAATAATGCCATATTTAATACATCCTCACTAACCTTCTCCACACTTCCCTATCCTTGCCTATTCCCTTATTTTCAACAACATCCATACACCGATATATACTGTACATGCTATTTTATTCGTAAAACTCTTAATGTTTATCTTTTTCACACATTCGTCTACAACATTTAGCCACGTCTTACATGGCCTACCCCTTACTTTGATTCACACAATCTACCTACATATATTTGCTTCGTCACTCAATCCACACTCATTCTCTCAACATGCCCAAGCCAACGTAAGACGTTTCTTTCACACTGACCTCTCTGGATTCCCTTTCAAACCGCACTCCTTCAGCACCCATTTATTACTGACTGTCCATACGAGTTTTTCCACAGATATTTCTTATATATCTTATTCCAACCAAATTCGCCTTGTTCTTGTGTTTCTCCAACATTAGGTTAAACATCAACCGATTTTAATCAAAATTTGCAGCAAGGAATAGCTATAAAATCAATGCCAGGCCTCTACCGTCGTTCGGATCCCACGTTAAACTGTAGGTCCTACATTTCATCTCGCAATCACCCTACCATTACACAATAGCGTAAGTGCGTATAACCCGAACGGATAGTAAGAAGCGGTGCTAATTATAAAAATAATAATAATAGTTATAAAATCAACATTGGTTTTTTATCATTACTCTTCATTCCTGCTAAATATTTGTCATAAATTGTAAATGCTTGCTCACTTCTGCTCGATTTTGCGTTATTACTAGTTATTACAATTAGTTATTATTTTAGATATGTTTAATTTTTATTAGCTACTAAGTAAGACACTAGCGTATAACCTGAACAGTTAGTAAGCCGTGGTCCTTTAAAACAATTAAGACACTCTTATTCCTACTCAACACTGATATAATTGATGGTTTATTCTTCCTGTAAAGTAGCCTACGTATTAGCACTAATATTTTTTCTATTCTATTCTGACTATTACAATTTATATTTTACACAACAAACTGATATTTAAAGCTGTAATCTATATGTCAACTCTTCTTAATTATGCTCAATAATTACAGTTAGAATATGTTACTGATTTTACTTCTCACTATAGAAACTATAGAATACGAGGTACAGCTTGAAACTTTTTTACTATAATTGGATGGAGCTCAAACCAGCAATTATTTCAAGCATGGTAGACAGTTAACTGTAGTTTTATCACATGATTACTCAATAGTTTTGAAATGATAGTGGTTTAACAATGAAATGAAATATATCCCTTCTCTAGTGTCATAAATCATAATGATAGTACTTATTAATTATTATCATGTTGTATTAATGAGCTGATTTGAATTAAAAACTATTCAAAATATTTTAAACAAGCTATGAGAGCCACAATATTTAATGGATTAATACAACTAATAATATACTGAGTGAAGTGAGGTTTTGTTTAGACCTGATTATTTGGCATTTCGTCTATCGATCTTTCCGGATCTTTGTTACGCGATAAATTGTCAAATACGTGGACCTATTTTATCAAGACCTGGCTGGGAAACTCTTTTAACCTAGGCCGAGCAACATTTAAGTATTGTGCAGGTTTTTCAAACTGGTTATCCGTTTCAAGATGGCACGTGGTCCAAAATGTGTATGACCTGTTTTGTTTATTCCGCGATAGCTGTCAAACGTGTTGGCTAATTATAACGAAATTTGGCAATAATATTCTTTCAATTTAGGTTAAACGATATTATATGTAGGCCTGCACTACAGTGTTTTTTTTCATATTTTTATCAACCCGCCTTAGTTGCGTAGTTAGCTAACTAGCTAATTTCATGTGGAGCTAGACTGCCTAGGACGGGGAGATCAAGGTTCAAATCTCGTTCAAGTGAAATGGTTGGGGGGTTCCTAAATGTTTCTTTACCCTCCCTCCACGCAAATGTGAGCTTACTTCCTCTAAACTTAACCATCCCAATTCCTAACCCATTAGCCTAATTATTACTTAAGCGTATAATCCGAACGGGTAGTAAGACGCGGTGCTGAATAATAATAATAATAATAAATAATAGCATATGGTTAATCGTTTTAAAACGGTGGTCACTTAATAGGTTTTTGTTAGGTAGCTCATCTTAAGTGATTTGAATTTTAATTCTAAGCAATCTATCGATTACCTAGGGTGTAATTTTTTTTTACTTTTGAAGTATATTGCAATGTTGACATTTTGGACCACGTGGACAGTGGTTTATCTCTATGAATATAATGTACCATTGAATATAGTATGAATTTTTCTATCTAACTTAATCATCAATAGAAGAATAACTACTTCAAATCCAAGTAGAAATTATAGGAAATATTTCAATTGAAAATCAAAAGATAAATTTAAATTTGTAGTAAAGAAAATAAAATGACATAATTCTTAAAATTATATAGGCTGCTTAAAATGGTAATATTGAAAGCGAGAACCTTTAAATGTAATGTTAATGGAAAAAAATAAATTTGTATTCCAAATATCTTCACCTTGTTAGTGCAACTCATCTCTTCCTAACAATTTGGTACATTCCATTTAACCTGAAAATAGTTTGCTTATCCTGCCTAGTTACACTCAAGTACCATCTTATAAGCTACACCATGTGTAACTAAGAAAAGTAAATTTGATACTTTTTAGAGTAAATTGAAGGTATGTACTATACATCTACATCTACGTTATATTATTATTCTTTGCTTTCAAAAAGACTGAGCACCTCTATGACAGAACCATCCTCACCTGTGGCCTTATATACACTTATTCTAAAAAAATGTTTATCCTTTTATCATCCATGTAAAGAACATACCATACAAATCTATTGAACTGAAAATACGTCTCACAGGAATCACACAAAAATGTCCCCATCAAAGTTCACCTAGAATTAAAGTTAAACTGAACAACCTTTCATCTGAGAGAATGCTTGTTATGACATGTGATGAATAAAAAATCTACATATATATGTTTACCGAGCTCATAGTTGAAGTTTACGTTATTTTTAACTATACAATTGAGATGACTATCTAGGATGATATCTAAACTATATTATCAATTACTGAGCTTTATGTGATTTTCATAATACTTAACAATTAAACATGCTGTTCGTTTTAACCATTGCTACTGATTATCTACTGTGAGATACTTCACCAGACTGAGGCTAGTCATACAAACATAAGTTAGCCTTTAAATGGGAGAAAGGTCTACGTAGAGTGACCACCCCTGGAAGTGCCTCACCTGCCAGGATCTTAACACTGGCTAAACCTCCTGTGCTAACATGGCTGACCTTACTCTCTCCCCCCCAAAGGGAAGCACAGGCCGCTGTATCTTCACCACTCAGAATAGTTATCGCATGATTATTCTTAGTCATCTCTCCCACTGTATCCAATATCCCTTGACTTCCTTGGTAAACAAGGAATACTCATATAGCCCCATTGGTCCATTCCATACAATAAAATTTGCCCTGCATATAGCGTCCTTGAACAACTTCAGACTAGTATCACCAATATCAGCCCCGAGCCATTCTTTGGGTATTCCATCAGCCACATGAACCAATTTAGCTTCACTATTATCAGTTACAGGAATTTTGGTTATGTAAAAGTCAACTGGTAGATGTATCGTGACCTTGAGTGCAATGGCCCTTTGTATAAAATCCTTTAGGTAAGGAGCAGTCTTTTCGCAATACACGGAGTCACCGATCTTCATGCCTTTCAGTACTTTGAGGAAGGTGAACGCTAGGGATCCTCCAATAATCATCTCGTCAACTATGGGCAATATATTTTCTAATATCTTCATCTTTTCCATCAATTTGGCACCCCCAAAGATAACCAAATAAGGTCTTTGAGGATCATGAAGAGCCCTCTGAAAGTACTCAAGCTCTTTTTTCAGCACCAATCCAGCGGCGCGCACTTCAAAGGCATTGCACAGCATTGAGCTGTCCAAAAGATATGATGTGGAAAAAGAGTCATTAATAAAAACATCGGCGATTCGGCGCAGTGCGTATTGAAGGGTGATAGTACCAGCTTTTGTCAGGATCGTGTTGCTCCCATTCAGATTGTTCCCTGTATTCTCCTCCGGGAAGAAGTATAGGTTCTCTAGTAGGATAAGCGAGCCTTGTGGTGATTGTCTGCATTTATCTTCCACTTCCGGTCCTGTGCAATCGTTCAAGAAGATCACCTGCTGGCACGGTATTAGCGTTACTTTTGATAAGCGATAGTAATTATGTTTATATTAAATAACGTATAAGATGGAGAAGTCATAATAAAATATGATTTTTGTATAATCAAATGTATATTGAGACTACTGAGCACATAACTTTCTGCTTTATCTTGCTTTAGTTATTTCATAATATAAAGTCAGTGTTAATATTCCCTCCTACAGTATAATACTATTAAATAATATATATTACGTACTGAAATATAAATGATATATTTGTTGGCATGTGTTATCTATAACAAATATTGTAATTATTTACGTTACCTTTCTCTCCAGAATTCTTTGAAGTTCTTTAGCGATGGGTTTTATTGTAAAGTTAATATCTTTCTTCCATTTGGCTGTCCTAGTTGTGATATGAGTATCACATATCGAGGTTTTTGATCAAGTATATACTTGATGGTACCTAGTGCGTGATACATTTGTTGACTGTTTGTTAAGAGGCTATCTTCAATTGGCATGTTCAAATCCACCCTTAACAAAACGCGGCGATGGGTGATGTTCAGATCCTTCACACTTAATTTTCTCAAAGGCATGTTCTCTAAAAGTTTGCATTTGTTAAATATTTAGTAAGAATTAATTTCCAAATCGTGTTACAAAAATTCTTGTTAAAATGGGTTGACATAGCTACACTGTCTTAATTGTTGTCTCTATTATTTTTATATTATTCTCTTGAGTGGGCTGAGGCTAAATCAATTTAGAAATAAAGCCATGTTGAGAAATAAAGTGGCATAGGGCACCACACAGGCTTACTCGCTATTTTATCTAAACTATACTTATAACTAATAATGTAACCAGCCCCGTGATGGAATGTTCAGTGCACCGTGCTACGGTCATAGGGGCCCCGTGCTCGATTGCCGGCTAGTACCTAGGGTATTCCAGGGTTTGTATAATTAGGTTTAAGTTATGTTAAGGCTCACAACGGCTTCACAACTTCATACGCACTATCATCACATCATCTATTCGAGTACGACGTGTAGACAACCTCCTGTGGTGTACCCTAGGCAACGCTCTCTGCCACCAGAGCGGCTAATAGGCTATCAATAAGGCAACTTAACTTAGATGCAATATCCGTCCCTCTAGATCATATATGCCATACGATTAAAAAAACTTGGAAGATTAAACATGTTTTCAATAAACTACCCTAAAGTAATTTTCTCCCCATAAAAACAAACACAGCGTCTTTGTAATTACAATAAATAAGTTTTATATTTTAATCCTGAGCCAAATTCTACAAATATTTTTAACAAATTAAAAATTTTACAAAAAAATTTATTTGTAAACTATCCTAAATATTTTTTAGCTTGTAAAAATAAAAAGGTATTCTTACTTATCTTTAAGGGGACCTGGTTGTGAGACATTTTCCTATACTTCTAATGTTTATGTAGGTACTATTTTTTCAGAAACTTGCAATATATTTTGACGAAAAAATTATCATTTCACAAGTACCCTGTTCTTGTTAAAGTGTACTAAAATTATTTAAGTATGATTAATAGCTTGTTTGTAAAAAAATATTTTTGTATTTGTTATAAAAAACCACATTTATAGTTATTAATTTAATATTTACAGCATATTTATATTCCAATAAAGATAATTGTAGTACAAAGATACAATAATACATAGATAAACATGAGTACAAAATTTTGGGTTTCTACCTTTTAAAGTTTTTTTAGTAAAGTGTACCTAAATCCAAAAATAATACATCTAGAGAAAATGGCCTTTAAAGGTGACAATTGGTTATGACATAGGTTAGAATTGTTCATTGTTGAACTACCATTTATGTTGATTTTTTTTTATGTTTGGGCAGTATATCTATTTCCCTTGAACTTATGTTTTATATTAAACTTATTAATTCTGCCCATGATTATTTCACTAGAAACAATAAATAGGTAAATATAGTTTACTCACAAATTAGCACTAAAAACAAAAACAATAAAATATTAAATAATGGAATGAAATATACCATGGATAATCAAATCAAAGCTATAAAGGGAAAGATAATTAAATTAATTAACTCTTTATTTCCACACTATCAAGATAATAAAAACAATTATCTCATTTGTAAGTACACAGAAAAGATGTAGCAGAAATGAACTACTGTACATGTAATAAAGGTGTATGGATTGATTCACAATTCTTTTAAATTAATTTTAAATTATAGAAACATAATAAAATAAATTAAACTATTCATTTTCTTGTTAAAAAAACTCTCTCTATTTAATAAGGCCAAAATACAAATTTCGAATTTTTTTTTTAATTTCAATATTAGGTCCTCTTAAAAAAACTATTTTCAGGTATTCACTTTTAACGCAATCTTTAAGCCAATTTAAAAATGTTTCCATTTTTCCATAATTTGTCTTGATTAAATTATCCTTAAATTAATTTATTTTAAAAATAAACATACATTTCCCCCGATGCCAACTTTGAACCAAATCTTTAAAGCGAATTTCAATTAATGGTACGGTGAACCGTACATACTTGATTTTGTTTTCTTAAAACAGTTTGACCAACTCTTCGCACGGTTAAAAATCACCAAAACTATATCAAATTAAAGAATTCAACATCCAGCCACCTACTGTTGATAGTTCCTGGTCTAATTCTGAGCTAATTATGGCAATCACCAACACGTATCATGGAAATTTATAAATTTAAATCAATTAAATTCTTGAGACAAACTATTATCTTGTCCAAAAATTTTGTGCACAAACAAACGTAATCATAAACAAGGCAATCTTTTACCTAAGCACAATCATAAAATAAGATTTTAAAAAAACAATATAAATTGTAATTAAAACAGGTATTGGAAAAAAAAAACAATTTCACCAAAGACCATAAATAAATACTCTACTCTGGTCATAAAAATATTGAATAATAATCATGATGATTTCCTAAAATGTATCATAGTTAAAGAAGATATGTCTCCATATGAGTGTATAAATCAATTAATATGTGGCCCTAGATAGGAGCTAATTTATCTTTGATTTATAGCTTTGTTATCGCAGTGCTAATGGATCCCTTTAAGATATTTACTTTTTTATTGCTTTATTTTTAGATTTTTTCGTCTGCCTATACCAAATTTAAATTTTCAACCATATATAGAAAAAAAATTATATTAGCCACTTCCCCCTCCTAATTTTGAATACCAATCTTTCTAGCTCTTAAGGTTATTGTGGGTGGTCCCTTTACCAACATGGTAAATTAAGATTTCCTTCCATGCCAAAAATAAGATTTTATAATAATTTAGGAAAGATTGTAATCTACTATTGCCCCTTTTCCTCCTCTTATTCAGATCTCATATCACCATTATGAAATATTAAGATTTATTTGATTATATTTTAAAGTTTATTTATGTGATTGCCAATTTTCAATTATAGAACACTCTGAAAATAACTGTTCAATGTTGTTGTGTCAATTCAAAGCTCTTCCATTTCCCGGTCTTCATTTTTTAAATTTCATTGACTTACATGTTAAATTTCATTTTATATTACACCAAAAATGTTTTATATTAACTTCAGGAATTTTTGAAGTGACCCCTTCCCCATTTACTGCTTTTCATTTTGAAATTTAAGGATAAAACTTAATAATTATTTGGGTAGTATTTATGCTTGCCTGACAAATTTCATTCTTCTACCACCACATGAAAAGTAATTTATTATTTTAGTTTTGAGAATTTTGAATCCCCACCATTTCATCAGCTACTTTCTCAATAGTAAATATTTAACACTTATTTTGTTATTGGAGTAATCTCTCTACATTCCAGACAAATTTCAATTTTCTGCTTCACCTAAGATTTTCAGTATTTTTTTTATTGTTTGGAGTGTCTTTTTCTGCCATACAGAAATATAGTTAAAAATTAAAGTTAAAAATTTTGGATTTTACAGTAGGAAAAACATGGTTATTTGAAGTTGTCCTTTTACCTGCCTGCCAACTTTAAATTTTCTATCACGTCTAAAAGTGTTTTTTATGCGACCCCCATCCCCAATTCTTCCCAAGGTCGCAATTGAAAATTTAGCATTATCAACCCTTAATATTGTGTAAAAAAATATGTACTATTGTGTCTTATCAACAAAGGTAACGTCGAGATTAATAAAAATTTATGTGTTGGGCGCCACTCCTGGAAACTAGGAGAAAGAATAATAAAAAAAAAAAATAATAATAAATACAAATAAAACTTTAGCTCGACTAATTTGAACAAATGCACGATGACTCTAAAAAAACTCGAGACCACTGGGTGTGGTTGGAGAACGTTTACCTAGATATTACAATGTCAATGTTACAATGGTGTGCTGTAAGTCTCCACAAACTGAGAGAGTACTTAAAATAAAAAAATAAAAATTACCATTTAAATACAATGGATCATTAAAACAAAATGTACTAATTGAATTACAATAAAAAAAAATTGTTGAAACTTTTGTTGGTTATTATTATTATCATTATTGTTTCCCTTTTACTACATCCCAAACCTACCTAAGGATATCCGAATAAATATAATGCTAATATGACAAAATAAAATATATGGTATTACATAAATTCTTAAACAAAGTTAAACAATTAAATTAACAATCTCTGAACAGGATTAAATTTAGGAGTTTTAATATATATATAATAATAGAGTGAAAGAAAATAATATATATATAGGCTAAACTTTTTAAACTATATAGTTTTGAGTAAGACAAAAAAAATGGTATTGTTGAGGAAAAAGAAAAAAGAAATCAATAGAATTAATATTTTTACATAAAAATAAAATGTTAATCAATTCTCTGGAATAGAAAGAGACTGAATGTATTTAGTCCTTTCTGAAAGTTTTTTCATATATCCTGGTAGCTTGATAAAAAAAAATTGAGAAATAAAATATATTTAAAATTGAAGATTTGGCTGGACCTCACCAATGAATTCATCCATGTTGAAACAGAATGTCTGAAGTCTGTTTCCTTTTATTTATTCCAACTCGTCCACAATTTGAAGAAATAAACATCTAGTTCATCTCCAACACTTAACTTTCCATTTGAGTATTGCACTTTTACTTTCGAACCATTGTTCTACTTGAAAACTAAATTTAATTAGGAGCTATATAGATTTTGCTCCATGTTAAATGACACTCCGGAAGAAAGAACAGAAATACCTTCATCCTCATCAAATAATGTTCAAGGAAACAAATTTAAAAACGTTCTATTCTCTACTAAGTCCAAAGAGAAAACTAATACAATAAAATAAAAGATAAAGTGTTGACTATGAAATGAATATAAAATAAAATACAAATTTAATATCAAGATTAAATATATGTCAGTGTTGCTTAAAAGAATTAAATGTTTATTTTAATCTGTCAAAATTGAAATGCCGCTAGTTTGGAACGTCTTCTTTTTCTTCTTCTTTCTTACTACTTTTACAAGCACGAGACTCGCCACTCACTTGTTCATCATATCTGCGCATGCGTTGAAACTAAATCATGGCTGACATTCAAAATAAATAGAAGAGAAGTCAACAGACCTCTTGGAAGGAAATTAATATGTTTAATAAAAGGTAAGTGTTCTTCCTTATGTCAAAATTAATTGTTTAAATTATTCAAAATAGTGTTAGACGTTCTATATTCCGTCCTTTTAATTTATTTAAATGGATGTAAATATTATTATTTGTCATGCCGGCAACACAGCGTGTTTCACACGAAAATAAATTTGAAACTATTTACAAAGATTGGAAAAATATATAGGGAAATAAATGTTAAGGTGGCAAATAACGTTACAATATTTATTTGGAATGGTGTTTTTTACCTGCATGCCAATTTCAGTTTTCTACCACACTGATAGGTAATTATTAACTATTAGTTTTTTGAAATTTTGAACCCCTATAACCCATTTTTCAACTCTTAGAAATTTGAAATTTTAAGATATATTTGGTTTTTGGAGGTTTCACTCTACCTATCTGACAAATTTTAATTTTCTACTTCATCTGAAAAGGTTGTATTTATAATTATGGGCCCCCCATTTCCAGAAGCCCCATTTTGAAACATCCCAATTTTTTTTTATAAGAGGCAGTTACGCTACCTTCCTGCCAAAAATACTTCAAATTTCTGGGCCTAGAGGTTGGGTAAATGCGGTGATGAGTCAGTGATTCCCACACCTTTCTTCCCCTCTTCACTCTCTTACAGGATGAACTTTTAAAAACCTTCTAAAATGTCTCATCCAATTCCAGAAAGGAACCTTAATTTTAATTTTCAAGGATTTATATTCGCTGGTTCGAAGGATATGTCAGTGAACTATAAATGGTAGTTTGTAGTTAATATAAGATCGCTAATTTTATTGCTGTCCCATGTATTAAAATATGGCTTGAAACGTGGTAGTTTTTATCAACGTTTATTAAAACATTTTTTTATCCATATTGCATCAACCCTAATTATTTGATGATAAATATACCAATGTTATAGACATTTTAAGTAAACTTTGTGTTTGTCATATTAAATAAACAAATACATTAATCAAAGCGAAACACAAAGTTTGATAATAAATACCTGGCTAAAGGCTTACGTTGCCTCAGTATTTTTATAGCAGCTTATAATTATTACTACGAGAGTTGGTGTGTTTTCATATATATATTTTTTAATGAACAAAACCAGTAACGTGATAACTTCAGCTAGCGGTGACTGATATTTCCTCTGAAATGTCATTGTAATATGAAACATCACCAAATCTGAGTCAAGAGAAAACTTGATTATAAAAATGAAACATGGCATGCATTAAAACAAGAGAGCAATAATATTTTCTAAACATCGTTTGTTGAAGCTTTTGAATAATAAATTACACGAGGAACCTGTACATTTAAACGTGTACTAGTTGGGCTGGGCTTTTTTATAAATTGATTTATTAATGTTTTACTAAATTATAATATAAAAGCAGATTAAGTCAAATTAATATAGATATTCAATTAGTCAAGCTCTTCACAGAACTTTATTTAAATAATCTAATAACACGTAGCATTTCATAAAATGACATAAAAATAAAATATGGTGTAAATACAGGAGACATAAAAAAGTTAAATCGCATTATTCAACCAGATATTTTTATAAAACTTTATCTAGAAACACATAGCAGAGTTGGTTTGAACCTGTCAATAATAAATTACAGTAGTGAGCTGTTTTTCAATATCGAAGCTTATAGCTGTTTTACTAATATTTATTAAAGCAATTTATTATAATTATAATCCATAGTCAAATAATTACATAGTTTTGACAGCTGGGACTTGTTTACTGACTTAAAACATTATCTATAAACCCCCTCAACTCCAAATTTTTCTAATTCATCCAACTTAAATCATTTAATATAATTTTATTCAATAAATAGAGGCTATAATTAACTTTTACTAATAAGGGTATTAATTATGCAGATTGCTATAGCCCGAACGGGTGGTTAGACGTCGTGCTGATAATAATAATCATACAGATCCTAAATATCAAACATATTTATAAAAGTTTAAAAACGTAAAATGTAATTTAAAGAGCTTTAATTTAATAAGTATCCTCATCAACCTTTATGGTGCAGAGTAAAATTGTTAATAATTTTAAAGTCCTCGATATACAAAATATTCTAGGACTTGGTATCTTCTCGTATATATAATTTGATAAGCCCGTTTCCGGTAGTAGAAATTACGAGAAATGACTGAACAGATTTTGCAAAACGACCACTCATTTTAATGGTTAGATGTCTAGGATGTCGGTAAAAATAGTTTTTTTCCACGAAAGCCCGATTTTCATAAATTTCAGTGTTTCATTCTTTGTTTAGTCATCATGGTAACCGTTATTTGTGCATGGCTGTAAATCTCTAAATCTTTGGCTAAAATATAATAACTCAATCTTTAATTGTTGGTCCGAACACATAACAATTTTCTCTTTGGATGTTGTTCATAGCACATCTAAATTGAGATTCCTAAACTGGAGAAACATTTATTTTTTATTGGAATGTTATCGTTAATTCGCATTTAAATCAATAATATTGAGCACAATTCGAAAATTAAAAGGTTAAGTTGCTAAGTTCGTGAAAATATTGTCTAGTTTTGTTTCACGCATGATAAAATTATGTTTAAATACCTTTAGATAAGGAATATAGGCTCAAAAACGATAAAATGATATTTAAATATGTTAAGGTGTGTATTATAAGCTCAAAAAACGATAAAATGAATTTAAATAATGTTAAAAAAAATATCCATTTTAACTATCTAAGTATGAGTTTTGGTGTGGTTTTTTTCAAATAATGAGTTTTTATGTTCATTTTATTCAAATAATGGGTTTTTTATGTTCATTTTGGCAAACAGTGACACAATACAAATACATAAGTTAAGCTACGTTTTCATTTTACCAGTTAATTTTGAGGATATGGTATTTAAAAGTAATTTTGTGTGTACCTCATTTATTAATCACATTATTATAAATACAGTTAAGTTCAGCTATGTTTCCATTTTGATACTTAATTTTGAGGGAGTGATATTTCAATTACCGTAGTGTTTAAGTAACACATCTATATTTTCGCATTCTCTCTCTCTATCAGACTCTCTCACGCTCTCACACACCCTCTCACACTCTCTCCTCCTCACACACACATACTCACTATATAAAACTCTTTCTCTCTAATATAATATTATCTAATTTTCTCTCTCTCACACTTTATCCCTCTCTCACACACTCTCTACCCTGACATACACTCTTTAATACATAATTTCTCTCACGTTATCTTTATTATACTCTCTCTCTCTTAAGCTCTCTTTCTCTCTCAAACTGTTTCTATTGTAAACGTTCTTACTATCTCAATTTCACTCTATCTATCTCGCTATATATATCTCACTTTCTCTATCTCACTCTCTCTATCTCATGTTCTATCTCAAACTCACTCTTTCTCTCTCTCTCAAAACGCACTCTCTCTAAAACTTGTTCTCTTGATTTATCTCTCTAACTATTTCTCTAACTCTATCTATCTCACTCTCTTTTATCTCACTTTCTATCTCAAACTCACTCTCTCTAAAACCCACTCTCATTAAAACTCGCTCTCTTAATATATCTCTCTAAGTATTACTTTAACTCTCTCTCAATCTGATTTTATTTCTCTAAACTAATCTCTCCCTCTTTTACTTTCTCTATCAAACGCTTCACACAATATTTCTCCCAAAATTGTACATGCTCTCTTTCACACACCCACACACACACACACACACACACACACACCACACACACCACACACACACACACACACACACACACTTTCACACACTTTCACACACTTTGTAAAACATTTTCCCTTACATACTCTTTCTGACACAATCTCTCCTCCTACACATAGGCCTACTCTTTTTTCTCTTATCCCAGTATTTATCTCTCTATCACATTCACATACTCTCACCATCACTCGACCATACTCTCACCATCACTCGATCTCTCCCAATTGTTAATTCTCAGTCTCTTACACTCACTTTTTCACACTCACCCACACACTTACAGAATGACACACTTAAACACACACTCTCATTTTCACTATCACATTGTATAACTCTCTCTATCAAATATCTTAATATATATTATTTGATACGCCTGTTTCAGAAATAGAAATTACATAGAAATTACTGAACAGATTTGGACAAACGAACAGTCATTTTTAAAAGATTCGGGAATCAGGATGCTAGTAAAAATAGTGGACTAAAACTAAAACCCAATCTTCCTAGCGAATTTTCCATATTTTCCTTCTGTGTGGGCAGTGGTTCATCTGTACAATGATTCTTTGTTTACATCACCATGGAAAACTTGATTTGTGTATAGCTGTACATTGGTAAATAAAATATCGGTCTTTGTTTAAAAAAATATCAGCTCAATTGTTACTTGAATGGCTTAGTGCAACGAAGAGATCTGGAAGAGATGTTATATTAAAGTTCTCATCGGGGCATGAAGGGGAAAAATATACGTTTTTATTCAAATCAAACACCGAAAACTAAATATCTAAGTAAAGTTTATAACCTTTGACGAGTAAACTTTTAACTAAAAAGTGAGTAAGGGCTTATTATATAGATCCTTTCCCAATAAAAAGTTTAAAATACATTTTAGTGCAATAATCTGCATCCATCGCTGCAACGACCCACTAGTTAGATAAAATCCTCTTAATTTAAGCAATTCCTTTAATTTTTATTCTTAGCAAAATCATTGGTTCCCTAACATTGTTAATGTTTTAAAAATAGTTAAAATTTTCTATAATATTTAATAAACACAGGGCTAAAAGTACATTAGCTCACGATACATGTACACCATCTAATTGATAAGGCATGCTTGGGGAATGCGCCGAAATGTCAACCTCATCTTTTCTGGTTTTCAGGTTGAAAGATGTCGAGGTTCTAACCCTTGTTGGATCTACTGAGGCTATGTTTTCCTAAATTGTTTCCCACTCTCTTTAAACACAAAGCAGGTACATTTTCTATACATTTTAACTTCCTAATCCCTACCGAACGGCGTAAAGCCTGGACATGAAGTGAGACGTGAAAAAAATTAAATATATTAAAAATTAATACCATTTGAAAAAATATTTTTGACACTTCTTTAACTATAAATCTAACTGTTTGCGTGGTTGATTGTATAGCTAGGTTTATTACAGTTATTTAAGAGGCCCGTGATTGGGTCCTACCTCAGGGATCAAAATAAAATAAATAGTAAAATTTGTATAGTTCGAATAGAACGGGATTAGGCCCATCTCAAAATATTAAGAACCCGAATGAAACATGATAGTAGGGAAAATATGAAAATGCATGTTATTAAGTGTATAATCTACTAAATTTATGCTAAATATTTTTATAATATAATAACTAAATAATTTAGTAAACATAAATAAATGTAGGGGAAAAGTGCCTAAAATGGCATACTCAGATAAAATGGTATAGGTGCATTTTCTCGCAAGTACTGCTATTTTTTTTCAAATTGAGGGTATTGAGTTATTCCTTAGTTGGAATCATTGATACTCTGTAAAATGTCTGACCTGTGCAGAAGATGTTTCTGAAGTTATTAAGGAAAAATTGAAAAGTTGCTTAGTAAAATATATTTTTTGTTATCTTTCATTGTTAACAAATACATTGAAGGGTAAGTAATTTTACTGTAAATATAATGAGTATTACTTCAAGTGTAATATGCAGTATTTATGACGTAAAATTGACCATAAATTATTTAATATTCTTGATACAATATTTTATTATTTCATAGTTAGCAATGTTGGGTAAAATGGCATACAACTGGTAAGGATAAAATGGCATAGTGTGTCATTTTACCCTAGATAGCGTCTTAGTTATTTAAATCAATCATTATTCTGCTAAAATAAATGTCTCTTACTGTAATTTGTTCACCAAATTATATTTTTAATATTTTAAATAGTAACTTAAATTATTTTTAATATTAAATTCAAATATTTTGTGTGAAGATGGTTGTGACTTACGTCAGAAAGACAAAAAGGCAGTCATGGGAAGAGCAAGCGATGCAACGGGCTATTGATGTAGTAAATAATGGGGAAATGGGTTGGCTTCGGGCATCTAATTCGGGCATCTAAACTGTTTGGAGTACCATAAACAACTTTAACAAGGCGGGCCAGGAATAAAAACAAGCAGATTCAAGGTGTTAGCAAGGGTTTGGGTTGATTTAAGTCTACATTTGACCAAGAATCAGAACGTGAATTACCTGGCCTTGCTAAGAGGGCAAAACATTTTGTGTGTGATATTTGCAAGCCATGATAACTACATATAAAACAACAAAAGTCATAATAGATGTTTTAATTTGTATGTTTAATGTTTTTTCTGTGTAAGATTAAATGTATGTCATTTTACCCATACAGTATGTATAAAATAGCACAGTGCTATATTTTGTATTCTAATTTTTTAACTAATAAATATATGTATTAGTGATTTTTTTTGGAGTTCATTTGAAAGATTATATATCATAGTTTATAAAAAGTTAGAAACAATTAATTTCAGAAGAATATTCTAGAAGAAATTTCAAAACTTAAAAATGGTATGTCATTTTAGGCACATTTCCCCTACGTATTATTATAATTTTAAAAAGGTGTGTTCTGTGCTATTACTTGTGATTACCCATCTCGATGGCTGCATGGTCTAAGGTGTCACTCTCTTGATAATTAGAATGCCTATGATAGGAAGCTCAGGGTTAGAATCCCGGTTGGTTGTACTAAGGGTGTTTTTTCATAAATGGTTTTCTACTCTCCTTCCAAGCTAATGACTGTACACTTTCTCTAGATTCAACCTTTCTCATCCAAAACACATTAGCGTAATTAGTGCTTATGCATACAGCCCGAACAAAAATAAATGTACGTATTGTTATAATTTAAAAAAGTGTGTTCTGTGCTTTTACTTGTGATCATCCATCTCAGTGGCTGCATGGTCTAAGGTGTCACTTTCGCGATAGACTAGAATGTCTATGATGGGAAGATCGGGGTTAGAATCCCGGCTGGTTGTACTAAGGTTTTTTTCATAAATGGTTTTCTACTCTCCTTCCAAGCTAATGACTGTACATTTTCTCTAGATTCAACCTTTCTCATCCAAAACACTTTAGCGTAATTAGTGCATATGTATACAGTCCAAACGGATATTAATATGCGATGTTAAAACCAAGACAAGATACTTGTGATCTTTTTTTACACATGACCACACATCGTTCATCCTATGTGAAAGGAATTTTACAGAACCTCAAACAATTAAGACTATTCTATTTGCACGCAAATTATGATATAATTTTAGTAAAGATACAACAACTAATAAGTAGAAGAGAATATATATTATGTTAATTTATAATAATTGATTTTATTGATGTATAATAAACAAAATTATTTTAGACTTAATAGATTTCTTAACAAATAAAAATTATATTTATATAATTTACTTAAAAAATGATTATATTACTAAAATATAAATACATACAAATAAAAATTATCATAATATGGCGAGTACTTCTAAGAACTTTTTTTTATCGAAAAATGGGTTATTCTTGGTTACCCTACTGTATATTTGATATGTTTTTATAACCCTGTGTTCAATCCTCGGTCCCGGCACAGATTTATCTGATTGCCAAACCCTTCCTTCACCTCTGACAAGATGTGTATTAATCACAACTTGTGAATGTGAGGAATGCCAAGCCTCCACCGTGGTTCGGATTCCACGTTAAACTGTAGTCCTCGATTTCATCTCACAATCACCCCACCATTACACATTAGCGTAAGTGCGTATAACCCGAACGGTTAGTAAGACGCGTTGCTAATAATAATAATAATATAACCCTGTGTTTTGAAAAGAGTCTTTAACTAACACTAATGATAAACTTTCCACACGTAAATTGAACCAGTAGGAGAGTTGAGGAAAATTATTCGCTCTTGTGTATTGAAGATAATAGTATATAATATATGTGTGTGTGTGTGTGTGTGTGTGTGTGTGTGTGTGTGTGTGTTGTGTTGGAATCTTAATCTCGTGACATTTTCCACACTACTAAACAAAGTTCTCATTGAAGTTTCACACCGAAGCAACAAAAGGCATGCGAAGACGTGATTAATTTGGCGACAATTTCCATATATTACAAGTAAACGTGTTTTATGGTTATGTGCGTTCAATCGTTGACTCGTGTGAAGATGTCACCAAATATTAACACGATACAAACACAGGCAAGATGGGCTTGTGATGAGAAATTTTAACAGAATTAAGTTCCTACCCTAACTTATTCATTAACGCTTCTAACTACTGGGTTAAGGATACCGAACTCGATTCTCAGTGAGGCTGAAATTTTTTATCACTATTGAAATTGGAGCTTCGCTTCTTAAAATGATAAATTGGGAGACATAAAAATTGGTGCTTGTTATAATAATAATAATAATAATACTTAGTACCGCGTCTTACTACCCGTTCGGTATATACGCTTAAGTACTAATTACACTAATGGGTTAGGAATTGGAAAGGTTGAATTTAGAGAAAGTTAATCTGCATTTGCGTGGAGGGAGAGTGGAAAACCACTAAGGGAAAACCACCCTCAGTTCACCCGACAGAGAATCGAACCTCGATCTCCCCGTCCTCGGTAGTCGAGCTCAACACGACTGGCGCGTTAGCTAACTACGCCACCGAGGCGGGTATGTTTGGTATAAAGTGTAAGCTATATCGTAAGTCATGTGCTAGGATTATCTATTTTTATTTTACTTTATGTAACCACGTTTTCCTACCCTTATAGGCTATATGTATATGAAACAATGGTGTTAATGTGTTTGGGATGAATAGGGTTGAATTTAGAGGAAGTGAACATGTATTTTCGTGGATAAAAAATGAATAATAGTTTAGGTAAAACCTCCCTCAGTACACCTGACCAGGATTTGAACCCTGATCTCTCCATAATCGACAATTCAATCTATTATGAAAGTGACTCCATTGATTATTCAACCGCCGAAGCGTCTCTGAGATTACCAAATTTACTCGGAAGCCTTACGTTATATAATAATCTCTAACAACGAAATTATGTGGAGTGTGCTTTGAACAAAAATCAACTTTCAAAATAACCCACACTGGTGGACACGTGTGTTAAATGTCGAGTTAAACCAGTCTAGTTGGCCGGGGACTACTACAATGTTGGGGCTGGAGTCTCAACTGGGTGTACTAAATGTCCAGTTCAACCAGTCTAGTTGGCCGGGGACTACTACAATGTTGGGGCTGGAGTCTCAACTGGGTGTACTAAATGTCCAGTTCAACCAGTCTAGTTGGCCGGGGACTACTACAATGTTGGGGCTGGAGTCTCAACTGGGTGTACTAAATGTCCAGTTCAACCAGTCTAGTTGGCCGGGGACTACAATGTTGGGGCTGAAGTCTCAACTGGGTGTATTAAATGTCCAGTTCAACCAGTCTAGTTGACCGGGGACTACAATGTTGGGGCTGGAGTCCCAACTGGGTGTACTACGGGTGTTGATTCCTGAGTATTTTCCCATTATCCCCTCTCTATCCATGCAAATGTAGGTACATTTCTTATAAATTCTGCATTCCTCACCCTTAGTGTAATGGTTGGCGCACACCTGTTTGTATATCATCGAATATACTAATCTCTACGCTATTTTACATGAAAATGGGAAAGACTCAAATCAGGAATATATTTCGCCCCACGCGAAGTTATAAGATCTGATGTGATACTCAACTGTGTTCGCGTACCTTTTAAACGCAAACAGGTAGTGAGACGCGGAGCAAAAAATGAAATTATATGCATAAGATAGTTTGGTTTTATTTATCACCTCGTCTTACTATTATACGCCTGTATACTAATTACGCTAATTAGTTATGAACGAGGAAGGCTTAATTTAGATAAATTGAAACCTAATTTGCGTGTGGATAAAGGGGAAAACCACCCTTAGTACACCTGACCTGGATCAAGTCACTATCTTCCCGTTATCTGCAGTCTAATCTATTGCAAGAGTGACGAATTAGACAATGCGACCACTGAAGTGGGTCAGATATTATCAATATTTATAGAGTAGGTCCACTAATTATAAATATTTTACTATTGAATCCATTCGGGATGGTCCAATTTCAAACCGTGTTTAGTAAAATGAATACATTAAAAAATAAATGGTACGGCGCACCGCACAGACTTTCTCTCTCTTTCTATAAACTCCTAAGATTTCTTAACGGAATAATGTACATTGTATCATCACCACTCCACATAAGAACACGCATAAAATAATATACAATGATATATAATCAATGAGAAAAGAGGCGCATATTTGTCCACCTAAGAGCATTTCAAACAGTTTAATGTCTTCCACAAGGGTCAACACTTCGTATTAAAATTTCGATTTCTGGTTGAAATTTTAACATTTTATAAGATGTTGCAGATCTTCAAGTCATCGCATTGATATTTAATTATTCATTTATACATTTTGACCAATAAAAAATGTAAATATTGACTATTGAGTCTAAAATGAAGATAGATCATTGCTATGCAAACATTTCTCCTAAGAGATTTAAGGAAAAATAACATAGTTTTTTAGATACTTATATTTAATTACTCTATGGCATTGGAGAATTATTGCGTTAGGACTTAAGTAGTATATGTTTACAACTAAAGCTCACAAAATTGTATTAATATATTTGCAAATATCTCAGAAACTTCTGCTTTTATAAAAATATATACGTCAAATAAAAGTTTTTTATTTCTAATAGTCCTACAATTTTGCAATGATAAGTTGTTTAGTTTCTCCAATAGTTGTGGAGATACGGAAATTAACGCTTCTGTAATGTACCCTAAAAATCATTTTCATAGGAAAATGAAAATAGCCAGTTTATTTATAATCTTAATCAACGCCTAGATACGAATTTAATCAAAATCGTTTGAGCAGATTTTGAGAAAACAAAATTTTTCTCTTTTCACCCTTCAGTAAACTACCCTTAATTTTAAGTTTTTATAGACACACAGACAGACGGCATTGCAAAGACTATTTTTTAGGGTTTGGGGGGTCATGAGACGTCGACATCCATCAACATTTCAGGTTAGTTTTTTTTAACGGTCGCAATACTTAAACTTTATAGTCCAAAAAGTTAAAAAAATTCATATAATTGCGTATGGATTGAAAGTTATTGATTTTATAAAAATATGTTTCGGATAAAATATCTGTATTATAAATATATATACATATTTGTAATGCTAAGTAATTTCATATCTCAAATAGTTTCGGAGCTATTTAAAAAAATGTTAATTGACGCATCAGAACGGAGCCCTTAAAGCCATTTTGCCGAAATATTGTGGGTAGCCATTTTGTTTGGAATATTTATTAATGTTAATAAATGAAATTTAATCAAAATCGTTTGAGCCGATTTTGAGAAAATCGACTTTTTTTCTTTTTGCCCTTCAGTAAACAACCCTTAATTTTAAGTTTTAATAGACACACAGACAGACGGCATTGCAAAGATTTTTTTTTAGGGTTTGGGGGGTCATGAGACGTCGACATCCATCAACATTTCAGGTTAGTTTTTTTTAACGGTCGCAATACTTAAACTTTAATGTCCAAAAAGCTAAAAATATATATATAATTGCGTATAAATTGAAAATTATTGATTTTATAAAAATATGTTTCGAATAAAATATTTGTATTATAAATATATATACATATTTGTAATGCTAAGTAATTTCATATCTCAAATAGTTTCGGAGCTATTATAAAAAATGTTAATTTACGCATCAGACCGGAGCCCTTAAAGCCATTTTCCCGAAATATTGAGCGTAGCCATTTTGTTTGTAATATTTATTAATATTCATAATTGAAATTTAATCAAAATCGTTAGAGCCGATTTTGAGAAAATCGACTTTTTTCTCTTTTTTCCCTTCAGTAAACTACCCTTAATTTTAGGGGTAGATATCCAATTCCAAAAACCCCTCGGGGCAACCCTATGAAAACCCTAGATATGAAGTTTCAGCTCAATCGGTAAAATAGTTTAGGCTCTAGTTGGAGGTACAGACAGACAGACAGACAGACAGACAGACAGACGGAAATTCAAAAACCACTTTTTCGGATTCAGGAAATCATGAAACGTCAAAATTCATCAAAATCTCGAGTTCGAATTTTTTGACGATCACCATACTTTCTCTACCTGTAAGATAGAGAGAAAGTAAATATTTGAACTTCCTATTTATCTAAAATGAACTATAAAATTTGTATCTTTAGAACTATAACTAGTATGTGTAGGGGCTGGCTTGAAGCTGCACAGAAAAATATGTACGTTCATTATTTATTTTGTTCTCCGTGTTTGGTATTTGAATCTTAACTTCGCTGAAGAAATGTGAAATTGAACATCTCCCATTTTGGAGTTAGTTAATTAAATGCAGACCCTAATATAAATTACAGCAACTATACGATGAATATCAAAGAATATTGAAGGTAAATGAGTTTATTTGGGTAAGTTTGAAGCTATAAAAGTATCACAACACACTATTTTCTTATTATTATTGGGTGCTCTGTCCTATGACAGGTCCATTCCTTTTGTCAGTGAACTTAGACCACCAATGTGCCCTGTCCTCTGTCTCCTCCTTTAGCTCCCAGAATGTTCTTCTTTCCTTCAAGTCATCTACTATTTGAATCCTTCTTCTTCCTAAGTTCCTCTTTCCCTTAACCTTCCCTTCTATGACGTCGTGCAGAAGACATTTGGAAAACAGGAGTTGGAAAGCATAAAGCAGTTCAAGTACCTGGACCCCTAATTTTGAAACTTGCGGAAATATTCGCTTTCAAGCTAGCTCGCAACTCATGAACTCGCAAATCGCAGGCTGTACTAAAACAGAGGTAATTTTGAAAGGATTCTACTGTCGTGTGAGTCGGTGTAGTGTTGTTTCGCTTGCGACTGAGTTTTCAATCCGACAACACTGTAAAACCATGACGTGTGCCAAAGGATTGAGGTGATGAGATGCCATAACCCCCCATTATACAAGATACATAACTGAAAGTAAACACTATTATTGTTTTGAGTGGATCATATAAAACGATTTGTTTAGTTTTATTAGGAAACCATCTTTCATTTGTATACATCTACGCTTGTTGTCTAAAAAATTTTCAAGTTATATTACTATATGTAAAACCGTGCTCTAAAATAACATCCACTTTAGCACACTTAGTAGCGTGCTTGTTTTAAAGTCAGATTTCCACGATTTCGATCCAATCCCAGTCGTTTTATTTTAATTTTTTGTCTGAATTTAAATCACTTTTTAATAATTAAAATTCAATAAAATATTTTACTTTCGCAACTATTTTTAAACACAAATATGCCCTAAAGATACATTTTTACGTCATAAAACCCATTAATTTAATTTGAAATAACCACCTACATACAAAATTTCAAAATTAATGTATATCTCAGACTCTGATGTGGGCCTACCAATTTTAATTTACTACCTTATTAAATTATTTTTAAGGACTATTATATTAGTCTACGCAGGCTCAAATACCTTGTATACTTCTATAAAAAATATTTAAAACAAATTATATGCTTACTAATACGATACTTTAAAATTATATTTTAAAGTCCGATAAATAAAAATAGAAATTTGAAGCTGACAGGATTTGAACACGCTAACTCTATATTATGAGACGGCCACTCTACTGACTCGGCCAAATTGACGGTTAAATAAATGTGTAAATAAATGTAAAATATATAAATATTTTCTCACCCAAACAAATATTTTTATTGAAGGATTGTATAAAATGTACAAAGCAATCATATTTTTTCCTTCTGTAAACCTATTTTGTACAGTAGTAGGTTTATTACAACAAAATCACTCTCAGAAAGCTGCAACCGAAGAGGGGGATGGCATCCATTTTGTTATTTACTGCCTACTCGATAGACAAGGCTTGTCTCGCACGGGGTGAGGCTGGCGAGTAGAATCCGCTCGCTATTCGATCGTGTGACGTCAGTTTTCGCAGCGCAGAAGTTTCAAAATTAGGGGTTTGCGAGATTGTGTGCGTGATGAGAGAAATACGCTAGCGAATCGCTACTCGCACGTTTCAAAATTAGGGGCCCTGGGAAGTCTGCTGACAAGGATGCCTACTGTATTAAAGAAATTAGGTCGAGGATCACCATGGACAAGGAAGCTTTCAACAAGAAGAGGCTACTGCTGACCACCAATTTGAGTTTGGCATTAAGGAAGAAACTGATTAAATTCTACATAACATACAAATACCCAGTAGTCCGGAGATGGTAAGAATTTCTTGCATCAGAGCAATAAATTTGATTTAAGCCCTTAGCCCCCTTCTTTTTCATAAGTCAAGCTAGTATTATATTTATTTAGAAACTATGAGAGTTTATAGTATATATTTTTATCACATTATCGCAAACATTTGTTTATGAAAATCCTATTTTTAGAATTCACTAATTTATACGGCAAAATATGTTGTGACGTTAAATTTAAGCCTTAACCCACGTGCCCACCGGTGCGACTCATGTTGTAATAAATAATTAATTTAACTTTACTTGTAATTTGTAAGTGAAGCAACCCACATTAGAGTAGACCTAGTATTTTCAAATAAACAAGAAAAGTTACGTTACCTTTGTACTAGTAGGTTTTATTTACTAAATGAACAACATCTTAAGAGATTTTATTTCATGTGCACGCCTCATGTATCCTGGAAGGTAAAAAGCTTACTTTGCCAACACTCCGTTTAAGGTGTAGTGAAGTGTAGTGTAATTGGTCAAAGTAAGACTGATTGCTACCTTTTAGGGTAAGCCGGGTGTGCATTTAAACAAAGAGAGAGCGTGTTTCTTATTACCAGGTTATTCAAGGTTCATATTCTGTTAAGAAAACAGGGTTAATGACCATATTGGTGGTGCTGGTTCGGTGCCAACAATATCATACTGATTCAATTTCTCCGCGGAAACCTGGGAAACTAAGGATTGTTCCCGATATGTTTATTTTTCTTGTTGTTTGCCTAGCTTTACGCAAGGAGGAGATTTGTTGTATGTACTTAAAATAAGGGCTGGGCCGACACCGATAACCGACCCGATTTATCGGCCGGTGTTGGCACAATCAGCCAAAGATTATCGGTTTTTTAATCACGCAGATATTTTACGCCAATAATTCAAAATCTATAGATATATTTTAAATTATAAAGTCATGAAAATATAATTCATAGTTCAAACAAAAATATATAAATACAGTCTCTTGCGTGTAAACACAAATTCTTTAACACTGCGTTAGATATTCTATTTTATAATAAACAGCAAAACCAACATTATAAACAAAATAAACCATTCAATTTTATTTACCTTAAAGCTAATTTCAAATTATGAAATACTTGATAAATATATTAGAGATAAAGATTTCCTCAAGTAACAAAATTAAACACTATCAAAAACAATATTAGCTGGGCCAGTATGATTTTATTTGTTGTTGATTAATAAATAAATTAAAAATACATCATATTATGGCTATAAGTAACGTATTTCTAATTAATACAAAATGTATACCAACCTAATATGAAATATTATCTACATCTTTCAGTACGATCAGAGGCCTGCGCATGCTTACAGCATTTTGCTTTATATTTAAATAATTCTCGTTTTGGATTTGTGTTATTTATATTTTATACACCCCTATTTTTTCCGTTGGCTGAATAAACTAAACTATGTAATATTACAAAAAAAAACTAAATTGGCATCGGTACCGGCAATATTGCCATCGCCAATATCTGCAAAAGGGCTATCAACCCAGCCCTATTTAAAATCCATCCTCCTGATTCTGTGCCTTTAAAATTGTGTTTTGGTGGATGAGTCTAGCGGGTCGTAGGGCAGGTAATAATAAAATCGATATTATTCTAAATGTTTAACCATATGTAGCAAGTACACAACTAATGTATATTCAGTATTAGCCCCTGGGCTCTCTTGGGTCATTATACCATAAAACAATATTTATCCCTTTGAAACCCTTGATAGCGACTTGAGCGTAGCTTCCAAAATAAATAAATGTAAATAACTTTAGTTGTTTATTTTGAATATAATATATATCATATATATATATTTGCTATATGAATACTATTATATTACTACTAATAAATTATATTAAACCAATAAAGAATTAAATAAATGGTACGGCACACCGCACAGACTTTCTCTCTCTTTCTATAAACTCGTAAGATTTCTGAACGGAATAATGTACATTGTATCATCACCACTCCACATAAGAACACGCATAAAATAATATATAATGATATAGAATCAATGAGAAAAGAGGCGCATCTTTGTCCACCTAAGAACATTTCAAACAGTTTAATGTCTTCCACAAGGGTCAACACTTCGTATTAAAATTTCGATTTCTGATTAAAATTTTAACATTTTAAAAGGTGTTGCAGATCTTCAAGTCATCGCATTGATATTTAATTATTCATTTATACATTTTGACCAATAAAAAATGTAAATATTGACTATTAAGTCTAAAATGGAGATAGATCATTGCTATGCAAACATTTCTCCTAAGAGATTTAAGGAAAAATAACATACTTTTTTTAGATACTTACTTATATTTAATTACTCTATGGCATTGGAGTATTATTGCGTTAAGACTTAAGTAGTATATGTTTACAACTAAAGCTCACAAAATTGTATTAATATATTTGCAAATATCTCAGAAACTGCTGTTTTTATAAAAATATATGTCAAAAGTTTTTTATTTCTAATAGTCCTACAATTTTGCAATGATAAGTTGTTTAGTTTCTCCAATAGTTGTGGAGATACGGAAATTA
Organism: Timema podura; assembly: GCA_033556935.1. Lineage (NCBI taxonomy): Eukaryota > Metazoa > Arthropoda > Insecta > Phasmatodea > Timematidae > Timema > Timema podura. The sequence continues at coordinate 55,587,423 of JAVRXN010000002.1, read as the reverse complement.
ACGCTTCTGTAATGTACCCTAAAAATCATTTTCATAGGAAAATGAAAATAGCCAGTTTATTTATAATCTTAATCAACGCCTAGATACGAATTTTAATCAAAATCGTTTAAGCAGATTTTGAGAAAACCAAATTTTTCTCTTTTCGTCCTTCAGTAAACTACCCTTAATTTTAAGTTTTTATAGACACACAGACAGACGGCATTGCAAAGACTATTTTTTAGGGATCGGGGTGTCATGAGACGTCGACATCCATCAACATTTCAGGTTAGTTTTTTTTTTTACGGTCGCAATACTTAAACTTTAATGTCCAAAAAGTTAAAAAAATTCATATAATTGCGTATATATTGAAAGTTATTGATTTTATAAAAATATGTTTCGGATAAAATATCTGTATTATAAATATATATACATATTTGTAATGCTAAGTAATTTCATATCTCAAATAGTTTCGGAGCTATTTAAAAAAATGTTAATTTACGCATCAGACCGGAGCCCTTAAAGCCATTTTGCCGAAATATTGAGGGTAGCCATTTTGTTTGGAATATTTATTAATGTTTATAAATGAAATTTAATCAAAATCGTTGGAGCCGATTTTGAGAAAATCGACTTTTTCTCTTTTTGCCATTCAGTAAACTACCCTTAATTTTAAGTTTTAATAGACACACAGACAGACGGCATTGCAAAGACTATTTTTAAGGGTTCGGGGGGTCATGAGACGTCGACATCCATCAACATTTCAGGTTAGTTTTTCTTACGGTCGCAATACTTAAGCTTTAATGCCCAAAAAGTTAAAAATATATATATAATTGCGTATATATTGAAAGTTATTGATTTTATAAAAATATGTTTTGAATAAAATATTTGTATTATAAATATATATACATATTTGTAATGCTAAGTAATTTCATATCTCAAATAGTTTCGGAGCTATTATAAAAAATGTTAATTTACGCATCAGACCGGAGCCCTTAAAACGATTTTGCCGAAATATTGAGAGTAGCCATTTTGTTTGAAATATTTATTTAAGTTTATAAATGAAATTTAATCAAAATCGTTAGAGCCGATTTTCAGAAAATCGACTTTTTCTCTTTTTGCCCTTCAGTAAACTACCCTTAATTTTAAGTTTTAATAGACACACAGACAGACGGCATTGCAAAGACTATTTTTAAGGGTTCGGGGGGTCATTAGACGTCGACATCCATCAACATTTCAGGTTAGTTTTTCTTACGGTCGCAATACTTAAGCTTTAATGCCCAAAAAGTTAAAAATATATATATATAATTGCGTATATATTGAAAGTTATTGATTTTATAAAAATATGTTTCGAATAAAATATTTGTATTATAAATATATATACTTATTTGTAATGCTAAGTAATTTCATATCTCAAATAGTTTCGGAGCTATTATAAAAAATGTTAATTTACGCATCAGACCGGAGCCCTTAAAACGATTTTGCCGAAATATTGAGAGTAGCCATTTTGTTTGAAATATTTATTTATGTTTATAAATGAAATTTAATCAAAATCGTTAGAGCCGATTTTCAGAAAATCGACTTTTTCTCTTTTTGCCCTTCAGTAAACTACCCTTAATTTTAAGTTTTAATAGACACACAGACAGACGGCATTGCAAAGACTATTTTTAAGGGTTCGGGGGGTCATTAGACGTCGACATCCATCAACATTTCAGGTTAGTTTTTCTTACGGTCGCAATACTTAAGCTTTAATGCCCAAAAAGTTAAAAATATATATATATTATAATTGCGTATATATTGAAAGTTATTGATTTTATAAAAATATGTTTCGAATAAAATATTTGTATTATAAATATATATACTTATTTGTAATGCTAAGTAATTTCATATCTCAAATAGTTTCGGAGCTATTATAAAAAATGTTAATTTACGCATCAGACCGGAGCCCTTAAAACGATTTTGCCGAAATATTGAGAGTAGCCATTTTGTTTGGATTATTTATTATGTTCATAAATGAAATTTAATCAAAATCGTTAGAGCCGATTTTGAGAAAATCGACTTTTTCTCTTTTTGCCCTTCAGTAAACTACCCTTAATTTTAGGGGTAGATATCCAATTCCAAAAACCCCTCGGGGCAACCCTATGAAAACTCTAGATATCAAGTTTCAGCTCAATCGGTAAAATAGTTTAGGCTCTAGTTGGAGGTACAGACAGACAGACAGACAGACAGACAGACGAAAATTCAAAAACCACTTTTTCGGATTCAGGAAGTCATGAAACGTCAAAATTCATCAAAATCTCGAGTTCGATTTTTTTGACGATCACAATACTTTCTCTACCTGTAAGATAGAGAGAAAGTAAAAATAGATTCTAGCTTGGGAATCTCCAACCAAAATTAATAAAATGTAGGTATTAAACTTTAAATTAAATATAAATAAAAGTAAAGCAAATTAGTTCTTACAAAAGTACATAATAACATCAATAATGAAGACCCAACTTCTAATATATTTATCTAATATATAATATATATTTGTAAATATATTATATAACCTTGATGTTAAACTTTCTAGCACTTATATATGTTAGCAAATCTAAAATCAAGACTGTTAACATCTTTGTTTAAGGGGTAATTAAAGTAGGTTTCTAGGAAGTGAAATCATACTGGCGTGTAAATAACATGGAATAACTAGAGTGATTAATAACATTTGGAAAACCCCACATCGGTGTTCTTCACTCTTGTGTAGGACTGAGTTTACGGTGACTGCGAGATCAGGGTTTGAATCCTGGTAGGGTGTATTGAGGTTATTTTTTCCTAAATGATTTACCACCATCTTTCCACCTAGATTGAGGTACTTTCCCTGCAAAGTTCTATCTCATACATTCCTATTCTATTAAGAGTAATGAATGTGTATTTATATAGCTCAAATTAATAAAACGTGGTGGAAAAAAATGGGAAAAACACAAGTTTTCCGATCCAGTAATACAATCTCGATCCTCCCTTTGCTGGCAATTCAGCATATTACAGGTGTGACACCTTAGACCAGCTACCACACCTCATGTCTGAAGATACTAAAAGAGAAGCAGGCTAGTGTTGAAAACTGGCACTTTATTTCACTCGGCCACGGTATAACCTCCAAGCCGTGATCATTTCAGTCAACCGTATCACCAAATACACCTCTTTTTATATTTACATGAACCCATAGTTAAATAAATAATAAATTGCTTCATACTATGCCTGTGATCAAACCAAAGGTCATTCACATATTTATTGTCAGATTAATATAGCAAGAAAAGTTATTTCGTTTACCAAATTTAGCTGTCACCTTTAATAGATGATATTAATATATTTAAACTAATGAATAGTGATAATAATATTGAAATAATATGAATTATTTAAATTTGTTCAAAAATGGCAGCTGGACATGGTACTCTAAACCAGGACCTTTGGCTTAGCACACCATTGCTCTACAACTCAGCTTTCCAGGATTCGTCCTGTACTAGGACATAGAGTTAAACTATGAGTGAAGAAATACACAACATGGAATAAATCCTGGAAAGCTCAGTGGTAAAGCATTGGCTCACTGTTCTAAAGGTCCTTTGCTAGATTCCTGTGTCCAGGTGTCATTTTTCAACCAATTCAAATTGCAATTATTTGCAGGTTGTGTGTTGATATTCATAAATAATATTACTACCAAAATGTATATTTGTATTTTATAAAAGTTTGTTCACACCAGAATACTACTTTAGTATATACCTCTCTCCACACTCAGCTACGAGGACGAAAGTTATTTATTTGAACGCGTGTATTTATTTGTGGGGCTGCTGTGTACATTCCCGCCCCCCACGTGACGGACCATTCAGCGTTGCTTGTAGTTTGTTTATTATCCGCTCGTCCATCAATGGCCGTATTGTCTGTCTGTCTCGTAGATTTTTATCATTCTGTCCAGTCCTCACAGCAACGCTCTGTTATCTAAATAGATTATTTACCGCATAGGGGGTGGTAAATAATTAACAAATCTCTCTTTGCTTTTATGTAAAATATGTTTGATTATTTCCATTTTGTTGACTTTCCAACCTACTTTAAAATAAAATAAATAATAAAGTACACCACATATACTTTCTGTTTCGTTTTTCTAAAAATTGAGACATTTATTTAAAACTTGTAGGAGTTGTGTAGCTAAATAATACACATTGTTTTAGTGGAAAAAAGAACATCACATTCCACCATAGAGAATAGAGGAAATAATATACACTTTTACAAAAAAACCTATTGAGAAAAAATTAACATCACTGCTCAACAAAGAGCATTACAATTAACTCCCAATTTTAGATACCTTAATTAACCAAAGAAAAGCTTGAAAACTTTTGGTTTGATGAAAATATATTTCAAATTAAAGTTATGTTTTTAATAGTACAACAACTCTACAACATGAAGCTATTTTGTACCTAAAATAATTGCAAAGATATTATTAAAATTGGAAATTTACTTTAGTGTAAAAGTATCCTCTAAATCATTTTCATGGGATATTAAGTGTTCACTTTATTTTTTGTCTTAAATATTTCCCAGATACGAATTTTAATCAAAATCATTAAAGTGTATTTTGAGAAAGAAAAAATTCTCCTTTTGCTCTTCAGTAAACTACTCTTAATTTTAAGGCTAGAAATCTAATTCCCAAAATCCCTCGGGGGAATCTTATTAAAACACTAGATATCAAGTCTTGCCCTATTGGTAAAATGATTTCGTCTCTAGACCAAGATTAAGACACACACACACAGAAAGATAACATCGCGAAAAACATTTTCTCGGATTCAGTGGGTCATGATGAAACGTCGATAGGATTCGCAATCTCGAATTCAATTTGTTTGACGGTCACAATACTTTTTCAACAAGAGGGGTTGCAAGAAGTAAAAATATTATTTGCAGGTAGTGAAAGTGATGATTACATTATGTTACCTATAGTAGAATCAATTATATTAATAATTCCAAATAATGATTAACTTTAACAATTTCCATTAGATATTTTATATATTTAAATATGCATGTTATATGTATATATATATACATATTTATATACACTTAACATATTTATATACACTTAACATATTTATATTAGCCTATATATATATAATTATATTTATGTTTCTATATTTCTATATATATAATGTATAGGTATGGATAATATAAATGTATATATATATATATAAAATGTATATGTATGGATAATATAGATGTATATATATATATATATATATATATATAATGTATATGTATGTATAATATGGGTGTATATATAATGTATATATAATAATACATTATATATACATGCATATATTATATGTATGTATATAATATATGTATATAATGTATGTATATATAAATATTATGTAGAGATTTATATTTATATATTTAAATTTACATATGATTTATTTATTTGTGTCGCATCTTACAACTCTTCCAGTTCATCCTTAAATTTAAAATATTGGAAAGGTGAAATTTACAGTAAATGTACCTGCATTTGTGGGGAAGGGGAGTGAGAAATAGTTTAAGAAAACACACCGCCAGTAGACCCTACACCCAGCCAGAATTCAAGACCCGATCTCTCTCTCACCAACATACTAAACTACATGAGCTTGCCGTTTAATCCACGCGCCCATCTATGTAGGCTAAGTGACTATAGTCATTTCCAGTAATTGAAGCCTACTTGCATATATACTTTCCAAAATAGACCTAAACAAGCATCGAAAACTATACTCCAGCTGATAGCCTAAAATATATTAATTTATGCATTGTAATGAAAAAATAAAAAATATATAAAATATATGTGTGTATTTATTTCTATATTTTGAATGAAAGAATTAATTTAATTTTAGATAATCTATAATATATAATATATAATCTTGTGTTTTATTGGGCGCCAACTACCAATCCCATTTATTTTGGTGAGATAGGTAGATTTTTAATTATAGAATAAATTTATCCCCATAAACTGCTCAGCGGTAATACGAAAACCCCTTTTCTCAAGACCCCTGGACTTTACCTAAAGTTTGGACTTAAGTTGGACACTTACAACCGAAGACTTCCTGATGCAGGTTATTATTCTTGATTTGACCAATCCACTCTACTGAGCATCGCTATACATGGGATGCAAGTTCAGAAGAAAATACAATGTACATTGATGTAAATAACAATAAAACAATTAAATTTAAAGAGTAATTTTAATTATTGAAGTGAATGATATTCTTAAATGAACCCTACCTATGAAGCATGCCTCGTATATTATAATATTATTAAAAGTATTGTTAAGCAATACTTGAAATTGTTAAATTCTCACTTGAATTGTGAGTATATTTGAATATACATATTTCTTTAAGCAAATAAGATTTTTAACAACAAAATTTATTCTTTATAACATGTAACAATAATAAACAAAAAAAAAATAGTTCTGAGGTGGACAAAAAGTATTAATTCTAGTTTGGAAACTGAAAATTATTTGTCCTTCTTTAGTAATTTTAAGGATTATGCTTAATTATTTACATCCGTAACAGGATGTTTACAGATGGATTGGATCTCACCCGAAAAAGTCCTTGCTCTGGTAAAAATGTTGAATCAAAGCTCCGTCGATATTTAACTCTCTGACCTTAAATTTCCACCAAGATCTTCTTTGAGTGCTTCCACTCAACTTTCTTCACGAGTTTATACAGCTTTTAGAAGTTTTAGATGAATAACATTACCATGAACCTTTTAAAAAGATATAATTGAAGGATCCGCAGATCGGATCCTTCCTTACACTTTCGACGCCAATTTTAGAGAGTCACAACAATAAGTAAGACAAAACACCAACACGTTATTTTTGTTTAAAATAAACAATCACCGGCCTAGGAGAAAACATTCGCCGGGATTTGTATGCAAGAATAAAGCAAACAATCTTAATTATTTAGAGATTGGGGGTATTACTAAAAAGATAATGATACATTTTTACAAAGAAACATAATTCATCTTTAGAATTAATTTTAAACTTGGCACCAAACAAAAAAAAAACGAGAATAATAATTTCTTCCGCTAGGGCAATTAATGTTTCAAGAGACAGCCAGATGCTATAAGTGTCCAAGAACATAAAATAAACAAATCGAATAGTTCCGAAATAAACCACTCTCTGGAGCAGATAGCGTTAAAATCACCTACCAACAAAATTAATAAACATGGCGGGTTGGCAGTTTATGAATAAAAATAAAAATAAAGAAAGATGATTTAATAAAGTGAAATAAAGGTAAGTAGATTATATGTATAACATATATTTTAATTGTAAATGAATAAATAATGAATATTCAAAACTTTAGGAGTTTTGAATGAAATTTAAATCAAATAAACAGTAAAATTGACAACGATATTATATATTTGAAGAATTTAATCAACTGATTATTAGATTTCTATTGTAAGTAACTCTTTTAACCAAAAATAACATCACAGAAATGCCCCTCGATGCTACGATTTTAATCTAATTTATTATATTAAGAGCGTAGTATCTACTTAAAAGATGTTATTTTCTGATATCAAACTTTGACGCTCAGTTGATCTCCGTGGTTAATGAAAGTGGATTTGAATTTCAACAGCCCGACTCAAAATGCACCCTACTCTCTCTAGTTCGGGTTACGGTTTAAAATGTGTGTTTATTTAATTTACTTAAAACTCTTCAAATATTCTTGGTATGGTATTTTCTTCCAGATTCTGAACGAATTACTTCAACAACTTCCCAAATATTAGAGATGCCACATGTTTGTCAGCTGTTAACATCAGCTGATCATTTCACAACATTGAACATTCAAGTTCAAGGTCACTCGGCTTGTAAGGTTAGAATCTATTAAATATATGTGATTATAATATTGTTCTTCATGTGATAATATATTTAATTTAATGCCACGGTTATGGTAAATAACCAAACTACTCACTTTAAATCGATATAGTTAAAAATACACTTTTCCTGGAAAACTTGCTGTTTCCTTTTAATTCATAACTTAATGAAAAATCAAATATTTGGAATTCACAGTTATTTTCTTAGCAGCTTAGAGACATCCTCTACTTAACAAAAGTATTCTCCATACTTAAATATATTTTAAAGACAAAATATTTAGAAGAAACATGCTTATATTGAGTTTAATCTTCTCATCCCATAAAAACTTGAGGGCCTAGAACCCTTTCCATTAAAATCCTTAAATTTCTTCAATTGATATGGCAAATAGACACCCTTCTTCAAATCAGGTAGAAGTCTTGAATGAAAATTACAAATATTTCTCTCTCTAAACTTTAAAAACAAATGTAGGTGTGGAAACTCAAGTTATCGCAACCTTTGTGACACTTGTAGTCATTCTCTTTAGCCACATAAAATGGCTATTTTAACTTCCGATGGATATGTTCATTAACTTAAGGATATTATTTAACTATATAAAGTATTTTCATTGCCAAAATTATACATTTTGTACTCTTAAATTGTAAAAAGGAAACAAATCTTTTAGTGGTTTTGGCACTTGGACACAGAAAAATGAATAGGCCTTGACCTTAAAGTCAGAATTTCTTCATTCCATTAATGAATATATCAAATACATCCTCTTCTTCAGCTATCCTGTTAAAATAATTAAAATATATTTATAATTTCTCCCTCAAAACTTGAAAAAGCAAATGCTCTCTGAGTCATTTTCTTCACATCTTGACAGAACGTAGAGTAGGCTAACCCTTATTTCCTTGTATTTCTCAATTCTTTTAGTGAAACCAGTTATTATAAACTCTTTTCAAGGTAATATAGAAGTATCATTTAAAGATTTAATAATAACCCTTTAAAATAGTTGAAAAGGAAATAGAATATTTGAAAATTTAGGCCCACGCCTAACTTGAGTATTATCAAATGTTTGTATACACATTTAAACTTACTCAAACTTGTCATAGGGGTACTTTCCAACAGCCCCTCAATATTAATGTCAGTTCTCAAAAAGAAATATTTAAATTACATATCATTAAACTCAAAAATCATATCTTTTTTTAAAGTGTTAAAATGGATTTAACTCTCTTTATCTTCAATTCTTCACAGTCAAATGCAGATTTTAGCTTTGATATATAAACAAAACAACAAGTTGATCACTCTTCTTACAAATAACATACATATAATATAACATAACATAAATAACCTTCTTCTGTTCTAGCATTCTTCGCTACATTGCGGTCCCACTGCGAAACAACTCTTGGCCTACTTTATATTGCACAAGATCAACTGCTTGACCTGTCTTCAAGATCTTATTAAGATGAAATACACATTATGAAGGTATTTAAGGCTCTACCATAGACTTTTCTTTGATAGTATAATATCTGAGTGGCCTCATAATTTTTAGAGGAAAAATGAGACAAAATAATAGATAGTCCATAAAATTAGATGAAACTGAACTTTGGCTTTTGTTACACCATGCTGCATACAGATTATCATTCCAGCGCTCTCCATAACATTGTTGACCTTGCTAGTAACTGATAATCACTTAATAATAATTACTTCTGTTGGAAAAACAGAGTAAATAGCTCCTTCACGAAAAATAATTGAGTATCATAGTTCCCTCAATAAGTCATAACTTTCTCCCATAAACCGTAGATCCTTTATGAAAAATAATTGAGTATCTTAGTTCCCTCAATCAGACATAACTTTCTCCCATAAACCGTAGATCCTTTATGCAAAATAATTGAGTATCGTAGTTCCCTCAATCAGACGTAGCTTTCTCCCATAACCGTAGATCCTTTATGAAAAATAATTGAGTATCTTAGTTCCCTCATCAGACGTAGCTTTCTCCCATAAACGTAGATCCTTATATGAAAAATAATTGAGTATCGTAGTTCCCTCAATCAGACGTAGTTCCTCCAAATAAACAAAAATCACCTCTACATTGGTACCGTCACTGTCTTGTTATCAGTGAGGACTTATAGGGCAATCAAACATATTGACAACTGTCATAAACTCCAAAACATTACTCTCCTCATCGCTTCTTCATCTCGTAGAACCTCCTATACACATAATTATCATCTTCATTGGAGCGCTGGGGTGTACTTTGGCATTTCTTTGGTGATTTTCACCAAATTATGGTCCTTGGTGACATAAATATATTTTTCCTCGACGTATAATAAGGTAGAAATAAATAGTAATTGTAATAAAAAAAAATCTTGTTTTCTTCAAAACAGAATTGGCCTATATGTAAACAAATGTGTATTATTTCACCTAGACATGTGCCTCAAATGAAAGTTTTTAGGGACCTCTTTTGTTCACACTATTCCTTCTCAATGCATACGAGCTTCAGGGATTCTCGACTCCCATAACCTTCTTCTGTTCTGAAACATTCCCTCTCAACAGTAACCCGAGCTTCAGGGATTTCTCGACTCCCACAACCTTCTTCTGTTCTGAAACATTCCCTCCTCCAACAGCAACCCGAGCTTCAGGGATTTCTCGACTCCCACAACCTTCTCTGTTCTGAAACATTCCCTCCTCCAACACAACCCGAGCTTCAGGATTTCTCGACTCCCACAACTTTTTTTTTTTTTTTTTAATACAAATTAATAAAATAACACGAATATCTACTCTATCCATTTCTTCAGCAAAGACATATTGTACACACCTTTGACCTGTCCACTTGATATTTCAGCAAGCTCACATGCATTTTGGTGGATGATACGGGTGATAACATAAGGGCCTGAATATATGAGAAACATTTTCTTGGTTTCTTTAGAAAAAAAATCAGAAGTAGGGTTGGCCCGTAAAAGTACCTTGTCATTTACACAATATGGAATTGACTTCTTCTTTTGTTGTTTGCTTCTCGCTTTGGCCGCTTGCTCCAACCGTTGTTTAGCCAACTTTATCAAAGTGGGCAACACTAGATCCGGATTGTCCTCCTTTGTCTTCCCCTCATCCAAAATCGGGTCATGGAAATGTTTGTCTAAGAAAGTTCCCTGACGTACTCCATAGTGTAGCTCATAAGGTGATAGTAATGTGGAGCTGTGCACCAAAGTATTCAGAAGTTCTTCTAGTATTGGTACAAAAATGGGCCATGTGGTATGTTGATGGTGACAATAACACCGCAAAAATCGTCCAATCTCCTTCATCCCTCTTTCGCAAGGATTCGATGCAGGGTGACGAATTGAGCTATGGGTGGCTTGGATGCCTAATATCTCTAAGTTGTGGTACCATTTGTTACTTGTAAATTGGGATCCATGGTCGGATAAAATCTGTTTCGGTTTCCCCGTGCTGGCTATGTACTTCTTTACTCGAGCAACACATGCTTCAGCAGTAGCTTTCTTCAAACAGTATAGATGGCAAATTTTAGAAAAACCATCTACCATTGAAAAGATGTACGTCAACCCCCTAGTGGCTTTAGGTAATGGTCCAAACAAATCTACGGACACCAACTGGTTTGGTCCTTCAGGGATTATCGCTTGATAGGCTCCCTCAAAGTTCTGATTACTATATTTGGACTTTTGACAGATCTCACACTTTGGTATCAAAGATGCACATTGTTTATACATATTAGGCCAATAAACGTAACGCCTCAGCACATTGTAACATTTAGATACCCCAAAATGTCCCAATTTTAGGTGAGTGTGTGTTATTAACTTGTCCCTTAAAACTACTGGTATTACTACTTGTCCCGATAATTCCAGAGGGTTTGTTGAATTGTTCCTTCTGTAAAGCAGCCCAGCCTGTATAACATACTTATTCCCAATCCGGGTATTGGGCTTGTTAGTCACCCGGCCAATATGTGGTGACCACCCCAATTGTTGTTTGATGCTAGTAATCTCCTGATCTAGGTCTTGGAACTTCTGGATATCCCAAAGCTGCATCTCGACGCCAGGCTCACCTTCTAGTTGACCGACCAGCACCATGAAATTATCAGGAGCGTGTGATGGTTCCGGTTCTGGTTCACCCTCTGCGTTCATAGGATATCGACTCAACGCATCCGCTTGCTGGTTATCCTTGCCGGGTAAGTATTCAAAATCCAATCCAAACTCTTGAATGGCCAGTATCCATCTGGTTAACCGGTCACTTTTAAGCCTGCAAGACTTCATGAAGGAAAGGGCCCGATGGTCTGACAAGATTATTATTTTATTACCTAGTAGCAAATGTCTAAATTTTTGAAGTGCCCAAACTATAGATAAACACTCCTTTTCTGTCACAGTATATCGTCTTTCGGCTGTATTGAGCTTTCGGCTATTCATGGCTACAAATTTGTGTTGTCCTTGATCATTCTTCTGGCTAATAGTGACTCCCAAAGCATAAGCACTAGCGTCTGTGGTGACATAAAAAGGTTGTCCTGTTACAGGTTGTTGGAGCGTCCTAGTCATCAGGAACAATGTCTTCACCTTCTGGAAAGAATCCTCCTCCACCTGGGTCCATCTCCAGCTCTGTCCTTTCTTCAAGAGATCTGTGAGAGGTAAACCCTCCTTTGCTAACTCACTGGTGTAACCACGGTAGAAACCAACCAGTCCTAAAAATGCCTTTACTTGCGTCCTTGATGTTGGCCTCTTGAAAGCTTGAATGACACTCAGCTTCTCTGTATCCATCTGTATACCATCTCTGGTTAGGATGTGGCCCAAAAATGGCACTTGTTTGCGGAAAAATAGTGACTTCCTCAACTTCAACGTCATTCCTGACCTAATCAAACTCTCAAACACACACCTGAGATGGATTAAGTGCTCTGAAAAACTGGCAGAAGTGATAAGTATGTCGTCAACATAGGCTCTGGCAAAGTCTTGACAGCTATCCCTAGCACCTGGTCCATGCATCGGGTGAACTCGGCCACAGCGTTGCTTAACCCGAACGGTAATACGTTGAAACAATACTGCCTAGACTTGTACAGAAAAGCTGTGAACTTCCTTACTTCCGGTTTTAAAGTTAATTGGTAGTAGCCTTGGGTTAAGTCCACAGTAGTCATGTACTTTACTGATTGTAGCCCGTATAACATGTCGCTTATGTTGGTAGGTGACTCATAATCCTTTACGATCAAACTATTCAACTTACGAGCATCCAGGCACAGCCTAACAGTACGATCCTTCTTTACTACGCATACCAATGGACTCACATAAGGACTGGAGCACCGGCTGATCACTCCCAAGTGTAACATGGCTTTGATCTGTTCGTCTAGTTCTGCTTCATACGCCTTTGGTAGAGGATAGCTGCGTTGAAAGAACTCCCCATAGTTAGTAAGTGGTATATCTGCCTGGTATGTAGTATTCCTTCCAGGCTGCTCGGAAAATGCTTCCCTACACTCTTTTAACAACTCTAACACTTCTCTCCTTTGATCTGCTGGCAGATCAGGTATTTCTTCCACAAAACTATGAAATTCTGACTCCGTATATGAGTTGAGAGTATGTATATTGTCGTGGTCTTGGGACATATTTCCCCAAACCTCACAGATGACTTGATATCCAACGACAACACCCTTAGCAGGCTATGGTCCTGGTTTATGGTCCACTCACAACTTCTAGTCTGTTGTTTAGTCTCAGCATTGCCTTTACCTTCCGCAAAACTTAACTCCTTCTTATGAAAATCCAAAGAAATACCATATTCGGACAAAAAATCAATTCCTAATATTAGTGGTTTGACCAAATCTTTTACAACCAAACAAACAGTTTCCATAGTCATGCCCATGAAATTAATACTCAATCTGATCTGTTTGTTTATAGGTGAGCTCCGGCGGTTCGTGGCCCCTAATATCTTCACCACTGGTACTGGAAATATGGGCACAGATCTACCCGAAGCAAGCAATCTACTCACAGTCTCCTCCGACACGCAACTAATCTCAGCTCCGGAATCAAATAAACACCTAATGTCCATCCCTTCCACGCTTAAAACAACCTCCGGGCAAGAGATGCTATCTTCTGTTGTTTCAGGTTCTTCCTGCAGTAATTCTTCCCTTAAATCATACCCTAACGTATGTGCCCCCATGACTTCTACCAAATGAGCATCAAACGATCTCTTCACCTGCAATCCTCCTGGGGCTAGGCTATTGCAGGTAGGCAGTTTTCCTCCTGTGACACAACATGTACGCTTGCCTCTCTAGGTTGCACAGACTGTGACCGCTCATCTCCATTCTCTTGCCGCCCCTGGTATGATGGTCTGTGATGTGGTGGTGGGGGTCCTCTACCTTGTGGTCCACCTTGCGCACGAAAGGCTTCACGATTCCAAGATCCTTCATTACTATAATGTAGAGCCGGAGGGACTGGCTGGCTTCTTGGGGCTTGGTACCGCACATCTTGCATCGCTTTACCCACTGGTTGGAGAGGAAACCTATGCGGATAATTGTTGGTTCCCTGGGACGAACGATTCCTCCACCCAGTTCCTGTATTTTCTTGACGTCTTCCGTTGTCCTGCAGATTACCGGGTCTATCCCTCGACCGCTGATTGAACCCTGTGTACCTGGGTTCAACATTTCCACCATCATTCTGTTTCTGCCGTGGGACTTCTGGTTGTGACCCCTGTCTACTCCTCCTACGTATCACCTCCAAACCATCTACGCTTTGTAGCTTGGCCCTAAAATCATCCAGAGACATATAGCTGCAACCCAACAACATCTCCTGTATCCTCAAAGGAAGCTGTTGTGTGACCATAGCTATCAATTCAGCATCTGAAATGGGGGAATCAAAGTTCCTGCTACGCTCAAACATCTCCGAAAAGTAATGCTCAATACTGCCCAAATGTTCTGCATATTTCATAGCATGTAAGGTTGCCCTTACCTGCCCTTGGATCTCAACGGACCAAAATCTTGACAGAAATTTTTCTCTGAAATCTCTCCAACTTGTCACGTGCATCTTGCAAACAGACCACCATGGTGACGCTGCTCCCAACAAAGAGCTCCCAGCTAATTTTATTTTCTCCTTGTCCGATAGTTGACTTCCCTCAAATACCTCTTCCAAATCAGTCAAATGTGCCACCGGGTTCTGAGTCCCTTTTTTCCCAAACTTGGGCAACCTCTCCTCCATGGACCTGACTCCAACACCAGAAAACACTTGATAAGAACATGCGCTAGGTCTGTTAATCGCTTGTTGCTCCAGTTGTTGTGATAGGCTCTCGATCTGCCCCCTCATCAACACCACCTCTTCCTTGTTTAAAAGCAAGTCCCTCTCTAATTGCTCTCGTGCTACCCTTTGTTCAGTGGTCAGTTCACTGTTCTTGGTCTTGATCTTCTCCACCTGCACCTCTATCTCCTGCTGTTGTCCACTGACCTGGCTTACATCCAACCGAAGGTGGTTGATGACCTCCGACACTGCCTCCACTCTTGTATTAACTCGCTCTTCCAAATTTTCCTGTCTTGACCGTGTTGCCAGTAAATCTTGTTCTAACTGTCTCTGCTGGATGACCTGGTTTTCCACCTGCACTCTCACTTCAGTAACTGCCACCGCTAGTTTTTCTCCAGTTACCGCCAAGTCTTGTACTTGCTCCTCGACCAAAGTCACCTTCTTTACTAACTGGTCATGAACTGACCTCCACTCTTCGATGTGATCATCTATTCTTGAGATCACATCATCCCTCAGTGACTTCATGTTGTTATCCATTTTCTCCATGTTATTCTCCATTTTTTTCATGTTATTGTCCATTTTTTCAATGTTATTGTCCATTTTTTCCATGTTATTGTCCATTTTTTTCTCCATTGATTTTATGTCCTTTTTAGCACTGTCCCTTAATTCTTCCTTTAGTGACTTCATGTCCCCCCTCAATGCTTGCATTAGGTCAAACATAGTAAATTCCTTCACTGTTCCTTGATCATCATCTTCCTTTCTCGCAGCTGAAATATTCGTATTATTATCTAGGGCATCTGCCCCCAATGGCGTACTATCCTCCACCTGGTGAGCTATCTGTTGTACATCTGCCACAACAATTGATTCCAAAGATGTGACAGAACTATCATCGCATTCTTCTGTTATGCACTCGGCTTGAGGCATTTCAACCTCCTCTTCTGACTCCTCTGCTTCTCCACTGACCGATGGTTGCTGGGCATCCATGTTTATCTTTTCGAGCTGCTTACGTGCCTTGCTACGTGTATAATATTGCCCCTCTTGCATAACCTTCTATACGAAGTAAAATGATCCAAAACCTAATTGAGGTAATCTGGCCTTGTCATAAAAATGCTCTAGTGTAAGTTGGCCGCAAAGAAACATCAACTACTTCCTCAAGTCACAAATAGACCCTAGTGTAATCAGGCCTCAAAATATATATTTTACTGTCCTCTCAAATCACAAATATGCCCTAGTGTAATCAGGCCTCAACCTATACAGTCCTTAAAATAACTTTAGGTATAACAATAGCCCCACGTTAAGGCGACACTGTAATGAAAAAATAAAAATATATAAAATATATGTGTGTATTTATTTCTATATTTTGAATGAAAGAATTAATTTAATTTTAGATAATCTATAATATATAATATATAATCTTGTGTTTTATTGGGCGCCAACTACCAATCCCATTTATTTTGGTGAGATAGGTAGATTTTTAATTATAGAATAAATTTATCCCCATAAACTGCTCAGCGGTAATACGAAAACCCCTTTTCTCAAGACCCCTGGACTTTACCTAAAGTTTGGACTTAAGTTGGACACTTACAACCGAAGACTTCCTGATGCAGGTTATTATTCTTGATTTGACCAATCCACTCTACTGAGCATCGCTATACATGGGATGCAAGTTCAGAAGAAAATACAATGTACATTGATGTAAATAACAATAAAACAATTAAATTTAAAGAGTAATTTTAATTATTGAAGTGAATGATATTCTTAAATGAACCCTACCTATGAAGCATGCCTCGTATATTATAATATTATTAAAAGTATTGTTAAGCAATACTTGAAATTGTTAAATTCTCACTTGAATTGTGAGTATATTTGAATATACATATTTCTTTAAGCAAATAAGATTTTTAACAACAAAATTTATTCTTTATAACATGTAACAATAATAAACAAAAAAAAAATAGTTCTGAGGTGGACAAAAAGTATTAATTCTAGTTTGGAAACTGAAAATTATTTGTCCTTCTTTAGTAATTTTAAGGATTATGCTTAATTATTTACATCCGTAACAGGATGTTTACAGATGGATTGGATCTCACCCGAAAAAGTCCTTGCTCTGGTAAAAATGTTGAATCAAAGCTCCGTCGATATTTAACTCTCTGACCTTAAATTTCCACCAAGATCTTCTTTGAGTGCTTCCACTCAACTTTCTTCACGAGTTTATACAGCTTTTAGAAGTTTTAGATGAATAACATTACCATGAACCTTTTAAAAAGATATAATTGAAGGATCCGCAGATCGGATCCTTCCTTACACTTTCGACGCCAATTTTAGAGAGTCACAACAATAAGTAAGACAAAACACCAACACGTTATTTTTGTTTAAAATAAACAATCACCGGCCTAGGAGAAAACATTCGCCGGGATTTGTATGCAAGAATAAAGCAAACAATCTTAATTATTTAGAGATTGGGGGTATTACTAAAAAGATAATGATACATTTTTACAAAGAAACATAATTCATCTTTAGAATTAATTTTAAACTTGGCACCAAACAAAAAAAAAACGAGAATAATAATTTCTTCCGCTAGGGCAATTAATGTTTCAAGAGACAGCCAGATGCTATAAGTGTCCAAGAACATAAAATAAACAAATCGAATAGTTCCGAAATAAACCACTCTCTGGAGCAGATAGCGTTAAAATCACCTACCAACAAAATTAATAAACATGGCGGGTTGGCAGTTTATGAATAAAAATAAAAATAAAGAAAGATGATTTAACAAAGTGAAATAAAGGTAAGTAGATTATATGTATAACATATATTTTAATTGTAAATGAATAAATAATGAATATTCAAAACTTTAGGAGTTTTGAATGAAATTTAAATCAAATAAACAGTAAAATTGACAACGATATTATATATTTGAAGAATTTAATCAACTGATTATTAGATTTCTATTGTAAGTAACTCTTTTAACCAAAAATAACATCACAGCATATGTCTCAGTAATATTCATTATAGTTGTAGTAAGGAGAAATAGGAATGTATAATATAACGAACGTACTTAGATAGTAGCACTACTTAAATTGATTGGTACAACTTCTTTAGTGAATTAAACAAGATAAAATAAGAACCATAAGATGAAGCTAATTTATTCAACTAAAATCTTATTTATTAATAATTAAGTCAAATACAAGTACAAAAAAATTCTAAAAAATCATAATTGAGATTGTTAAATAGTAATGTTCTGAAATTAGTTAGCAGAAAACCAGGAAAGAATATAAATCTGTTATGATGCAATATTTAAAGCAGTAGCAGGTTATAAGATTATCTGATAGGTACAATGAATAATGGAAATATGCAATTGGCTATATTGGATCTATTAATACTCTACAACGTTAAAGACTCTAAAATTATTATGAATGCTTGAAATAAAGATTATAGGTTATATGAAGGGTATGACTAATACAAAAATAATAGGTAAATCAGTATGTCAACTATACAGAACTTATTAGTAGAATAATTAAATATACTAGTAAATAGTTTGAAAATAGGTTGACAGGGAAGATATGTTATGTAATGTTTAAAATATTTAAACAGTGACAGTAGAAAGATGATTAATAGAAAGGTTAAAATTGTTTACTAGGTTGTTATTCGTGTACCTTACACATGTAATAAAAAATAAACAGTATAAAATATAACATGAAACATGTTAAAATGAAAGTTAAGACATAACAAGTAACTTCTTCCACAAAAATTATTAAAATTAGTGTAAATGATCTGATAGTACTTGTTTTATTTGACTTAATTCATGATAAATTAGTTTTTCCTTGAATAAATTATCTTCATGTTATGGTTCTTATTTTATCTTATTTAATTCACCAAAGGAGTTGTACCAATCAATTTAAATAATTGTACCATCCAAGTAAGTTCTTTATATTATAAATTTATACATGTGTGTTTCATTGCAAGAACCAAATATAGGATTGTCATTATTCCTACAATATTACATAAAAATTATTTGCTGAGTAAAGAAAACTATTTAAAAAGACGATTGGTTAGCATGTGTAATTAATTTTTCCTGAAATTCCAAATCATAAACGATAAGTTTCACCCGAATCAGTTAAAACATGGTTTAAATTGTCAATCTAATTTGGTCTGTGTTGCCATAATCAGACAGGCTAGCGCTCGAATCTTGGCTGGTTTTATTGAAGGTTTTTTCTCTTAAATTGTTTATCATTCCTCCTTCCCGCAAATGCGGCTACGCTTACTCTCATTCCTGCACCATACTACGGATATATAGATACCCTGAAAGGCTGGTAAGACGTAGCTTAAAAATATACCTAAAAGAAAAACACGAGTGGGTTGCTTTTACTTCACATGGAGACTAAGCCTTATTTAGAGAGTTTATTAGACTCGATTGATTTAAATAAAATCATACTACTCATTTGTAAATTGATTCAAAAAACTGAGTGGGTGTAACAATATAGCAGCCTCTATTTTCTGTACTAATATTTTCATCCTACAACACCTTGGAGAAAGCCAGGTTCGATTCCCATCTCAAAATCTAATTTTTCAAATTTATAAGTATCCCACACACACAATACGTTAGATGGTTTATTGATTCATATATTAAAATAAGCTATTGTATATATTATAGCATTGATAACATATGTTGTCAAAAATGTAGATTCGAAAGAACACTATAAATTTGTGCCTTCTATCTTATTTATATCATTACCAGTAAAAGTAGCCAGCGTGGCATAATAATACGAATTTATGTTTAAATTATATTTTTAGTAAGAGATGAGTAATATATATTAATCAAAAAATTATATATATATTATGAGCTTAGTATTACTAAGAGAAACCTTAGGAATAATAATTTTTTGATGAATTGAGAATCACTATATTTAAAAACCATGTTATGCTTAAATATTGAGATTAACCTTCTTATTTCTGGTTGGAAATCATTTCATAAATACATTTTATCACTATTCGTCATATTAATTTAAGAGTAAGTAGTAACCATCAATGTAAATCAGATATTTAATAATTATTACGAACTAATGCTTTAAGCTATTTTCCAATTAAGTTTTAGCCTTGGGCCTAGTCTCATTTTTGATCATTATTCCGAAAAGTAGTATAGATTAGCGCGTTACGCGTAGTAATTAAACTGAAAATGTACTACCTATATTATATTTTGGTAGTTTTGCCGTTTTATTCAAATAATTAAATTACTATTTTAAATCTAGAAAAGAGTCTTCAAAACTATTTAATAACTATAAGTCTGTATATTTATAGTACCTTATTGCAACTTCATAAATCCTTATGCATAAGTCCCATTTTTAAAGTCAAAATATTATTTTTAATCTTACAGTATGTATAGTACCACGTCTTACTACCCGTTCAGGTTGTACGCTTAAGTACTGTAACTATGTTAATGGTTTCAGGGATTTGGAAGGTCATATTTAAAGGAAGTGTACCCGAATTTTGGTGGAAGGAAAGTGGGAAACTATTTTGGAAAAAGCATCCTCAGTACACCCAACCGAAATTCGAACCTCGTTCTCCCCGTCATTGGCAGTCAGGTCTATTGTGAGAACAGTGCGTTAGAGCATGCGGCCACCAAAGTGGGTTCGTTACGATATAATACGTCATTATAATCATCTTCTGTTGAGCAAGCTATCCTATTTTTGGTATTACTTGTTCCTACTGATACTTAACATAAACTTTACTATATACAGCCTATGTCTTACCAGATGAGTATGGTAGAGTATAAGAAACCTCACATAGAATTGCCTCGAGAAAAGAGGGAGAATGACTGCGTAATCAAATCAAGATTTAAGTAATTGGTTGATATCGAAACTCGAATTTCTGTGTTTAATTAAGCTGTACTAAACTATAAGCCTCTGGGTCTTCCGGTGGATTTGATTTAATTTAATTTTTTTTTTTTTTTCATAAACAAATAGTTCGATAGTAAGTTTTAAAAACTATTAAAATAAATAATTTATAACTTTCTATTACTATTAGTATTTTATATTAATTTTATTAGGTAATATTATTTTATTCAAACAAACAACATTTCTATTAAAATTTTTTATCTTAGCCGTGCTTTAATTTGAGCTAAGGACAAACATGTCATATGTTTTTACAAGTTCACGTGTTGGAGAATCTATATGGCGAAAGATAAAGTGTTTTGTGAACATAATGGTTTTTAGATACCATACATTTTTATCGAGATATTTCATTTTAATTGTTTACGTATTAAAAACAAGAATGTGAAAAGGTTTATATGTGAAACTGTGAGCTCTTCCCTCAATCCAAGAAAGCAATTTCAGACCTCAAATATTTTGTTATGAGCTCGGGCTTACTTCAAGGTTTTCCAAATATTGACACTTTTGATGGGGTTCCGTGACCTATCCTATGAATAAACTCATTCATCGAGTTGTTGAAAAAATTTCACAAATAACCTCAATTTTATACACCTATGAACAGAATAAGTTAGGAATGGTGTGTGGAATGTAAAGTTAAAACGAGGCTTCTCAGAGTAATGAGACAAATTTCAGATAAATTCTAGTAGACATTAGTATTTTTTCTATTCGTTCAAAGTAACTCTATTATATATATTATATTATTTATTATTATTATTATTATTATTATTATTATTATTATATTATTATTATTATTATTAATTATTATTATTATTATTATTATTATTATTATTATTATTATTATTATTTATTATTATTATTATTATATTATTATTGCACCGCGTCTTACTACCCGTTCGGGCTATACACACTTACGCTAATGTGTAATGAATGGTAGGGTGATTGTGAGATGAAATGGAGGACCTACAGTTTAACGTGGAATCCGAACCACGGTAGAGGCCTGGCATTCCTCACATTCACAAATTGTGATTAATACACATCTTGTCAGAGGTGAAGGAAGGGTTTAGCAATCAGATAAATCTGCACCGGGACAGAGGATTGAACCCCGGACCCTCAGCACAGGAGTCTGACACCTTACCCCTACACCACTCATTTATATTGATATAACACAAAATCTAGGAATAAAAATTAAATGGATTCTGTGATTGGCCACCTAAATCCTTTGTTTCATTAAATTATTTTTTTTATATACAAATCCGGTTCTATTAGGAAATAAATCACTCTAATTAGATAAATTGGATTATAATGGCAAACCCATACCAGTGACCGTGTGACCTATGGAGCCCATTGAATAAGGCCATTATTGACGGGGAGGATAAGGTTTGAATCCCGGCCTTGTCAACAGAGTACACTTATAGTTTTCCGCATGTAATTCATAACAGTAGTTTTCCCAACCTCCCTTTAAGATAGCGTGAATGTAGTTCCTCCAAACTACTCTCTTAGTTTATACCCCTAAAATTAAATCGCTAGTAGCCATTGTAGAAAGCAAACATATTAAAAGAGTAATTAGCACTGAAGATCGAATGTTGTAAATTTTGACATGGGGCAAGAGCGTCAAGAAATTTGCAATATGAGAAGAAAAGTATGCATTAAAATCAATATAAGAAATATAACCATAAAATTATGCAAACATTTTTGAGAAGGGAGAGAAGAGAAAGTGTGAAATAAATAATTATGGATAAATCAACTAAGTTAGTGAGTTATTTTAATTAATAAAATTAACATGATTCTCGAAAAAACTACATGAATCCATTCTTATATATTTTGTATTAATATTTTATAAATTATTTAGCCGTAGTTAACCATCTTAAACCATAACTATGATATTAAATAAGTGTCATATGTTCTAGTAAGTATTTTCATACCTGCAAATCTTAAATAGTGGTAAACTTAGAAGGGAAATTAAAAATCTACATCCTAATTCAAAATTTGTTTTTAGCACCACATCTTTCTAACTGTTCGGGATATACTTTTATTTACTAACTACACCGATGGTTTTAGGGATGAGGAAGGTATTATTTAGAGGAAGTGGGTCTAAGTGTGTATACAGTAAGAGTGGAAAACAATTTAGTAAAAACCACCCTAAGAACACGCGGCCAAGATTCGAATTTCAATCTCATCACCGGCAGTCTAGTCTAATGGGAGAGTAATGCCTTAGAACATGCGTCCACCGAAGAGGGCCAGATTCTGTACTAATCCATTTAATCACACAGTTCTATTATTGGAACATCAAGGATATATTTTTTCTGACAAGGGATTTTTAATTTTAACTTTGGACACACTGATCATTGACAGATGGCAACAGTGTTATTCATATAGTCAGCTGTTTTATGCTTGGTTTGAAAATAAATTCGGCAATTGGTTTAGACAATCCAGTTTTATTACTAATACGACTTATCAAAAAAATGGTGAGTAAATATTTTTATATTCAATCATTTAGTTGTATGTCAATTCCCAATAATATATGCAAGGATAGTGTAAAATTGTATTGCAATATTACAATTGAAATATTTCAAATTTTTTATCATAACCTCAAATATGAATGTTGAATATGTGTTTTCCAATTTTGAAATAGTGGGTTCAAAGGGCAACATATTTTGTGTATTTTTTCTTGATTCAGGTTGAGTATTGATGAAATTGCAGCATTTTTAGAAGAATATGTGAGATTACTAGAAGAATAAATTTATATAACCCCTCCAGATAACTTATTTGTATCAGACGAAGATTCTGGTGATGAGGAAGCAATCAATTTTGACCATTTAAGTGCGAATAAACTAAAAGCTCTCTCAGAGGCCAGAGCAATAAAGGTTGTTAATGGAGAAATTGTAACTAAAGAGACTATCCCCTAAACAGCTTAACAGCATATTTATTTGAAACTAAAAATTGACGACAGGTTCGATTAATTCCTATTACCAGAAATATGATAAATCCACCATATTATGTAACTTACTTTTTCTATTGAAAACATTTATTCTCAATAAATTGTTGAACTGACATATTTTTAAAGGTTCAGTTCTTTGAAAATTAGATTTTTAGAAGAATTTCCTGGTCAAAACATACGGATCCGGTTCCTAAATCAAACAATTTAGAACCTGTTCCTGAACTAATTACTTAATGAGAAAATAAGAATAAACCTATAAGGCAGTGGGTTGGAACAGATAATATAAGAGGTACAATCTAAAACCTGGACTCTTCCTCAATCCATGGACGAATACTTGTTACCAGTCCAGCTTTATGAGCTCTTCTTTGATGAGGTAGTTGTTAAAATGCTTTTCGAGGCTTCATAAATAATATATATATATTATTATATATATATATAATAATGCTCGTCAATTTGGTGACATGACATTGAATTAACATTAGGTGGGTGAGGATTTTTTTCGCTATATTTCTTCTTACTGAGTAAAACTCCCTACCTACATATACAATGTAATGGGAAATGACTGTATGAGATTGTCACAATGAGGCCGTATCTAAATCTATACTAGTATCAGGCCGCAGATTTGATAAGATCACTAAGTATTTAGACATGTGTGTGATACAAATATTATCCTTTGATAAATTTGAAAAATTAAGGCCTTGAAAGAAAATGTTAATCGAGATCTGCCCTCTGGCTTATAGTAATGAAAATATATATGTGTTGATGAGGCTATGATTCCATACTATGGTAGGCATGGTACAAAAAGCAGCACATGATGGGGAAGTCTGTGGGGTTTGGTTATAAAGTGTGGTGTTTATGTACCAGGCTGGGGTACTTAGTGCAAGGTGAACCCTACCAAAGAGCTTCAACAGTTTACACAAGACCTGAACTAGGTGTAGGACTAGGGGATCAGTAGTGCTAGATAAATTATATTTACTAAATTATGAGTAGAATAAGAAATATGACTTATTTTTGACAACTTTTTTACTTCGCTTTTCCTTTTGGACAAGTTGAACGAGATAGGCTGTACTGGAACTAGAACAGTTAGGTCAAACAGTCCTAAAATAATGCCAAGAGATTTTATTTGATCAGCTGACAAGCATTAACTCAGGTACAACCCTAATCCGCTATCATGACAATTGCATTGCCACAATAACCTCCTTCAGAAACAAGGTATATCCTAAATGGAAGTTCATAGCGTTATAGCAGAAGTGACATTAAGTCTAGCTACTGATGTTGTTGCACAGTCGGCTTCCAACATAGAAGGAATGGACAAAGATGAAGGAAAGTTTAGGATACATTGTCGGATGAAAAAGTGGTACAATTTTAGCCACTTTTTATCCCCTAGGATAAAGACACACAAAAATACTAAATTATACATAAAGAAAAGGTGAATGAAATACAGAGTGGCCTGACAGGACAATAACTTTTGAATATACTAAAAAATAATATATTCCCCCATGTTTCTATGCAATCCCATATGCACCATTGCCGTAGTTCAAAAAAGGATGAATCGATAAAGCATTAACCATGGAACACAACTATATTTCCAGGAAGTATTTGACAAATTCAATTAGAAAGAAACTGAATCTAACAAGCTTGACGTTGACAGATAGATATGATTGATTTATTTATCATAAATCAAAAGCAGTAACAATAGGGTTACACGAAAAAAGTATACTAAAAGTATATATATATTTAAATATATATAAGTATAGGTTTGGAAAACAACTCTAAACGTTAAGTAACAATATTAACTTAGTTGATCAACAATAGTGACGATAAAAATATACTAAGTGTATACATATAGTTAAATAAATATAACCTATATATATATATGTTTGAAAATTACTCGAAACGTTAAGTAACAATATTTACTTTGTTGATCAACAAAAGTGGCCAATTAATTACTTTAGTAAAAGGGAAAAGAATATAACTAATAGATAACAACCAATATTATTAAAATATTCCTAAGCTCCCAATCTGATGGACTTATGTTAACATTAAAATTTTCATTATTTCAAGTCAGAAAAACTTCCAAAATAGTGAACATGTATTTACGGAAACTAAAAAGAAAGTTTTACAACAATTAGCATGGTTGTTCAACAATAGTTTTCTCATAAGAACTTTAACTAATATAAGTCACGTTTCAATTAGTGAATAGGACCTTTAATTAGTTAAGGCGAATTCCCTAAGTTCTAAGAACTTTGAATCAATTACGTTGCAAGTCATACGGACTTTAATAAACCTTAACAGTTTGATCTTTTTTTCTTAAAAAGGGGCTTTCAATACATAGATAAATATCCTAAGTCTATAAGAACTTCTATTTACATCAGTTATTAAAGTCCACATTTACTAGTCGTAAGGACTAGATATTATTTTTATGTCACATTTAATTAGTAAAAAGGACAATGAAATTATCTAAAACAATTTTAAGTTAAAATCAGTAAATAATGAATACTTTGAATGGCTTAATACAAAATATATGCATCACAAAGACATTCTAATCAAAATTTACAAGGCACAAGGAATTTAAATGTTTTAATCCAACATATATTATGTATCATAAGGACATTCTATTATTTTATAATACATATTTTTTAAAGAAAAATACTTCACAAATATCAATATCACGAGGTTCCTTTTGATTATTTAAAGCTTAAAGCCGAAATGTAATTTAGAATTACAAATTGCCGAAAATTAATTTTGTGATCTTACATTTTTAAAAGGAAGTAGAAGTGTCCTCGACAAACACCCCCTAAGAGGGAAGTTTCCTTCGATCTCCTGGTGGTATTTATTTAGTATATTTCCTCAAAGAGGGAGAGGTAGGAGTTAAATACAAGACAGAAACAAGAAAAAAGGGGGGTGGTCAGTGGCAGGGAATATGTGATGAGACGGTGGTAGAAAAATCTAGAACAGGCATCTTATATTATCTAAGTGGACGTGGAACATTTCAGCGCTGGAAGCGCCATACTTCATTCACAGCGGACACACTCTCAACTCAGAGTTGGCCTAGTCAGAACTCGTGCATTAGGTCGTGATCAAACGTACGCGTAGCGGGTTGTGGGGCGTGGTCGATAGTTATTTTGAAGCGAACAGTGAAATGGCACATGGTGAGTCTTAAATATTATCAGATTATTTAATTATTTGATTGAATATTATTAGGAAATTTATGTTACTGTCTTTTATGAATTTAACGTTGTAGCTATGATAAAACGCTACACTCTCATATCTTTGCTTTTCGATCAATATACCAATTAACAATTCCTAGTTGCTCTATTGATAAATACCACGTTACAAGGAGAAATCTCTGGATATTCTTGGTTTCACTAGAAAAAATTACTTTTTTATAAACAACGCATCTTACTACCCTTTAGGGACAAGTTACTAATTGCTATTTTATAAGGAATTCAACCAGGCAGACGAAAGGAAGGCCATTGCATCTCTAGAAATCTATTGACAAAAGGGTTCTGAATGAGGTTAGTTATGACAAGCTAGAGCAATTAATCTCAAGGAAAACAATGAAGATGTGGAGATTGCAACAAAAATATTACCAAGAAATGGTCTACATACCAATTGTTTTACCCAGTTTCACTTAGAGTAAGTATTTTACTTGTTTTAGCCATTAAATGTACATTTTCTTTGTCATTTTATATTAAACTAAGCATTAACAAGTAAAACAAAATATAATAAATATTGGAATTTGATAAAATTACTTTTATGTTATTCATGCACCCTTCCAATCCCACTGTTCCTTCAATGGAATGTTAGCCGAGTACCAATGATGATAAAAAAATAAATATTTTTCACCTTTATTATACACCTGTATCACTAACCAGGAAAACGTATTAGAAAAAAATTTGGGATTAAATGGGTTTATTGATTTTATTAATAGAAATATATTTTAAAGAAATATGTTTTGTTACTTTATAATTTAATTTAAATATTGATACAAAACAGTTACAAATAATTTTTTTTTAATTATTTAGAGGAGAGAGATTTTCTTCTAAAATCAAAAGCAAACTCTGAACCTTATTTAGTTTGACCTCTAGTTCATGTAATTTTTTAAAAACAATTTGACTTTCTTTATCTAATAAGTGTTTTTGATGTTTCTTCTTCAAATTCTGAATTCGTAATTTAATCTTCTTTCGCACTGAGATGTACTTAATGTTAGTTACTTTTGGCACTGATTGAGAATATCTTTTGAAGTATTTATTAACATAAACTTCTCCAGCCCATAGAGTGTTTCCACTTTATGTTTCTGGTAGATCACGTGTCCATCTATCTCTAATTCCTGACTTCCACGGACGGCTAACCCGACAAGCATGTTAAGAACACCAATAATAGTGACAATCAAGAAAAGCAAGGAAAGTATCCCAATGACAATGGAATCCGTAACATCCATATGAATTTCTGAGTCGAATAAGCGTATATCTGAAAATTCCCCTTGCAAAAGAACCATGTTTGTATAAAGAAATGCCCTCCATGGATTCCTGAAATGATGTTTATCGTAAAAAAGGACAAAGAAGCTCAAGGTGAATGCGACCGAAACGCATACTAAAATAAGTACGTACTTGAACATCCCGTAGCAAATTTCTAGAAACATGTAGGCTTGATGACTTAATGCTGGGTAAATATCCAAGTTCATCAGTAGAGCCAGCCAACAGAACAATATGGCGAAGCTTCCAATCTGTTGTGGCCACCTTGATACACCGTCATCCAAAATAACGTAAACGATTGCTAAGACTGGAGGCAACAATCGTAGTATGAACACGCCTGTACGGTGGATGAGGTGTTTAGGTGTACTCGAGATAAAGAACATAGACAAAGCCACAACAAGAGATGCGAAAGTACAGGTGAGAATCTTCAGCATACCTATCACTTGTTTGTCTGCTTCCATTGTCCTTGCTACCTAAACATACAAAAATCCTAATTTTATTGAGAGTGTTACATCATTTTAAGATATAAAAATTCAATTAAACCATGAAAAGTGAATATAATTTGTTTCATATGAAATATTTCATTAAAAGTATATTAAACCATACACTTATTTAATGACGGTTGCGGACAAAATCTATAGTATAGATTATATATTTAGACGAAATCCTTGACTAACTGACTATCACTGTATCTCCCGAATATCTTGAGCTGAAATCTTAAGATTCGGCAGTGAGGTTCCTTTAAGATCGTAGGCATCCGGTAATAAGAAGTTTGGCGAAATTTTAGCTCTAAGGGATGAAAAAGGAAAGTGGAAAATTTTAAAAATTCCTTCATATATATTTTTTGAACCGGTGGTCATAGAGGATAGAAATTGTAAATGAAGGTTTATTTCTAGAATTGGGTCAGATTTTTTAGGGTTATACTAATTTCATTTCATAAAAGGGTAGGTAGGATCAAAGAGGTGTGCAACTCACTAATTCACTCATCACGTGTTTTACCAACCCCTGAGAATGGAAACTTAAAATTTTGCTTAGCAGGAAGGGAGGGAGTGTGTTAGCCCCATATAACCAAAAACACACAAAATTGGGAGATTTCAAAATGGAGTACCAATATATGGAGTGGCTATAATTTTAAAAAAAAAACTTTTTGGTTGAGGTAAAAATTCAAACCTGGCATACAGGTAGATAAACAACTCCAAATAATACAATTAATCTTCAGATTTAAAATTTCTAAAAGTGAATTAAAGAAAAAGGCTGGGGGATTAAAATTTCAAATAGTTATAGTAAACAATTACTTCTAGTGTGGTATAAAACCGAAATTCTCAGGCAGGTAGAAGAAAACAAGCAAATATCAATGGCTGAAAGTGTTAAATTTTTAGTTAAAATTTTGGGAAACATGAGGCTGGACCTTAACAGAAAAACATACTTTTAGTGTTTCAGAGTTTTAAATTTGCAGGTAAGTAGAATGACAACTCCAGATAGTCTCACTTGTCTTACAACTTCATATTTCTAAGTAGGAGTTGTTTAAATGGTAAGGGGGAGGGGAGGTTTACGATTTCCAAAATTAATGGGAACAACTACTTTTCAATGTGGTATAAAACTAAAATTTGGCAAGAAAATTAAGGAACACACCAAATAGCCATAAAATACTTAAGATTTTAAATAAAAAATAGGGAAGAGGATAGGAGGCTTAGGTAAAAAAAAACTTTTAGGTGAGGCAGAAAATTTAAATTTACCTGAAATGTAAAGGGATTAATAACAAAATAACAATAACAAAATAAGTGTTAGTTACTACTCGTATTTATAAAGGAAGATGGTGAAAATATATATGAGTTTTCAAAATATAATCGAGTTTAAAAAAGAATAAAAAGGGTAGTTAAATAGCTAAAAATTGTTAAAAAGTGTTAAAAGGTTAGAAAAGGGTTAGAATGCTAAAAAAAAAAGAGTAAACGTGGTAAAAGATGTAGCTCAAAAGTGGTAAAGAATACAAAAAAAATAGATTATATTACTTTCTACCTTTTTTTCTCCTTTTGAATATTTGACTGAGTTTACCTAAAATTGCCTTAAAATAATACACTTATTTCCCTGTCGACCTGTTTTAGCCTCTTAATCCATTTTACACATTTTACCCGTTTTACTTAACATTTTTAAACAACTATTTTTTATTAGATATAATTTTTTTAACCTTTTTGCATTTTTTAAACCTTTTCACTATTTTTGCCATGGATATTTCTCCTGGGCAAAGTCTGATATTTCATGCTAGTAAATCTATATAATATATAGGTTTACTAGCATTTATTAAGATCTTAACATGTTTTTGTTGTAATATTTTAAATAAAAATTGGTTTCACTCAACAAATACTATTATTCCAATGTTAGCGGAAATTAATCAGTTAAATTAATACTACTGCTATCCATGCAATCTCGTCCTCTACACATTAGCGTCAAGGGGGCCTTAAAAGACTAGATCTGTTAACTACCAAAAAATGTCAAAGACATTTTTTTCCTAAACTGTATAATTTTAAAAAACATTCTGGATATTTTTAAACATCTTATATTCATATTTCCGCACAAGATCAGATTATTTAGATGACAATAAATATGTGTTACCGTGTAGGACGTGAGGAATCCAGTGAAAACTATGTATGCGATGAATCTCATCCAGAAAAGAGGAGCCACAAGGGCCCATTTAAGGGCGATGAGGCATTCCAAGATGGGATGAGAAAGGATCCCCCACTGGTCCCGTCGAGCATACCTAAACATCAGGAACACGATGTCTAACTGAGTCTCTGCTTTGTCGCTGAACAGCAGACTGAAATCAATCTTACCATCCTCTTTGGCACAGAAGTCCAAACCTGACCAAAACAAAAAGTTTGTATTAAAAACTGGTATGTTGACTTTAATATACCCTTTGTATTTCTTATAATAAGGCCTTTTAGTTTTTAAAGTGTAATAAATAATAAACCTGGAAATGTGTGGGTAGATAGTGTTTACTCCTCTGACTCCCATATTAAATCTTCATAGGAATTTCATGTATATCATAGTTTTTTGGAGACAAAACATCATCTTTATTCCAGCCAAAAAACAATTTTATGCTTTGAATAATCTAATGGAGACCAGTGATGGCTCATTTGGAATATTAATGTAGTGGATACGATTTTGATTAGGTGTATAGCAAAAAAACTAAGATAAGAAGTAAATTAGATTTAAAACAATTGGCAGTTTGAGGATAGTGTACATTATATCATTTTCATTTTGATCAAATAAGATGTTTTTACTAGTATTAATTTCTATTTGTTTTATTTTATTTTTTATAGCTAAGAATATTCACCTTCTCATTCAGGTCTGTAATGCATATTTTTCTATATGACTCTAGACAACGTCCAAACATGATCGTGAACTGAAACCACTTGTTTTTTAACTCATCTGGTGAATAACGAAAACTTATTTTGAAATTGTCACACCTTTAGATATGAATCAATTCGTCGGGTGATGAGGGTATAAGAGTAGACTCAAACACAAATTTGTCCTTAAGTAGTTTTAGTCCCCATAGAATAGGATACAAGTTATTGCTTAGCCACCACTGAGTAGTTTCAGGGTGAAATTTGAGTGAACGTTGAGGGACTAGTGGCTGAAGTTTGTTAAAGGTTTGCCAGTTTGCTAGTTTATATGAGTAAAGTCCTTGCAATATTCAAACTGTATGTGAATAATCTCAGCCACCTCAATATAAAAAATATTTGAGAAGAGGTTATTTCCCTAAATTTCATTATCATTCCATGTAGGACCGTATTTAGTCACGTGCAACATGTGCAGCTGCACAGGGTGGAAAATTTAAGGGGGTGGAAAATATTATATAAATAAGACAAATATAACAAACTTGAATGTAACCAGTAAACAAATTTATAGCATTGTGAAGTATAAAAATAATGGCGATTCTTCAGCCCTCTCTCATCATTCGTTATTAAAGAGCAAATTTTTCATTTCTACTAATTCCAAGTAATGATCCATTTTATGGGAAATTAATGACCAAACTTAATAAAAAATTGTATCAACCAAAACAATGATGCTAATTTTTCTCATTCCTCACGTTGATTTGGTGAATGAATACAATGATTTTGCAGCAAAATGTTTTAAAGGGTTTTAATAAATGGTAATACTAGTAATCGGACTATTTATCGGATTTTAGTATTGATACCCAAACATTTTTTGCACTGAAATATAGTTCTGCAGAATATTTGCATGGACTTGTAGATTTTTATGTATTTATCGTTTATTCAATTGTGTTACAATATTTAAATAATATTAAAAATAAATTAGTAAGATGTATAAATTCCACAACCAAATAATATCTGCAAGTCAATGCTGTAATTAGATGAGAAGTGATGTCTTTGTTTGAGGGGGTAAGAGTGGGGTGCGTAAAATAAATGACTGCGCAGGGGTGTTGCATATCCTAAATATAGCTCTGATTCCATGTGGTTACAGTGCGCATTACTATTACTGAAAGCTTAAACGTTTTTCTGCAATTTGTTATTTGCGGGCAGTGTGCGATCAGATTCATTTTTACCTTTGTTGTATAGCACCCATTTTGTGCCAAACTCAATAATGGCATACACAAACAAAATGTTGTCCATCATTTCATCAATCTTGTTCTTAACAACTGATATTGAATATAGTTTTGTTTTGAAAGCTTCTCTTCAATTTACTTGAAGCTCAAAGCATAACTGAAATGTAACTGTCAGAAGTCACAATTGTTATTTTGCATCCGTAATTAGAGTTGTATGCTTCAGTGGAAACGCCTAAAATGTCAGCATAGCTACTGAATTATTTCATATAAAAGCTCACAGTCTGAATACGAGGTGTAATCTGTTCTATGAATATGCTTGTTCCCACTGTTTGATTGAAAATCAATATTTTTTATATGGTTGCTTAGCTATGGTATTTGTTTTCCTAGCCTTTTAAGCTGTTCTTGTTATTTGTTGTCGTAGGTGTACACCATAAAAGACTAGTTGAAGAGCTTTTGAAGGAAACTAAGTCATATTCCACGTAGGACTGGAGAACCTGATACTATGTAGGTGTCCGTGGTTAAATAAATCGATGCGTCAGTAACTCTTCAATTTTACACTATTGTATTTTAATCCAACATAAATGCTGTTAATTCATCACTGATGAAATTAACAGTTGAATATCTATAGTTGAAGGTTTGCAGATTTTTACCCTTATTGTATCATTGAAAAGAGCTGATAATCTTGAGACTAGTTGATAATTAAGGTAATTTGGGAGGTCCTATTTTGTCTTAGTTACATATTTTATAAATAGTTGACTTTAGTATTCAGATAGAGCATATCCATATACCGTACTTTTTATGTTTGGCCCACGGCATGACAATGGTTTCACATTTTCACCACCAATATTTGTTCTAAGGCGAGATCTTTTAATAACTTCTTCAAAGTAACAATTGACTCATTCATCTGTAATAGCTCAAATTACCAAATATATCGGGAATTAAATTTGCATATGAAAGGGTTTGTGATGATTCAACTACTTAACCAGATTTTGTACAATTCTTTTAGCTTGAATGTTTGATTCTACCCTTGCAATTGTGTATATTGCACTGATAGAAAATAAGTAGCTCGTACCATGTGTTGAATAGTATAACACATCCGTAATAATCTTGGGATATATATAGACTCCACAGGGATTCACGAGCCACCTGATGTATTTATAGCATATATTATCTCCTGCTCAATAACCTTATCCCTCCATATTCTTACCTCAACTCTGGTCACTTCTCTCTTTCTCCTAAGAACTATGACCCTTACATTAGATTTTTTATGAATTTTAGAATTTTATTTGGAGGAATTAAAGCTACCTCTACACCAATTTTCAGATCTACAATCTTCTTCACAAAGTTTTTTCTTATATACCCAGAATATATGTTTAAGGCTAAGCCAGGTCTTCGCATCAAGGCCGTATTCAGCCAATAATTTCAGGAGGGGTTGGGTGGGTACGTTCCCCAAATGCCGAAGGCTTGAAAAAATTATAAGTGATAAACTGTTCTAGAATCTACCTGAAGTGTTTTTTTAATGGCAACATAGTTCCTTAACTGCCGGCGGCTAGGAAAAATCTATATATTTAAACACCTACAGAAGTTCTCTAAAGTTTTTTTTGTGATAAACATAATTCCCCAACTGATGAAGGATGAAAAAATTTCCAAATATAAAACATCTCTAGAAGCTCTCTGAAGTGTATTTTATGGCAAAATAACACCATAGCTGCTGAAGGCTAGGAAAACCGAAAAATATTAAACACCTCTAGAAGCTATCTAAAGTTTTTTTTATGGCAATATAACCTCTTAATTGTTGGAGACTAGAAACAATTCTATATACTAAACACCCCTAGAAGCTTTCTGAAGTGTTTTTTAAGGCAATATAACAACATAACTGCCGAAGGCTAGAAAAAATTATAAATATTAAACACATCTAGAAGCTTTCTGAAGTGCTTTTTATGGTAGCACAGCCCCTTAATTTGTACTTGTACATTAATTTATTAGGTTTGAACCATAAATAAAGCCTATATATATTTTTTTCATAAATTTTTGAGGAGTTTGAACCCCCATAAAATAGTGTCATATAAAATGGCTGTTTGTCTTTTCATATCCCCAAATCTAAGTTCTATTTTTTTCCCTACCTTATCCATGATCTCATAGCCCTTTGGACATTCTTTCAGCAACAGCTGGATGGCTGACACACCGGACTTGAAGCGCATACTCAAATCTGAACCATTTTTAATGAGTAGCTTGACGCATTTGTAATATCCGGCCCTGATGGCCATGGACAAAGGTGTTTGACCTGAATTGTCCATTACGTCCAAGTCAACATCTCCATCGCAAGTCTAATAAAAAGAAATGTGTCTTAAAAGAAATATTTGTTAGACCTTTTAGTCACATTTTTATAGATGCCTGCTATTTATTACATTGAGTTATACCCATGCATACATCGATTTTATGAAGAATGTACAATAAATTAGGAGCACCATTTAGAAAATACGATTTTTGTGGTCAATTTTCAGAGTATAAGTAATATTGATATTATATATCAAAAGTTACAGCTGCATATATCATTACTTGACGTTTGAATAGGTTAAAGTAGACTTAGTAACTTTTCTCTTTGTCAGATCTGTCCATTCTTAAGAAAATTGGGCTCTACCTAAACAATTATAAGATATTAGAATCTGAAAAAATGTGTAAATATATTTTTTTGACCATCACAATAGAATCACATTTAATCTAATTATTACTATCTAACGTTATTACACTACTCTTGTTCTCTAGTTTAAATATCCAACCCTCTATACTTTTGTAATAAATTGTACATCCTTTTTTATTATATTAATTTTGACATTGCTTATATGCATTTTCTGCATCCCACCATTATATATTTTTTTAGACTATAATTTCCATTAACGTGCTATTAAGCTCATGGAAACAGTTTTCTAGAATCTAGATAAACTTACTTAAAAAATAAAATAATTTATAAATATTGAAATACATACAATATGTGTGTTTTTAAAACCTTTACTATACATATAATGTCCATACTAAAATATATAGTAACCTTAAGCCATCCGGTAGAGCATATGCATTAAAAGGTTGAGATGGCACCATCGCGGAGGCATTAAAATACAGCATGGCTTCAGATAAACCCTCAAAAGTATACTTGCTCGATTATATTTGCATCATAACCAAATGCGTTATCAGCGTCTACCTTTTAAATGACGCCACACAAAATACTAACGTCTGACGCGCATACCACAGATTTAGACTCGTAAGTTTCAGTCTATTAACACCACACATTTTGTTCAACCCAATGTTCGTTACAGCCACTAGGTACACCTAAGTTCCCATGAGCTACATTTAGAGAATGGCTGATACATCCGCAGAGGATGCCCAACCTATTTCCAGTGGACAACGTGGCCATGAAACTCTGGCTACAGACTCTGCAAGAAAAGAGATCCAATATGCAGCCCAGATTCCGGGATAATTAGAGCACCTCGCCTTACCAACATCAGTGGGTGTCCATATTACCACTTCTGGGGCTCTCAATCCCTTTATAACCCTACCCTAGTTACAAATGTCCAAATACCCAGACCAATCGTGACCCGAAGGCATGGAATTTGCTGGGGAGCATTGGCAAACCGATTCTTGCCACTACGCCAGAAGAGGATGTACGGATGTCTTTCGGGCTAAAAGAATTTAACCGGCACCAATCCACGACTTAACACAAAGACAAGTGCTTAAGGTCATTGATGCAGGATTATCTAAAACTCCTAGCTCTGAGTCTACTGAAACATCTTCATTTATTGAATATGTTGTACCTTGCAGTAACAACCTCAATGAATGAAGCCATCCAGGCGTCGAGAGACGCACCTTCCACCATCGCCATATACAAACCAGCATACCAGCCTCCACTGAGACCAACCATCCAATACGTGATACGAGAAAAGTCAGCTCCGATTGCATCGACGTGCTCTTCGGAGGCATACTTCCATAGAAAACGGAAAGTAATGACTCTTTACACCGAAGGATTGGTCCCGATGGCACCTGAGACTATGGTGTCCCTATATTTTCCACTACTCAAAGATTCGACTTAATTTTCTAGACTGGAGCAGCCCACAGTTACTCTGGATCTAATTGACTTTGTATTTGTAATGCACGTAATAGACTTAATGTTTTAACCTAATAAAGAAAGGGTCACTTTTCTGCTTTCGGCTGTCCTAGGCTATAACTTCCTACACCTTTACCAATGCAAAACAGTCCAGGAAGATTCTGCCTTGGGGTTAAGCCGTTAGAAGGGTCGGAACGTCAGAGGGATAGCGTTTAAATCCCTGTATATGTGTCATTTGTCTATATTTACACCTCCATATTGTTTTCTCACCAAATAGAGTAGTTTTAGGCTGTTGAGATCTCCCATTAAAGCAGCTGTGTGGAAGGCATTTCTTCCTTCTTTGTTTGTCTGCATGATGTATTTCTTCAAGTTGTCTTTCAATTTACTACCAGAGTATATTTCGCCTGTGTCGGTTTCGTAACCATCTGTAAAAGTCACAATAATTTATGTACTTGAATATGAACATAAGACAGATATAGACAAAAATTTAAAACAATTTACTTAGATATAGAAAATGCTTTAACTAGGTATATTTTTTGTTAACGCATTAAATATTATATCAGTTTTTAATTCCAATAATGTATACTCCTTAGGCCTACACTATTATTTTACTTGTTCCCAATGTGGGCTCTATTTACAATCAGTTAGTTCTTCTATATGTGCGTAAGTATGAAATGGTAAAATTGCTACCATTCATTTTGCAATCCACATAAAAATTTATACTTTTTGAAAGAAAAGAATTATTTCAATCTACATGCCTACAAATGTTTGATTCACTTGAATTTGATATCAAAAAACGCTTAAGATGTTTTTTCTGTGCAGTTGTTTGTTTGTAAATATATATTTACATGAACATTCTACTGGTCACAAAGCTTAACGAATTGAGTGCCCAAACTCCCTTTTTCTTTTCTCTTTTTGATTATTTTATTATCAGAATAGAGTGCGTTTGAAATTAATCAACTATCTGGTTGCAAACCATTTAAAAAAAATTAAAATTATATTGAATATTTGGGTTATTCGACGTCAAAATACTATTTATTTTCTATATACACCCCGTTTACCCCGCATGGTAGCTGTACTACCTCGATGGATTTATCTATGGACTTATCTTAAAATATATGCCATAATGAGCCTTACAGGGTACATTAGGGACACGACCAATCATTTCAAGGATATGATCCTTTAGAATTTCCTTCTTTTTTTTTTCGATTAGTACCAGATTTAGTTTTGAATTTTCTTCTTTGTTTGATCTGTATTTCTTTTTTCGTAAATCTAGAAAATTGATAAACTTGGATTCTATTATTCTATACATTTTGGATTAAATATTTTTTTCTTCGAGGTGTTTTACCAGGAATTTCTCATTGTTTTAACAATTGGATCTGAAAATGTATTATTTATTGTCAATTTAAAAATTATTATTAAAAATTGTTTGGCAACATAATAGAATTTTGTATAAAAATAGTTATTTTGTATAAAATAGTTTTGTTTGATAATAGTTCTAAAAAAATTTAAAAAAGGGCTATGCATTAGTGGTTCTGCTAAATATCAAAAAAAGATTTTAAATAACTACTGACAAAAACAAAGGCAGAGGTATTTTTCTAGAGTGGATGAAAATTAAAAGTTATTTGAATATTTGTGATTTTAATTATTTTCTTAATAACTTAAAAAACATATGATGAAATGTTAAAACATATTTAGAGAAAGTTTATGTTTTTAAAATGTCTCTTTTTATATTTTTAAACTTATTATTAAAGTTATACTACATTTTTGAAAATGAACAGTAGTCTTTTGGATAAACTTAAATCTATAATACCTTGTGAGTATAATGAGGTTGCTTCATCGGGAATTTTGAAGGAAGGGATATTGTTGTTATCATTTGGCGATACGATTAAAGCCTTCAGCAGGCTTTCGAGTGTGTTATGAATGATGGCGTATTGGATGATCGTGTGACCGAATTCTTCCGTGGTGCTTGGTTCGACTCCGGCTCCCAGAAGGCTTCTCATACTGTTGACCCGGTTGTATTTGACAGCCTTGAGAATTCTAGTTGAGTCTAGGTTGTCTTGTTCAGGCTGGAGTAATGCATCGAGGACATCTGGGTTCTCTCTGGATGCTACTTCAAACATCAGCACGGACACTTCAACAAGGAGATAAATTAAACATCATACATCACCACCAACATTTTATCAAGTACAAAGAACAATCATCATATATCAGCAGCGTCCACACTCCAACCAGGACTAAAATTAATAGTCAAACATTATAACCAACACTTCAACAATAACGTATCATTATCGGCACTTAAACAAGAAGATATAGTGGTTGTTAAACAACAACATCGACAATTAAATAAGGACACAACTTTATCATTAAACATCAGCATTGACACTTCAACAAGAACACAGAGTGCTCTTTAAT
Source organism: Timema podura (assembly GCA_033556935.1). NCBI lineage: Eukaryota > Metazoa > Arthropoda > Insecta > Phasmatodea > Timematidae > Timema > Timema podura. The sequence goes on along the minus strand of JAVRXN010000002.1, from coordinate 55,548,038 downwards.
CCTATGCATTGACACTTATAAATGGCTTTGGTAAACATAAACTATCAGCACCAACACTTAAACGGCAAGGAGTGCTCATTAATATCGGCACCAACACTTAAACGGCATGGAGTGCTCATTAATATCGGCACCAACAGTTAAATAAGGACACAACTTCATAATTAAACATCAGAATTGACACTTCAGCAAGAACACAGATTGCTCTTTAAGCCTCTGCATAGAACCTTAAACAAAGGTTTGGTAACCATCAAATATTAGCATCGATACTTAAATAAAGAGATAAAGTGGTCATCAAACATCAGCATCAGCCCTTCGACAAATACACAGAGGGATCATTTATCTTCAGCGCTGACACTTAATAAGGACAAAGAGTGTTAATCTAAGAACACTACCCATACTTCAACAAGAACATCGAGTGATAATCAAATCTCATTACGAAATAGGTGTAAATAAACTTTGGTACGAATATCGTTGTGCACTAAGGTACAAAATTTAATTCAATTAAATATGACTGAAAATTAACAAGTACATGGGTCATGGTCTCGATTTCTGTGTAACCTATGTAGGCTACAGGTGTAATTTCTCACCTGCATTAAAGGAGTAATCATGAAATATTAGAAACTACACTTCAACGAGGAAAACCATTTTTCAACAGGTTCATAGTGAGTTTACATCAAATATTTTTTTTAGAGTAGTATATGATGATTAAACAATTTTAATAATAATTATTTACCAACTTCGGTGGCTTAAGGAGTCACTTTCGTTCTAGACTAAACTTATGATGACAGGTAGATAAGAGTTCGAATCCCATCAGATGTACAATTGGTGACTTTCCCGAATTAATTTCCACCCCTACAAATGCGGATACACTTTCTCTAAATTCAACCTTCTATATTCCTAGATCACTAGCGTAATTGGTATACATACGTACAATCCAAACAGGTGGTAGGACGAGGTGCTAAAAATTGACTTAAAACTAACTATTATAAATGTCTACACTGCAATAACCATAATTATTTATAGTTAAATAGATGAAGAGTGATTTTGTGACTGTGAAAATAATATTAGTTGGACTGGAATGACGGAGCCTATATTTCAGATTAAACGCAATAAATGCTATGTTAAGAATCACTTTGAGAAGCAACTTCAACCCAATTGAAAAACTGCAGAAAAAGCACTATATAAAGACATAGCTGGTGTAAAAACTGAAAAATTTTTCAAGTGGTTCCAGCTGATGACAGCGTCCGAAAATCTTAGTTAGTGTGAGTCGTCCATGAATCAATTTTACAAGTATATCTCAACGTATGAATGGATCCATGTGGGAAAATATGTACTGGTAGCTTGATAAATATACGCACATTGTTTATCTTTTGCCAAAATAACTTCATATAATGACTAAAAATATTTAAAAACCATATTACGTAAACATTCATATTGTCATTAATATTGTATTTCAATAAGTGAAGAGTCTAACAAGGCCAGACCATTCTCACTACTATGATTTTTTTTAATGAACACCTATACTTTATATAGTAAGAAAAATCACAAAAAGAAAAAACATTAAGTATTTTTTCTTCTTGAATCATTAATAATAAAACAAATTACAATTTTAACAGTACATATTTGTAAGTTTGTCTACACACGTCTCTAAACAACACAAAACAATATTGCTAATACCAACTCAAATTATGTCTCTCACCTCCCCCCACTGTTGAGGATGGATATTCTCAACTAATTGGTAGGGCCTATATCATGAGAGGACGTTAACAATTCTGCCAAAGTGTGTGATCTTTGGGGAATGAACTTCAGTTCTTGCAGGCTCTTTTCAAGGATTTACTCTCTTCTCATCCAACAAAGTCCTCATTAGTCCACACTACCATCAGAAACCTCTAGTGGATAGTCTTTATATGGGTCTCGGAAACTCACCTTTCTATGGCATGAGCCTTGCTACGCTATCAGCTTCAGGGAACAGCTCCACAATTTTTCTTATTGATTTTTCTATCTTCTTGGAACTGCCTGATCCAACTAATACTATATCACTGATCTTGAACAAAGTAGTAGACTTGTTGCTCCGTTTATTAAGTGGCAAGAGTCCCAGATACTCTTGATGTAATTACTTAACTAATCCTTTCCTTATATCGAGAAGATGACTGTTTCGTCAATTCAGACCTTTAGCATTCAACGCATCACATTTTATTTCTTGCAAAAAAAGCTGGGGTGAGGGGACTTAAATCGTTACAATATTATGCGAGGACTTTCAGAGGCCTAGAGCTATTGGCATCTTCTCTACTGCAGAGAAGAGTAAGCATTTCTTGGAAAGTCAGACAGGCCTTACTCAAAACTCACTTTAAAAGTTGTGTGTTTACTCTTGTTAACCTTTCCCAAAAGCCTCCCTACCATGGAACATTATGGAGGTTAAAATTACATATATTACGTTTGATTGAACTATGTGTAAACATATTTTCCTAATAAACTGTTATCTGCACCGATGAAGTTGGTTCTATTGTCAGAGTAAATGAAAAAAAGACGCCCGTTTTGAGATAAAAATAAAGCTGGAAAACTTAAATGAAAATTTGGTGTAGGGAAAAGAATTAAATTCCAGGTGCACGGCGTGGTAGACAAAAAAAGTAAAAACTGTAATCCACCCTTTGCTCTCATCTCTCAGAAACAGAAGACTCTCCATGTCATCCCCTATAACTTCAAACACACATGCTTCCCTTATGAGGTTGAGGGGTATAGGTGCTTAAGTTACCTCAGCATGTTTTTTCTAATGTCTCCTGCATCTGACACAATGACTTACGAATTTTCTCACCATTTTCTCAAATTACAATCCAGAAACGTTATCTTGGTGAATAAGAAGAAGTTGTGCTCTTTTTTTTCACATGCTCCTCCAAGATGTGACGAGAAACAATAATAACATGGTGCGTGGAAAGGATTATAGGGAACCAAAACAGCTTCGAATCTTTTTTAAGAAGTAGTCTTGTTTTGAATCTGAGGACATCATCTTCCACAAAATTATGTAGCAAGGACAGTCACTTATCAGATGGCCCATGGAAACTTTGGTTTTGAATGAAACTAATAAGTCTAATTTCAGACTTCTTTATCTCGTTAGCTTCTAGATTTTCTTGTGAAATATCCTTTTGTTTTATACAATTATTTCAGATAAGAAGATGCATGCAATCAGATAAACTATTATATAATAGCTGGAAAAATATCTTGCATATTATGGTGCATCCATCTCATTTGACTATAGTTGAATTCATTGAAGGTAATTTGTCTGTTCAATTATGTATTTTTCATCGTTCACAGGTTTTGATTGAGGCCAATAATTTAGTGATTCATTTGACCAGGAACAGCCCTCCTGCCATCGAGAAGCCACTAGTTGGGAAACAGAACATCCACGTGATGGTAAATCAGCTGGATTCATCGAACCTGGGATATGTCTCCAACGACAGGGTTTGTTCAAATTCCTGATCTCATTCATCCAATTTCTTACAAAAACAGGCCATTTATCATTCCTACAGATACAATTCATCACTGTGGAAGAAACTAACAGTAAAAGAACATTAAGAAACAGATTCCAGAAAACATTCAAGCAATATTTCACCAATGATAACTGCTAATCATTTTAATCCAGGAATATCAATTTCCCCGAGTGAGATCATGCATGATCTTGTTCATTTAAATGAATACTCATGTGGGATCATTGGATTCAATTCTGATCAAAACAGCTGTTGCATAAGCATGTCGACTGGCGTCACAGAGGGCATTAATTTGTACATGATAATTTATAACCAAAATAACCATCGAGGAGTCTTGACTTTTACAGGACTAGGTAAATCCTTTACCCATGTCAGAAATTCAGCTTTAGATTTTTCATCTACTGCCATATCCCTTCAAATGCGAGTCTTCCATGACATCTGAGTCAACAGTTTGCACAAGTGATGAGACATGTCTCTCCCACAGGATAGAACAGTTTTGGGCGAGGGACAAAATTTTCCTTTTTGTCAATTCTCATGCCTCACACCAATTAAAGCAGTTAAAATTCAAAATCAATGTATCATCTTGCCAATCTCACAAAAGGCCCAGTACAAAAGAAAGGGGGAAAATTTTCCCTCATCCTTCGTGAATTACCATTCTCTCAAATTAAATTTTCATTCAGATCCAGCCACACTAGATTTCTGTATAAACTGATCTTGTTATAATTCTCAGTCAATGCTAGTGGAAACATTGTCTACTATACAGAAGCTCTGTAAAAGTATCTTGATGATTAGGAAACTTTAAGAGATTTTTTTATGTGTTTACTTAAATGATACTCCAAAAATGCTACCAAGAGGAAGGGACATCAAGTTAAACCAAATGACACTCTTCTTTGTCTGAAGATCTTGTAGATACTCTCAACTTAATTCCGACATAAGAAACCGTGATTATTACTATCATACTCACATATAATTAGCTGAAGAAATCACTTTTCAATGTCCGCCAAAATTTATAGTGTCTTCTCCCTGAATATATTAAGGATAGCCGGGATCAATTCAATTAGGTTGGGACCATCATGTAAACAATCATTTAAAAAGGGGTCTCAAACTCTTTTTCTGAAGAATCAAATACAGGGTGAACGAGCATGGTCACACTATTTTACTTTACAATAGGATGATGAGGTAGATAGTTTCTGAATTTCCCACCCTCCAAAACAGTTTCGATAATATTGTGCCTTTTCCACTGATTAAAAATGCTACCATACTTCTCACGTAGTTCCAGAGTTTTCAGTTTTTTATCGGTGTTTGATAGTCTTTTCTCAGTCATGAGCTTGATGAATGCAAAAAATAGATGAGTTTCCTTCCAAGGAAAATTTACTTGATACCTATTTTCTTGATTTATAGACAATGTTCCGAAGAAATGTTCCATTATTGTAGCTTTTACCTCATCTTGAGTTTATTTTAAGACAGGATCACTGATTCCAAGAACATATAGCTCCCACAGATTTTCCACAGGGGCATCTCTGGTAATGAAAGAGGTAATAAGTTTGGCCATAGCAGAATAATCTCTGGGAACCACTTTACCCAAAGTAGTGTCTAAATACAAACAAGACCGTTGCTTAGTTTACGTGTTTGTCCTGTCGTTAACTTTCCAGCCACATATGTTCCTGTTAATATCTCAATGGTACCTTCACTATCGTTGATCTGTATCTTCTTTGCCCTAAGTTTCTTCAACCATGGAACCTTTTGAAAATAACTGTACTCTGTAATCACTTGTTAGACTAAGACTTCAAAATTACATGCATAAGCCTTCCCCAAGATTTCCAAAAATATCCTATAGTATGAATGTTGTCTTTCTTCGGTAGCTACAACACCAAATAGCGAATGTCACAGTGTTTCAGTTCAATGGCTAGGGTTATCTAACTCATGTGCTACATATTTACGATTATAAGACCTCTGACGGCAGGTATCGAACATTACCCTGTCCTCCACAATAAATGTTCATCTAACGCTACTAACGTTCTATGTTTGCAAATACACCAGGTGTACCACTGATACTCTCCTTTTCATTGGAAATCAAAGATTGAGACTGAAGTTCCGTACTAGAAACAACATAATAGATAGTTAAGCCTTGATATACTGGATGTATGTGTCTTTCACTCCAGAAATTGCATTTAAATTTAGTTCTACACATCTGTAAACATGACCTTTCTTCAAAAACAGGAATAAATGCATTATTATCCTTCAAAAAACATTCTCTCCTTTAAAGTCATTTTCTTTGATAATAATCAGTTATTACTAACATTAGACCTATCAAAAAATATACATTCTACCCAAAGGTAATTTTTAAGACATTTAAATTTTATTTTCTTTATTTCTGACTTTATTGAAACTTATTCTTAAGTTGCAAAGAAAGTATAAATAATAACTTAATGCGAACTTTTTTATTTTAATGCTTAATTATAGCACCCATACGTTCAGTTTTCTGCTAAATTAATGGTCTGCAATTTGATTTTAAAGTTTACCTGGATTTAGCTTAAACTCCTAATAAAGCTTACACTTACACATTTTATTTGTTAAATTTTATTTTGAACTCTCAAATTTTGAATATCTTTCAGGATTTGAAGATTCCATCCCAAATATTATATTTTATAAGGAGGCCTTTCCTAATAGGTTCTTACTGTATAGAGTCACACTCCGTGATTCACCTGTAAAAAGGAGTGTTCTGCCAGAGGTGTGAATCTCCTCAACCTTGATAGGTCTTACTTACCATCGAGATTGTCCTGGAACATCTTCTTGAGGGTAGTGATGTCACCGTTCCGTACAGCTTCCACCAAAAGGTCGTAGTTTGTGTCTGCCACCAGTTTGTTCTTGACGAACAAAGTAATAGGAGAAAGAGTTACTAATAAAACAATCTTAATGTGTGACTATACCAACGGTGGACTTCACATTCAAACATATAATAATGTTAGTTAACTATCAAAATAACAATCATATTACATCAAACCTAGTTAGTGTTCATTATCAGTAAAATATTTCTCCATTTTTATATGATTTTATCTTATTTGTGTGCTTTTTCCGCGTATATAGAGTATTGTTTCATTTATTTTAGTTATTTTACGTGCACTTTCTGAACCGGCCGATTATATATAAGCACAAAACTTGTAAACTAACTTAAATCTAGAACAGACACAACAGTCAGCCCCCCAGCTGTTAGTTCATCACTGTGAAAGGGTGAACCCAAATTTCACCAATAATAAATTTCTGGGCCATGCTGAGAATCGAACCCAGGACCCTTTATTCAATAGAGAGACACGCTACCAACTGAGCTAAGGTGTCGTAATAAAGTATTTTTATCATGAACCTTTTCTATTTGAAAATTATATTGTATATTGTGTGCCCCCGAATTTAAAAAAGGAATTGGTTTTGAAATTATTTTTGTCCCTCTTTGTATAAATATTTGTCTGAGTTAAGCCTGGCTTAAATATATCTAATTTAATGGAATATAATGAACCTTGTGAGTTTCAAAAATCACCCCTAAATATTCCTTAAAATAATATAGATAACGTCCCTTCCCCCAGTACGCTAATGTTGCATACCTTAAGATCAAAAACAATCTAACCTGAGAAGGTAACAGGAACGAAAGTTGAATATATATTAATAACACGCAAAAACTGTCATAAAATTAGTCCTGAACTTTATATTTAATTTCATATAAAAATTAACATTTTACGAGCTACAATAGCGTACAGATTAAAGGGAAAGCTTTGGAAAAGCGAGAAATTTCCTGGCTGCAATAGATACAAACTAATAACGCCTGAGGAACTTTCAGATTGTTACTATTTTGGGAGCATCCAAGAACCTTCAGACAAAAGTAAAGAATGGAATGAACTATACTTCGACAAACATGGATGCTTCAGTTGGAATGAGGTAATCAATTAAAATTAGGAGTGATTTGATTCGGAAGAAAGGTTGCTACTATTTCAAAATCTCTTACAAAAGCAGTGAGACATAATACAGTGTTTGATTTTTTTTAGATAAAGTGGAATGATAATATAGAGATAAAATTGGAACAATGCTAAAACGACCGACACATTTGAAATTAATAAGTCCATAAAGTTATAGTTGGGGCGGGAGGGCTGTGTTACTCTGTGCTGAAAAGCTGCCATCGGTTCTTAAGGGCGTGCATCACATGCCAATCAACTCTGCGATACAGTCAGCTAGAAATCATACATATATGCGACCCCTATTGCACGTGGATCATTTTTGATCAAACATTAATGGAGATAAAGTGTTGTTGGAAGTTCTTAATACTGAACATCGTTGAAATATTAAATGTTATTTGGATAAAAACTGATTTTAAAAAACAAATTTTGCCCATTTTAGAATGGCTTCACAGATAAGCACTTTGCACAAATCTTCATTCTTTCATAATAGGGACAGAATGTAGCTATTTACAAGAATCTTAGTCGCTTTGTCCTCCACCGTCCCCGTGGGAAGTTTCAAGCAATCATTCAAATACGAATGCGCTGCACACGTTTCTGGCATATCTTGGTCTTTTCTTTTCCCTTTCACTCCTATATAGCTCTCTCTCTCTCTCGCACACACACACAAACTCAAATGCAAGCCGGGAGCTGAGTTGGACCCGCTACTATGGACGATCTTAAGGACTCCACCAGGGTCGGTAGCTTACAATCAACAAATTTGTCTCCGAACAAGGTGTTGTGGTGAAACGCTGAGCATTTATAGTCCTCCTATTTCTTAATCCAATATTCATGGAATAAAAACAATAGGAATAGGAAAGACAGTAGAGAAGGGTTGACACTAAACGGTAGTTCAACTAATAGGATACGCAGAGGATTTAGCTTTGTTTAGCAATATTAAGTAAGGTGTGGCAGGAATGCAGAGATTTTACTAAGGGCTATTTAGGAAATAGATTTGGAAGTGAACGTTGAAAAGACTAATTATATGATCACAGAGCGAACACAGGTTGAGGACGATAATTTAAAGATCACTGCGAGCATCATAACATTTGACATGGTTAATGAGTTTAAATAAGTATGAGCAATTTTAATTGCAATAATGATATTATGTGGAAATTAGGAAAATAATACAGTCGGGAAATGTATGCTATTACTTGATCATTAGGTTGTTTACATCTAGCCTGCTGTCAAGGAATGTAAGACTCAGAATCTACCAAACAATAATTTTACCGGTTGTTCTCTATGGATGTGAAATGTGGTCTCTTACCTTGCATGACGAAAAAATATAAGGCTACTGGGGAGTGGAGGAGGTTACATAATGATGGGTTTCATATCTTACGCTTGTTACTAGACATTGTTAGGATAATGAAGCCTTTTAGATGTACAGGACATGCAGTGCGAACGGGAGAGAATCTAGAACCATGTTCAGAGTAGTGACTGGCAAACCCAATGGTAATCGATCTTTGGGAGGACCTAGACGCAGATGGGAGGATAACATTAGAATGAACCTGAAAGAGATAAGGTTTAACGTGAAAATACTGTCTCCCCACAGACACCGTCGTATTATTCTGTATAATCCGAATCTTCGCTAATTCGAACAATCTTCGATCCCAACTAGTTTGGATTAACGAAGTTCTACTGTAGTTGATATTGTATTTGATTAGTGTTTACGATAATAGCAACTGTAAGAGTGCACCCTAAGCCATAATGAAAGCAATACATCTACATCTAGTCTATATACAGGAGGGGGATCATTTAAAAGTATTTTAATAGATGAGGTAAAACTGTTAAAGCGTCCAAGTATTAAAGATCACAATGTCTCCAAGAATGATCTAGTTTCAGAAGCGACAAATATTTTGAGGTCTAAGTACCAAATATCACATGCTAGCTGTCAGGTTTTATACAATCAATGAAACATGCTCCCAACTTAAGTGATTAAAATAATTATCTAATGGTGAGTGATAAATTGAGGAGGGTCTCGGGATTTGTGCGGATAAAAACAAGTTTACAATAGTCACAGCTATCAGCTAAGTTAAATAAAAAAAATCCATATACTCGTATGATTTACCTTTATTAACAAAATAAATGTCACACTTAAATTATTTTTAAAGTAAAATATTTTTTCACCTAAAGTGTTGTTATTGTTTGATTACAATGCTTTGCAATTAAAATATCGAGAAAACTATTTTTAAGTGTCATAGTATTAATGTTTGAAAGATATTCGTATCCAGACATTATATTATAAGAAACTTATAAAACGTACGCAATGCATTTAGTTTTATTTTATTTTAACAGTAAATAATAATAATAAGGAATTATAAACTTGCAAGCCAGTTCAAATACTGCTTTCTTAATAAAAGGGATTATTTTATCAAATGAGCTAAAATAGTAATTTATTTTTGATCGATTAAATAATAATCGCCATATATAAGACATGTGTGATAAGGAATTAAAATTACATTAGTAAATTACGTATAGTATGTCTGTTACACTTCTTTACCTTGAAAGGTAGTAAGCTAATCTTGCTCTGTTCTACTATGGCTTAGCTTATAATAGTTAAGATAAGACTGCTATCTTTAGTGGTAAACGAAAGGTACACCAAACTCTAAAGGGTACCCTCAATACTTTGCTAGTTTTCAAACACTCAAGTTAAGCCCGATAGCTTTAAACAGGGAGGCTCACCGCTAGATAGAATGATTCTGGTTTGGAACAAGGCTACGCCTAAAGAAGTAAAGTAGTTTCTTTCCAAATGTACAAATAATTGTTGGTGATAGAACTGGACGTTATTGTCTCTGCCTTAACTGAGAGCTCTAAGTCATTAGTCATAGGTAGTGACCACCAATTATTTAAAGTGTCCATATAATTCACGTGTATATACAAGGACAAATCATATTAAGTGTTAATATTTAAAAATTCAAAAATGCTATACATAGATAAAAGACCTCAGATATTAACTATTCATTATATAAGTGTTATTTATTTTTAATATTTAATACTAGTCATTTGGTAGCGTTGGCTAGGAGAAAAGGTGGTTGCACATTGATGAAAAAACCATCCTCTGAATACCCACATCGCTTGGCACGCTGACTCTAATATTAGGTTCGTCTAGTCCGGTTTGCCCGTAGGGGAGAGTTTAGGGTTCAAATTTAAAGCTGCGTTAGCTGAAGGTATTTCTATCCTAAATACTCTCATAATATCTCTCCCCGCTAATTTGTGTACACTTTCTTTAAATTCAACCTTTGTTTCCTCTACATCATGAGTATAATAGGCCAAATGGGTAGTGAGATTAGGTAAAAATATTAATACTTTAGCTCTGGTCTTCCTTGTCAAGGTAAAATAAGCCAAACACACTTTACTTTGACTGTCATAAGTGTGCTAGGTGCTTTAGAAAATATAGATCATACCATTTTATTTAGCATAATTGGCCATTTGTACCTCCTACCTTCTGATGAGGATGGAATATGAAACCTTTGAGAGAATTCAGATGATCTCGGCCAAGTCAGGTTTCAATCCTTCCACTGACTCAAGAATAGGACTCACCTCGTTAACAAGACCATCGTCTGAGGATTCCCCGGCAGTGAAGTTGATCCCGGAGTCCTGCGGTGGTTCCTGGAGACGGTCACGTGACTTCTTCCTTCTCATCCTGCCAATCACCTGTAAGCATGAACACATAACAGCGTTCATACCCAGTGCTTGAAGTTGGTTTGAAAAACTGCCGAAACGCATGACCGTAAGCAAAAAATATATTTTTAAACAGGAACCTAGTACATAAACAAAAAAAGAAGGGTTTAGCGGAAAGAGATACACATTGGAGGCCTCTAGAAGCTGGAGGTTCTTATGTTAATGATAAGTGTGTGAAGAAAATAATGAGTTCATATCGCTTATCTTCAATGAAATTAGTGTTTGTACATAGTTTGTAGGTCATATGAGTTGTGATCATCTGTTTGCTATGAACGACGCTTGTATTTACTTCTACTGCATCTAACCTCTGACTATATTAGATGACAAAATGGACACTTCAAACGGAATAATAAATTATATTATATTGTAGTTCAGATTAACCTCTAAGTGTTTTAAACTATATATTAAACGAAAGTTGAAACTAAAGTATTTTGGTAGAAGCATTGAGAAACTAATACTCAGATTTTTTAGATATCTAATTGTTGATATCTAACTAAAATGTTTTTCTGGAAATAGTTAACGTTTAACATTTTAAACGGAGTTTTTTTTCAAAACCTATTATTACCGTCCAAGTTACTGTACATACTTTTTAATTATGCTAGTCGGGTAGGGATGAGGAAGGTAGAAAGTATAGAAATCTTACCCACCTCTTTGTAGAGATATTGCAGAGAATAAGTTATGATGAAACACTCAATAGGGATTCGATACCCAATCTATACATCACCAAGAAATCAGATTGGATAAACCTGAAATCTAGTCCACTTGACCAACGATTTAGGTTGAATCCATTAAAATAACAACTTCCTGAGTCACTCACATTCCGGATATTCCCAGTCTTATTCGTGAACTGATTGTGTCGCTTATCTGAAATAAGCGGTGGAGACTTCCATAGCTCTGACTTCCAAACTCATTCTAGCGATACTATTTCAATGCGCTGCATCAGTTATCAGCAAAGTATTAAATTCCATTGCGTAGAATTTTAAAGCATTTCATACTAAGCCAGATATCTTTGAGATAAGTAAAATTAACAGTTGCTACGTTATCTTTGATCTGTTTGTTAATATCTTTCCTCAAGATTAACTGACATTGAATAAAATGCCTAGTGATTATTTACAAGGACTACTACTGTATACATATGTTGCCTCTATCACATACACACATGTAAGGCATCCATACTGACCGAGAGTGTTAAGGCGTTGAGATTCAGGTGCTAGTCAACTCCTTTTGGGAGATTCTTGTTCAACCCCTAATAGGGTTATATTTTAGTCCTCACATGGAAAATATGAGGGATTTAGATTTTCTATAAATACGATACCTTTATTGAAAGTATCATCTAAGGTGACTGTAATAGTGATTATAGGAATAAAACCAATATTTTTTATAAAATTATCTCTAATCCTTTATCACGTCGGACCGTACATGTATGTGTATGTATTCAATATATTATATATGTATAGTTACATATATATGCACAATTATATACATATATCTACAGCACATAATATATATACATAAAATATATATAAACATAATATATAAACATCCATTCAATTACAACAACACCTTAGCACTTATATATACACACACATATGTGTATTTATAAGTGCCAAAATATTGCAATAGAATGTATATTTATATATTATGTTTTTATATATATATATTTATTTATTAACAAGTGCTAAGTTGCTGCAATAGAGTAAACCCTCAATCTTTAAATCAAAATGTCTTCATGTATCTATATGTGTGTATATACACATATATGTAGGCCTATATATATATAGGTATATATATGTAAATATATATGTATATGAATAAATTTATGTATATTAATATATATGTATAGATATACATACATATATATCTATATAAAAGTATACGCATATATACATACAGGTTTATATAAATATGTATATGTATACATATCTATATTAATAAAATAAAGGGTTTGTGTTGTTGTGTGATTGTCATGAGCGTTGCACGATATCTAGCTCAAGCAGAGGTCTGAAATTTAAAAATCAGTATCCCCTGTGCACAAACATGTGGACCTCAAAACCGAAATTTTAAAATTCAGATTTGGTTTTCTTTTAATTAATTAAAAACTGGGTAGGAAGACATAAAATGAAGATATTTTTTCTGTCTGTTTGAAGCAAAGAAAAGCGTTGCAATTCATTGTGTGGCTACCACGGTAAACTCCAGATACTTATCTTAGAATATATATATATATATATATATATATATATATATATAATGTATGCATAAAGTAATATAGGGCTTCAAAAACGTAACTTGTGAAGTAGGGGGTCTGGAACAGGGTCAAACTCAGCCTCGTGAGGAAAAATTAGGAGCTACTTGATTAAAGAATTTACAGTTATGGTTGAAAAAACTGAGAGTAATGGTCATAGGACTTGATGTGCTGACCACATGTTACCGTCTTTAAGTAAATGTTGGAATTACCATCGATAACGGGGGTGACCGCTTGGTCGATATAGCTTTCTTGCGGGCTCACACAATTTTGTCTTATATGTAATATATATATATATATACCTGTAGAAGTATATATATATATATATATACTTCTACAGGTCTAAATAGACCCACATATGTATGTATATATAATGCATATGCAATTTATTTATACTCATATAGGTGTAAGTATATATACATATTATACATTTACATATATCTATATATGTTTATATACATATACGGGGTTATTTATATCTCCAGGTAAAAATTTTATACAGGTTTTATAATGACAAGACAAGTAAATCCAAGCAATGATCTTGAAGTCAGTGACGCCAAAGGGTGTGTGCACCTGGGAGGTAGGCAAATCCCCAAGCCTCAGCACATAACAAGTGGAGTGTTGTGTGCTTTATGACTAGTAACAGGCATTGAATTGACTGTTACCCATAATGAATTGCACCATTGTGTGTGACAGGGGCGGTAGTGGTGGGGATATATGTGTTGGTTTGCATGGCATGCTGAATGTGATGCCTACCCTTCAGGTGCATACAGCGCCAACCTTTGTGTCTTGTAGCGCCCCCATTTGGAGTTTCTGACTCCAAATTTACTGGGTGGAAAGACTTGTTTTGTCACCCCTACAGCCTGTATGAATTTTTCCTAGATGTATGAATAACCCTGTATAATATATATACATATATAGATATATATGTATACTATATGTATATATAGTATATATATATATTGACCTCGGTGGTCTTGGGGTAAAGTGGTCTGAGGCGACCACCCGATATTCGTGGGTTCAAACACAGCCGAGGTCAACGAATTTTCCTTGAGTAATAAAAATCCGTATTACAACTTCCTTCGGAGGGTAAGTAATGCCGTCAGTCCCATGTTGATTGTGGCATGTAAAATAGCCCTGAAAAATTTGTGGAAATACCTTTTCCGAGAAAATTATTAGACCCTTTCACACTAATAAAAATGCAATGTGGAAAGCAACCACACTTTCTGAACTCCCTTATAATATGAGGTTTCTACCAGATGAAGCTCTAACCAGCCTAAAGGTACGTACAGAAAGAAAGCAGGCTGCCTGCCTACCGGTTTCCAGTGACGATGAAGAATTTCTTACTTCTTGACAGTGTCTATCCAAAATTGAAAATAAAAACTCCCATTATACATCCAATAAAACGTGTTAAGAAATATTATGGCAAATATCATCATATTTTATTAAATGACCTGAAGCAACACAAACAAAGAGTTTTTCAATACATTACATTTTAGATAAAGAAGCCTTTAAGCCACATCCAAATGAAGTGTCTGTTCAATATAGTCAAACAGAGGATCAAAGGCGACTTACGGAAAGACCAGCCAATTTAGCTTAAAGAACTAAAGATTTTTCACGACATTTATTTCATTAGCGAAAATTTGGGCTAAGCAGTTGAATACGGAAGGGTTGGCTGGGAGACAGTTTATTTTCACAAATTTTAAATTACAGCTGAATTAGTTTAATCAAATATATAAACAGTATACATACATCATTTTAGAAAACATTTTAAATAGAAAACAGTAAGGAGTGATAACGAATGTAGCTAGGACCTAGATAAGAACTCAAGATAAGTACCAAGTAATATTATAAATAAGTTAAAAAGATAAAATTAAAGAAATATTAAGAATGAAATTAAATGACTTTAGATTCAAATAACTAGTTATATTGTGCTTATAATTCATAACAAAGTGTCATATAATAACATACATTAAAATAACATCGTCAACACAGTTAGTGAATAAAAACATCATTTGACGACAAGTCTAAAAGGTCCATAAACAAACAATTTAAGAAATATAATATTAACAAAGAAAAATTAAAAAATAATTCCCAAGTTTACAATACATTTGAGCTAGTCTCCAGTTCACAGTCGCTAACAACACTTCATGTTACGTCTCAACGACTTTGTAGCCATGACTATGGTACTTAGATTACCGAAACATGTCGGCAACCCCTAAAACATATTTCGTCTAACCGCTGTTTTTTGCTAAAAGGAGTAACGGGAAATAACCAAGACTGGACTTAGATCTGTTACCCAACCTTCACTTTGATTTTTCAATATTGTTTCATTCGTTATAACATGAACTTTAACTAGCGTTGTTAAAACTTTGGATGTTGACTTAACTTGTGGTTTTAAATTATTTTAAATATTTATTCACAGGGCTGTATTGTAAACTTGAGCATTATTTTTAATTTTTCGTTGTTAATAGTGTATTTCTTTAATTGTTTGTTTATGGACCTTTTAGACTTGTCGTCAAATGATGTTTTCATTCACTAACTATATTGACGATGTTAAATTAATGTATGTTATTATATGACACTTTGTTATGTATTATAAGCATATTCTAACCAGATTTTTTAATCTAAAGTCATTTAATTTCATTATTAATACTTCTTTAATTTTATTTTTAACTTATTTATAATATTACTTGGTGCTTATCTTGGGTTATTATCTAAATCCTTGCTACATTTAGTATACTTACTGTAAATATACAGTATGCATACAATATACATATACAGTATATATACATGTAAAAAGTACATATAAATTATATATACATGTAAACAGTACACGTATAGTATTTATATATAAATATACAGGTTACATAAAGTTGATATATATAATATATAAACAATTAAACATATATAAATATACAGTATGCATACATAGGGCATCTGAGCAACACACACGTAATTTAACTTTTAATATCTACCATTTCTCTTTAAGACCACATTTGTTGGCGTTGACAACTAAAAAATTAATGAAATGTTCATTCCGGTAAACTTTTCGGTTCCGGGTACAAGTGCTGATAAGCACGAACCTGCATTCACTATGAATGGTCCCATCTGTAAGCACACACTCAATGATGATGCAGGTCAGCGCTGATAGGCGCTGGTAGTCGGCAAGCAGGAAACCTGCTTACTTTCTGTACACGCCTTAATGTCCGAGTGTTTGTTTGTTTGTTTGATAGGATTTTATTTTGTTGTAGCAGTATGACAGATATATACATTTAACACAGATATACGTAGAGAAACACATACAACGAGCACCAGCCCCAGAGGGGCTCTCGGACGTTATCTGCCATAGAATTTAGCTAAAAAAGGAATACACTAGGCACCCTGGCGGGCTGATTTTACGATGACAATTGGTACTGAGGCGGGAAAATAATAATAAAAAAAGATCCTATCGCTCGTACTGGGTCGACAGGATCTTACGAATAATACATAGGTACATAACGGAGAGAAGGGAAAAGGAAACCGTGGATAAGAGTAAAAACCTAAAGTGGAATGACAATGAAGGAAAATAATGTCTAGCTGACACCGGTCGAGCGAGTCGCCGGTGTCAGTCCGAGTAGATAATAGTACACTACCAGGGCTACTATGACATTTCCAGACGTAGCCCTGGCGTGCAAAAGAAAATGAACTTTTCCCAGTGGGCATTTTCTGCCCATCTGGTGCAACGAAACTAAAGAATAGAGTAATTAAAAATTATTAGTGAAGTCGAAAAAAGCTAGTACTGCTCACTGCTCGTGGGCAGACTAGAAAAAGGGAATAATGCAATGTACAAAGGATAGAAAGAATGTAAACACATATAAAAGGAAATAGAAACATCAGAAGAGTAGATGGGATGATAGTAAAGGAGGGAGACAAGGAACCACTATACCCCAGTTCGTGGACCGGTTAGGGCAAAAGTATGGTGGTGGTCCGGTCGATCGGGAATTCGGGATCTGTCCAGGTAACGAATAGTACTCCACCAGGATTAAGCAGATATATTCATACGTAATCCTGGCGGGAAAAAATAATAGGGTTTTGCCAGAGGGCTATTTTGGCCCTTCTGGCGCTGTAACATCTGTGAGGGAGACATATAAAAATTAATGGTGGGGCAGTGTACTCTCCGCGATAGATGTATAGAAATCACATCAAACCACCTTCGAGTCGTTGGCTTATAAAGAAAGATACATACATTTACCTATATATATGTGTGTGTGTATGTGTGTATGTATGTGTGTGTGTGTGTGTGTGTGTGCGTGCGTGGGTGGGTGGGTGGGATGGGTGGGTGCGCACGCGCGTTAAGCTGCTATACAAAAGAGTTAACGTTCCATTTTAAAAAGTTTTTAAAATATTTGTCAGTTAACATAAAACAAGGAAAGGCGATTCCGTGAAGAGCAAGTAATAATGTAGTATATGGATATAAAACCATAAAGCAGAGTCGGTTATTCCAAAGCCAAATCAATCAGAGATTCGTATTTTCTTTTAAATATAATGTTTAACTGATAATTTGTTTTAGCAAAGTGCATAACATTATAGTTGTCATGTCATAAAAATATTGTATTAATTAAATCCGTGTGTTAATTAAGATTCATGGATAAATCTAATATTAATTTGTAATCAAATAGAGAGTGTGTAGAGTTCTCTTGACTTCTAAAAAGTCATTCGTTTGACCATTGATTATTCAAATTAACTTAATAACAGTATTCCTAATTTGTTTACATGTATGACTAAACATCATAGTACTTTGTGATCCAAAAATACTTTTTATAGTAAACCCATTGTTAATTTATCATAACGTTTTGTGAAAATTAAAGTGGACTATATCAAAACTAATGTTGACTAACAATAACGTGAACATTAAAGTTACGTATGAAGTGATACTTTTTTCAAAACAAATATGTTGTACTGTTCGGAAGAACTTATAAAAGTATTATTCTTTCACTCACTGTTTTGTAGGCATGAATCGGATATAATTTTGCAAAAAATTATTTCTTATTTTCTCACTAAAAACCAACATTTAAAAAAATAAACCTAATATACGTAACTAACACTTTTAAATGTTGTATAGTTACCTACAGTAGGTAATTAAATAGATTAATACTTTTCTGATATTATATTAATTATAATATATGTATATCACACTTGTATAAAATTTTGTGTATATTTATATTATGTATATTCTATAATTGTATATAGATATACATGTCAAAAACATTTTCGATTTTAATAGATAATATAATTTACTTGAGTTATCACTTACCTAAAAAATGGTTAAATATATGTTTATATCATCCCAAATATTTTGTTAAACTGGTATGTTTCATGGTTTTCTTTATACTAAACTCTTATGATAAGACAAGAGAAATCCAGCCATAATCTAATTCCTGAAATTAAACCTGATAAGCAAAGTGCGTCAACATTTCTCAGGTAAGCCAATACGAAGTCTTCCATTCTTAATTCGAAATGCATTAACGTGTTAGAGCTATCTCGCTGTTCATATTAAGCCACACTTGATAGGTTGTTTTTTTATTTTAGACACTTAACAAACCAGAATGACCCTTGTCTTGATTTCCTCAAATCTCGTTTAGTAAATATCCACTTGAAATCGCTTGTAAATTCTCGGCGTGTTGGAAATGCTTCAACCTTTAGATTTATAACTCTCGGCCGGCGATATCCTCACTTTTTTACGTGCACCAAGTTTTACTGCCTGTCCAGATTATCAGCATATTAACACTAATGTGTTTGGGGGGAGAGGAGTAAAATTGATGAGAGTTATCCTCAAAAAGTGGAGTGGAGTGAATAAAAGTCCCAGTTAATAAATGAATGGTAAGACACGATCGTTGACACTTTATCATATAATCTGATATGGTTTGGAACAACATTTTTAAAACACCTCTTATAATTTGAACCAAATTATTGCTTTGGCCATTTACAAAACAAAACCATATTTTCATAATCAGTCATCAGTAAAGTACCCTTAACCTTAGGGCTTAAATCAAAATCACAATTTGGTAGGACCATATAACATAAAATATTAACATATTCTGAAAATTGATAAATGACACCTGGACAGGGGAATCGAACCCGGGACCTCTGGCTTAGTACGCCAATGCTCTATCCACTGAGCTATCCAGGATTCGTCCCGTACCCAGGGTCATTCTTCACTCATATTTTAAGGCAGAGTCTATGATGGACGTGTGGAAATCGTCGGCTACAAATATGTGATTATATTAATATCACGAGCCATCGGATAACGCAGCCATCTGCGACTCGGTCCTGGATAGCTCAGTGGGTAGAGCATTGGCGTACTAAGCCAAAGGTCCCGGTTTCGATTCCCGTATCCAGGTGTCATTTTTCAATTTTCAGAATATGTTATCTAGATGGAGTAATTCCCACTAATAAGCATAAATAATAGCTCTGGCTATTAATTCTTAATAAAATATTAAGTTTGAATGAAATCCCAAAGACCACACCCACCCGCCTTGGTGGCGTAGCTGGCTAACGCGCTGGCTTCGTGTTGAGGCAGACTGCCGAGGACGGGAAGATTAGGTTCGAATCTCACTCGGGTGAACTGGGGGTGATTTTTCCTAAATGGCTTTCAACTCTTCATTCACGCAGATGTGGGTTCACTTCCATTATATTCAACCCTCCCAATTCCAAGCCCACCATCGTAATTAGTACTTAAGAGTATAACCCGGACTGGTAGTAAGACGCGGTGCTAAGTGTAAGTATATTTAAATCATTTCTATTGTAGCCCCAGAGAAAAGGAGTAGGCAAACAGACACGGGTTCAATCTTTGTTGTGTGACCAAATATTTTTTATTTAAAGCACTTAAAATGTTAAGATCCATTATAATCACAAGACAGAAAAATGTTACGATTACAGTACATTTTCTACATGATAAAGTAACAATAAATGCAAATAATAAAATATGTATTTTTTTAGTTAAAATATAAAATTGAGTTATGTAAACCTTCCTAAACATAGTTCAATACATAATCACTTTTGATAAATTTTATAAATTTGGTCAACAAAACATATACATGTCTATGCTGAGCAAGTTTGTTATTGTCATACTGTTATGAATTATTTATTAAACTTAAATGTTGATAAACATACAATATTAAATAAAACATGGCAAGAATATTTGTAATTAAGAAATTTATTAAATAACATTAAGTTTGGACGATAAGGGTTATTAGAATCCTGTTATATTGAAACAAGAAACTTTATTGATTTGAGCAAGTTTTATCAAATTTGAAAAGAGTTTAGTTTCAAAAAACTGTCATATAAAGTAATATTTGTATTTTATAAATAAAACAAACTATCTAAGTGTATATTTGTCAATTTTAATATGTGAATTTAAGGGTCTTCTGTTTTTAAAATTTAATTTAAACATTCTATAGAAAAAAATTGAACTTAAATGTATTTCCAAATAATAATATTTCAATATGTAGATTTTGTTTGCAGCATTTAAAAAAACTTGAGATCAACATATTGTAGGAACATTACACAGCAAACTACACGGAAATCTCAATTTTTTACTTTAGAAGCCCATGTCAATTATGTTTGATGTTTATAAAACTTAACAAACTAGTTTTTCTTTGTTATACATAGATCAATTAGATTATATGTTTATAGAAAGTTTTTCTTCTAAACTCAAGAGCAAACAATGAACTTTATTTAATTTTTCCTCAAGTTCATCTAATTTTTTAAAAACATTTTGACTTTCTTTATTCAACAGGTGTTTGTGGTTTTTCTTCTTCAAATTCTGAATTCGTAGTTTGATCTTTTTCCGTACCGATATGTACTTAACATTAGTTATTTTGGGTACTGCTTGGGAATATATTTTGAAGTATTTATTTAACACAAACTTCTCCAGCCCATAGAGTGTTTCCACTTTATGTTTCTGGTAGATGATATGTCCATCTATCTCTAACTCCTGACTCCCACGGACGGCCAATCCAACGAGCATGTTAAGAACTCCAATAATGGTGACAAGCAAGAAGAGCAAGGCAAGTATCCCAATGACAATGGAATCCGTAACATCCATATGCATCTCTGTGTCGAATAAGCGCACGTTTGAAAACCCTCCTTGCAAAAGAACCATATTTGTATAAAGGAATGCCCTCCACGGATTTCTAAAATGATGTTTGTCGAAAAATATAACAAAAAAGCTCAAGGTGAATGCCACAGAAACACATGCGAAAATAAGAACATACTTGAACATCCCATAGCATATTTCTAGAAACATGTAAGCCTGATGACTGAGTGTCGGGTAGATATCCAGGTTCATAAGGAGGCCCAGCCAGCAGCACAAGATGGCGAAGCTTCCGATCTGTTGTGGCCACTTGGATTCGCCGTCATCCAGAAGGACGTAAACGATCGCTAAGACTGGAGGCAACAGTCGTAGTATGGACACGCCTGTACGGTGGATGAGGTGTTTAGGTGTACTCGAGACAAAGAACATAGATAAAGCCACTACCAGGGATGCGAAGAAGCAGATGGGAATCCTCAGCATACCCGTCACGGGTTTGTCTGCTTCCATTGTCCTTGCAACCTAAATAGAAAATATAATTAATATTGTATTTTACAATAAACTATTGTTAGCCATTAATGAATAAACAAACTAAGTTTCAAAGCAAAAAGTATATAATTATATTTGTATGTATATAATTAATTGGAAGTATATAATTATATTTGTAATATGATGACCGCACAAATACTTGGAGTATTAATGTATGTGATTGTAATATTTTGACTAATCACTAGGTACAACTATTTATATAATACAACAGTGCACAGAAAATATTAATGAAAAAAGCTCCCAGCATACACCTTTGAGTTTACACAAAACACCCTTGTATTATTAGGGTCTTTTGATTTTAAGGATACATTTAAATAACCTACTATAGAACTTTGAATTCTAGTATTGTAAATTTTGATATATTATTTGGTGAAATTATTCTAGAGGATACTCAATAACCACCTCTCTTTCTAAGCATAATTATATAAAGGGGTTTTTAGACAATTTATTTTAACTATAAAGAGATATATAGAAAATAAGTTGATGTCTCCAATTGACAGTCCATTTGGTGAAGGTCATCAGACCCAATGATGGCTGGTGACACCACTAATATTATTAAACACCGCAGTGTGTAACGCTTATTTGGAAACAATTTCCCCTAACAAATCCGTTACAACTATTGTGCAGCCAATGTTTTCACGCATGAAAGGTCTTGAAAAGGTTTGCAATCTGTAAAAACAGTCGGATGAATTTCAAACATCCAATATGTATCAATTACCAAAAGGCTTGAGTGTGTTTATGAAAACATTCAGTAATACCGTGTAAGATGTGAGGAATCCAGTGAAAACTATGTATGCGATGAATCTCATCCAGAAAAGAGGAGCCACAAGGGCCCATTTAAGGGCTATGAGGCATTCTACGATGGGATGAGAAAGGATCCCCCACTGGTCCCGTCGAGCATACCTAAACATCAGGAACACGATGTCTAGCTGAGTCTCTGCCTTGTCGCTGAACAGCATACTGAAATCAATCTTACCATCCTCTTTGGCACAGAAGTCCAGCACCTGTTAGAAATGAATAGTATGTTGAAAAAGTTCAGTTAACTTTTTATTCCATTATAGGTATTTTAATATTTATATACTAAGCTTAAGCTCGGCCAGCTGATCAATAAAAAAAATTATTCTAAGGCCAAATGTGAATACTACAGGTTTCAATATATTCTAATTCTTTATTTATACAGATAGACATCTCTCTGAATCATAAATTACTTCTAATAATTCCTATAATGTATTTAAATATAGTTGAAAAATGGCACATGGACACGGGAATAGAGCCTGGTATTTTAGGTTTAGTGCATTAATATTTGACCACTAAGCTACCCAGTAGTCTTTCCGTACTCGTGGTCATTCATCACTCATAAATTAAGGAAGATCTTGTAATGGACGTGCGAAATCGTCGGCTACTTAGTAGCTGTGAAATTAAAGCCTACCATCGTGGACTCAGGGATGACATTTAAATTCCCTTTGTTAAAAGGTTTAATGGTACTCCTTCATTTACCGGGTACCCGAATGTCTCTGTGGTAATGATCGAATGCAACAACTCCCGACTATATTCGAACGCACCCGAAATAGTACTTTCTCCCTTGTTTACTAGAGCAGTCATTTTCCAATTCAAGGTATAATGGTATAAAAACGCAATATTTTTCTTCGTTTTAAAATATAAATAGTTTATAAAATTGGATAAAAAATTTAATATGCGTTCATTTTATTAGTTAATTGTGTAAAATAATAATAGTTGTTTTTGTCATTTCTTCTCCTGAAATAATTAAATACTTTTCTTGAGTCAATGGACAGTAAAAAATGTTACGGTGGGGCGCAAGTGGTTCGTGGGTTGTGGGATTGTAGCCCCTGTTGTACCCTGTAAGGAAGCAATCTTACCTTGCATTATTACATTATTCCGTAGTGGTCTCCAACCTTTATGTTATGTCTGAATTTCTGAACTTTTTCGCTAGCGCATAATATATATTTACTTATTTTATTTTCACATTATAGTTAGCTTAATATAAATAATTTTGTTTTACTACTACATTACTACATTAAGCTACATTATCTTACAAAAAAAATATTATTTAATGAAATATTCAGAAAAAGGTATGTTGATATTTAATTTTTATTGTAATGGTTGGAACTGCATTTCACTGATTATTTATCTTTTCCAAGTCCGGAACATAATGTGACACAGCAGTTTTTTAACAGTTCCTTGGATTATTATCTCTAAAGCAAGATCTATGTTTCTTTTTTCCTATTTTCACTATAAATAATGCTGACTCGCACAGATAATATGATTTAAAATAGTAATTTAATCTTCATCGCGAAGATAATCCTCAAAGGAATTATTTGTGGTCTACTAGTTTCAAGAAATATGTGTCTGTATGGCAGCTTTGAGGTGTAATTAAGTTGTTCTCTGGTTCCAAAATCTGTTATTCCAATTCTTCAACATTAATTGTTTCGTACATTTTATTTATTTATTTGGCAATTATACTGATATCTACGATATAAAATGGATTTAAAAAATTTAATTCGCTCAATTTCATTAAATTGTGCAAATCTTTGATTGAATACATGGGCTAACTTTTCAATGTTTCCACCATATAATTTGCTATCAAAACAACTGTTTGTTGCGGTTCTTGACATGTTTGGAAAATGTGTCGATATATTTTATTCTAATTTTTTCTAATTTTTAAAGGGAACTAAAATTCAGTATTTATAGCTTGCTGGGCGCGTGCAAAAAGACTGATGGGTGCCCAAGAGTGCAGGGTTGGCAATCTCTACACTATGGTTTAGCTTATACATTAGGATCATTGTGTTATCCGTCAAGGTAAGACTGATACCTTTCAAGGTAATCAAAGTGTACATAATTCCACCAGTGACTGTGTTTGTATAGCTGAAGATCTCACACGTATCAATATCTTTGGTTTCTCAAGGAAATAATTCTAGATAACCAAGTAGTAGAGCATAGGCGCACTTATCATGAGTTTCAAGTCTCTATTCCCGTGTCCAATTGTAATGCGTGTACAGTATTCAAATTAATACCAAGTGAGTTATCGTAATCCGAAATAAGTGATAGTATTAATGGTTTGTACAATAAGCATTTATATAAATTTTTGATAAAAAAATTGAATAGACCCATTTTTAGCAAAGTACATTTTTCACATTATTTTAATTAAACTGTGTCACTTTATTTGCAACATTAAAACAATCATTCACGGTCACTAAGAAAATTCACTAAAAATAAGTGATAAGTACTAAATATCAAAGTTAAGCTACCTTAATGTTTAAAAGATTTTCGGAGTGAACCAAAGTTTTGAAACTATAATAACTTTAAATGGTATTGTACCAAACCTGGCATAAAGATTAGTACATTATGAACATATGAATATTATTTTGTTATATTGATTGGAGTTCACTAAAAAAATATCGCACAATAATTTCAAATTTGATGTTTGGATGAAAGATTAATGATACCATAAAAATAAAAGGTTTAATACAAGCTGTTAATAATTGGACTCAAATTATGTCAAATATTTTAAAAACATTTAACTACAACTATTTTGGGCTGTATTGAAGATATTTACTGTACAATGTGCATGTAAAACAAATGTTCCTGTACGCATTACTGTACACTATGTGTATAAAATAAGTATTTTTTTTAAGCTTATCAGCTAGGCCAAGAGTTTTATCAAATTTGACAGGTTAAAAAAATCTCCAGGATCAAAATAACTATATACTTACACTTTCAAATACAGTAAAATATTATTAACATAGGAAAAATTTATAAATAAAGTTTGTAGGCTTAATTTATTTTTTATTTATTTTGAAAATGGATTAAAAGGAGATAAAAATTGCTTATAATAATTTAATCTTATTCAAGCCAAACATGCGATATGCATATTTTGAAACGTCGTATTTCTTGGTTATAACTTATTTAGACTTAACATTTTAAAAGCATGAATTTTAACACGCTATATTCCAACTGTGGATCTGGCGCACTCATCATTTGTTTGCTCTTTCTGTTTACTCTCTCCGTCCTCGTTTAGCAGGTACTAGGCCAGTCTTACTGCCAGGCGGCTTATAAGGGATAGAGAGGAAAGCCTAATTGAAAGGAAAGTGACACTTTCAGAAGAATGTGGGTTCATTTTCTTTGAATCCAATATTCTGAAAATGAGGACTTCCATACTCTTACTGCGACACATATATATACACAGACACTGGTCAGCTTCTCCCCCTCCCCCCACTTCCAGTCCAAGTTCAGGCTAGTGTAGGGAGTGTACCAGCGGGTCTGGGAGTGGACCAGCATGTCCGGAATTTGTGTAATGCGGATCAGCATGTTGTGTCATACGCGGAAACTAGTGGAGATTTACTTGAATGACATGGGTGACGTAGTCATTGACTATCAACTTGAGAGCTATGCTGACAATGAATATTATTAATTACTTCATTTATATTTTAATAATTATTGTTTATTTTATAGCTATTAATTTTTTATTTAATTTAACTTTATTTTAAGTATGTGTTTATCTAACTACTTGATTACGTAAACATTAATGATCTTCTTAAATAATTCACTGGCTGTTTAAATTGTAGCTAAGTCAGTGTATGTGTTTTACTTATTGTTAGTAATCAAAACCTTGAGTATTTTGTGTGCGTTTCAAATCGTGCTTAATTGATAATGAACCCCAATATCCTTCAAAGAACTCATAGTTCACATGAAGACGTGTGAATGACCTGTAATCCCCAAGTCACGCGTTACAATACTATCTCCACTCTAAACAACTTCACTTACCTTAATTATTATAGCTTTAATATACCTGTCAGCGAAACCAAGTTTTTATAGGCTTATATTTTGACAAAATATTGTTAAATATTAAAAATCTGTCACAGTTCAAAATTGGCAAAATAATTGATTATTTCTTTATTTAGCTCTCTCATATATAATATATTACCATTTTAATAGATAATTATTCATCTAATATTAAAATGGTCGTGTGGGTTATTAGGCTGTTCATCATATTTGATCCTCAATTCTTAGTGCCACCTGTTTCCTACCTTGTCCATGATTTCATAACCTTTCGGACATTCTTTCAGCAACAGCTGTATGGCTGACACCCCAGACTTGAAGCGCATACTCAAATCTGAACCATTTTTAATCAGGAACTTGACGCAGTTAGAATATCCACCCCTGATGGCCATGGACAAAGGTGTATGACCCGCTTTGTCCATTACGTCCAAGTCAACATCTCCATCGCAAGTCTAATGGAGAGAATCGTATCAGAAACCAAAGATTTTCAATTGCATTTTTGACAGTGCCTGAAACTTAATTATGTAGCCCAAACAATAATTTAAACCATTTTTATCTGTAAAATATTTGTTTAAACTCAAATAAATTATAAAACTCTAAATATAATACAGATGTGTCATAATTCAGACAGTTCCTATTCTAGAAAATTAATTGAAAATGTAGAACAATGAACGTCATTTGGTGTTCAATTTTAAAATAGGTGACACCATTATTGAAATAAGAATAAATACCACAGATCCCAGGAAAAGCAATGATAAGCACAAAATGTACTGTACATTATATTGTTCTGTAATTATATGTATTATAGTAGATGGCCAAAAAAACCATCATGTGTTTCAAGACAGGCGACATTATGTTATCCTGGACACACCTAAACATACCAACATTGACTGTTAGATAAGCATTTTGTGATTTTGCCACGAGCTCATCAATATCCATGGGAAAACCTGCGTAACGTACACTCGTGTTTTTGAGTCATGGTTGTGTCCTTTATGCATCCCGATTAACAATAGTGTACTAGCACGCATTGCTCAATTTGGCTTTGTCAACTATCTGGCAAACTTAACATCAAAGGAAAATATTTGTGTAAAAAATGTTAATGAGTTGTCTTTTAAGAAATCGCGCTCAGAAAGAAGTTTAGCGAATTAAAGCACACCTGGTATTTACTTTTTTTAATACATTTATGAAACTTTTGGTTTCAAAGCTCAAGTGATCTTAAAGCTATAATAATATTGTCTCACCGAATAGAGTAGTTTAAGAATGTTTAGATCTCCCATTGAAGAGGCGGTATGGAAGGCATTTCTTCCTTCTTTGTTTGTCTGCATGATGTATTTCTTCAAGTTGACTCTCACCGTACAATTAGACTCTATTTCACTGAAATCACTTTCGTAACCATCTGTAAATGCCTCAATAATTTAAGTATGTAATTATAGAGATTAATAATATATGGAAAGCTCTTAAAATTATTCACTTTTCAATATTATTTTAATTATTTTTCATAATAAACAAATTGATTAAATATAGTATCATTTTATGATATCCAATGTATTCAATATTTTCCGTTACACACTAATGGATGTAAAGTGATTAGGGATATATATATATATCTGTGCCTTTATTTTAGCTTGAAAAGTAGCAAGCTTTACCTTGATGGATTACGCTAGGGTCCAGCCTATAAGGTAGGGTCTTTAAAATAGTGTTTTACATATATGTCTATATATAAATATAGCTTATATATGTGTATGTCTATATATACATATAGTTTATATGTGTGTATGTCTATATATAGATATAGTTTATATATGCATATGTCTATATATGTATATAGTTTATATATGTATATGTATATATATGTATATACACATATATATATGTATATACACATATATAGATATATATAACACTAATTTAAAGACCCTTCCGTGTAGGCTGAACAATAGTGTATATGTATGTATATATCTATATACATATGTGTATATATATATATATATATATATCAATGGTGTGGGGGTTGATTTGTGATTTTAAAATTTTTTAATACCAAACTTGATTAGTTTATTCTAATTATTTTACATTTATGTTCTATTTTCTAAGAAAATAAAACAATATTTACATAGGTACGGGAATTAGTTATATTTACGCTCACTACTATATAAGCCAACATTTTATCTACCATTACTATAATTTACCCCGTCACACGCTCCTTTTTGGCAGAGTGACTCACATTTATTGGCTTTCTTTGTAACACAAAGTACAAAGCACAAAGCCCTCTCAGTTTCGTTTACGCAGAGAGTTAGAACTTACAACGAAATGGTTCTATCTTACAACAGTCATCATGTTGGGGAAAAAAAATCCAGATAATATTGCCACCTTTTAAAGTAAATGGGGGATAAAATACCTGAAAATCCAAATATTAATTATTTCTTAGTTAAAATTATTGCAAAATTATTTATATCAGTGATATCGAATTTTAGAAATATTATATATATATTAAAGATATCGTCACTAAGTATCATGTCCTATTTTACATTTCCTCAAACTATTTTTACTTTCTCTCTATCTTACAGGTAGAGAAAGTATTGTGATCGTCAAAAAAATCGAACTCGAGATTTTGATGAATTTTGACGTTTCATGACTTCCTGAATCCGAAAAAGTGGTTTTTGAATTTCCGTTTGTCTGTCTGTCTGTCTGTCTGTCTGTCTGTCTGTCTGTACCTCCAACTAGAGCCTAAACTATTTTACCGATCGAGCTGAAACTTGATATCTAGGGTTTTCATAGGGTTGCCCCGAGGGGTTTTTGGAATTGGATATCTACCCCTAAAATTAAGGGTAGTTTACTGAAGGGAAAAAAGAGAAAAAGTCTATTTTCTCAAAATCGGATCTAACGATTTTGATTAAATTTCATTTATGAACAAAAATAAATATTCCAAACAAAATGGCTACTCTCAATATTTCGGCAAAATCGTTTTAAGGGCTCCGGTCTGATGCGTAAATTTACATTTTTTATAATAGCTCCGAAACTATTTGAGATATGAAATTACTTAGCATTACAAATATGTATATATATTTATAATACAAATATTTTATTCGAAACATATTTTTATAAAATCAATAACTTTCAAAATATACGCAATTATATATATATTTTTAACTTTTTGGGCATTAAAGCTTAAGTATTGCGACCGTAAGAAAAACTAACCTGAAATGTTGATGGATGTCGACGTCTCATGACCCCCCGAACCCTTAAAAATAGTCTTTGCAATGCCGTCTGTCTGTGTGTCTATTAAAACTTAAAATTAAGGGGAGTTTACTGAAGGGCAATATGAGAAAAAGTCGATTTTCTCAAAATCGGCTCTAACGATTTTGATTAAATTTTATTTATGAACATAAATAAATATTCCAAACAAAATGGCTACTCTCAATATTTCGGCAAAATCGTTTTAAGGGCTCCGGTCTGATGCGTAAATTAACATTTTTTATAATAGCTCCGAAACTATTTGAGATATGAAATTACTTAGCATTACAAATATGTATATATATTTATAATACAGATATTTTATCCGAAACATATTTTTATAAAATCAATAACTTTCAATATATACGCAATTATATGAATTTTTTTAACTTTTTGGACATTAAAGTTTAAGTATTGCGACCGTAAAAAAAAAACTAACTTGAAATGTTGATGGATGTCGACGTCTCATGACCCCCCGAACCCTAAAAAATAGTCTTTGCAATGCCGTCTCTCTGTGTGTCTATAAAAACTTAAAATTAAGGGTAGTTTACTGAAGGACGAAAAGAGAAAAATTTGGTTTTCTCAAAATCTGCTTAAACTATTTTGATTAAAATTCGTATCTAGGCGTTGATTAAGATTATAAATAAACTGGCTATTTTCATTTTCCTATGAAAATGATTTTTAGGGTACATTACAGAAGCGTTAATTTCCGTATCTCCACAACTATTGGATAAACTAAACAACTTATCATTGCAAAATTGTAGGACTATTAGAAATAAAAAACTTTTATTTGACATATATTTTTATAAAAACAGCAGTTTCTGAGATATTTGCAAATATATTAATACAATTTTGTGAGCTTTAGTTGTAAACATATACTACTTAAGTCTTAACGCAATAATACTCCAATGCCATAGAGTAATTAAATATAAGTAAGTATCTAAAAAAAGTATGTTATTTTTCCTTAAATCTCTTAGGAGAAATGTTTGCATAGCAATGATCTATCTCCATTTTAGACTCAATAGTCAATATTTACATTTTTTATTAGTCAAAATGTATAAATGAATAATTAAATATCAATGCGATGACTTGAAGATCTGCAACACCTTTTAAAATGTTAAAATTTTAACCAGAAATCGAAATTTTAATACGAAGTGTTGACCCTTGTGGAAGACATTAAACTGTTTGAAATGTTCTTAGGTGGACAAAGATGCGCCTCTTTTCTCATTGATTCTATATCATTGTATATTATTTTATGCGTGTTCTTATGTGGAGTGGTGATGATACAATGTACATTATTCCGTTCAGAAATCTTACGAGTTTATAGAAAGAGAGAGAAAGTCTGTGCGGTGTGCCGTACCATTTATTTTTTTAAAGTCACACTTCATACCTGGTTAAAAATAGAATACATAATACCTTTCGAGTATAAGGAAGCTCTCTCGTCAACAATCTTGTAGGTAGGGCTCTTATTGCAGTCTTTGGTCGAGATGTTTAAGGCCTTTAGTAGGCTCTCAAGTGTGTTATGAATGATAGCGTACTGTATAATCGTATGACCGAACTCTTCTGTGGCACTTGGTTCGACTCCTGCCCCCAGTAAGCTCCTCATACTATCCACGCGGTTGTACTTGACGGCCTTGAGAATCCTGGTGGAGTCTAGGTTGTCCTGTTCAGGCTGGAGCAAGGCGTCGAGAACGTCCGGGTTCTCTCTGGATGCTACTTCGAACATCAGCACGGACACTTAAAATAATATACATCTGTGTAAGCAATGACACATAAGCAAACACATAGAGTAATCATCTCGATTTACTATGAACAATTACTTAACAAGCATATCTAGTGTTACTCTAACATCTCATCGATACTTGAAAAGGTACATCATCAAATAGCATACCTAAACACTTCAAGAGATATATGGGTGATACTAAAATATCAGCACTAACGATTAAACAAGAACAAAGTGTGGTCATAAAACATCAGTGACACTTAAATAATAAAATAAAGTGCTCATTTAACTTCAGCACTTACATTTAAACAAGTGACCACACAACATCAGCAACAAAATATATATTTAACGTCATAATTTACACTTTTGAACGCTTGGAAAATATTAACTGTTATCTTTGAGACATTTAAATATTGTTTATTTTCTTCAATTCTGATTTCATTGAAATTTATTCTTAGTTTGTAAAGAAAGTAGAAATAATAACATAATGAAAGCTTTTTTATTTTAATACTTAAGTATAACATCCATAATTTCAGTTTTCTGTTAAATTAATAGTCTGAAATCTTATTTTAAATTTTTCCTGAATTTAGCTTAACCTCCTATTCAAACCTATATACAGTACATACATCTTTATTTCATAATCTTATTTTGAACTCTCGAATTATAAATATTTTTCAGGATTTGAAGATCCCATCCCAAATCTTGTATTCTATAAAAGAGGCCTTTACTAAAATGTTCTCACTGTATAGTCACGCCATGCTTAACGCCTAAAAAAGTAGTGTTCTGCCAGAGGTTTTTATCTCCTCACTCTTGCTAGGTCTTAATTACCATCAAGATTGTCCTGGAACATCTTCTTGAGGGTGGTGACGTCACCGTTTCTCACAGCCTCCACCAGAAGATCGTAATTTGTGTCTGCCACCAGTTTGTTCTAGACAAACAAAGTAATCAAGAGATAATAATAGAACAATCTTAAAAGTGTGAATTTAAAGTGGATTTTACAAGATCTCGTGTTATATCCAAACTAATAATTATGTTGAATACATTATGAAAACTAACATGCTAAACATGCTTAGTGATCATAGTTAAGGAAATATTCCTCCAGTTTTATAATATTCTACCTTATTGGCTGATTTCCTGATTCTTTTCACAGTAATTAACGACGTATTTATACTGCCCAGACTCTACGCATTTAAGTACACTGATCTAATAGAGATGCTAAAGGTAGCATTGAGATGAAATGTACCTAGATATCCATGTAGAGAGAGTAGCCAGACATTTAGGAAAAACACCCTTTGTACACCTGGCCAAGATTTGAATATAGATTTTCCTACCACTAAAACCAGACTAGAGGTGCTTGACGTACTTGTCCACTAATGCGGGTTACTTAAAACTCAATATATATATATATATAGGTGAATATATATATATAAGTGAAAATATATATATATATTTTCACTTTCAATAAATTATCCAAGAGAAAATTTTATATATATATATATATATTATCCAAGAGAAAATTTTATATATATATATATAATTTTCTCTTGGATAATTTATTGAAAGAGAAAATTATATATATATATATATATATATATATAAAATCTTATCTTGGATAATATATATATATATATATTATCCAAGAGAAAATTATATATATATATATATAAAATTTTCTCTTGGATAATTTATTGAAAGTGAGTTGTTTTGTAGTAATATAAGTAAACGTAAATAAATAAACACAATCATAAGGTTTTTTAAAAAACACTTAATTGCCTGATCATAATAGAGAAACCTTTTCGTCACACTTGGATAGTATTCATTCCCATTGATTAAGAAATATAGTCAGTAGTGTTAATCACAGCGTCCAAACTACAAGTTTGTCCTTAAGCACCAGGATATACCAACATTTGACTTAAACAAACTTAAGATGACTTAACCTAAACCTTATGCATGACTTATTTGGTGCTGACTGACAGTTCACAGCTGACAGCTGACGGCTTTGAAAAGCTACCAGACCAAATTATTAATCCCTACGTTGAACCATATGATCTACAAAAAACATGTGTTTAACAGCTGTAACTTCTGACAGTCAAAATTTAGATATATACCTAAATGTTGAGTGTCAGAAGTCAGCTGTGAACTGTCAGTCAGCACCAAATAAGTCGTGGAGCTAGTGTATGCTTTCTTAGTATTATTACTGCCAAGAATTTTCAAACCAAAACATCAATATAGACTAAACACTTTAATCTCCGCTAAGAAATAAATCTTGGTTCTGTAAGTCTTAAGTGGCCACCTCTAAACCTTAAGTGGCAAACCTTTTAATAAACGTTTCCACTGACAAGCTTGTACAGTTTTTAGCGTACCACCATATGTGTACTTAGCCGCAATTATAGGTTCCTAATATTTTACAAAGGCTTAATAATATAACATAAAAAAACTCACGATAAACTAACTGGATTAAAATAGAATCATTATAATAAAGCTTATACAGAATGTTCGGAAACTCAGCGCCCAAACTTCACACATAGTTCGTTAGAACCAAAATTACAGAAGTTTCTCGTAAACTCGACCTAAATTGGACTGAGATGGTGTCGAGTTTTAGGAATGAACTCGCATAAGATGCATGTTTCTATGTCATGTTTACTAAACAATGATCAATTACAGTATCGAATATTATGGATACAGTTTTACTGTACTGTAGTATTTTAAGGTACATTAACAGTAATATACGTACAGTACAATAAATTACGTGTCAATATAAGGGTGTACATACATACGTGTATTATAAAGAAATGCAGTACAGTAATGTATATATAATATTGAATTGATTTAAATAACACGTTACTGATTTGGAAAACTAACAAGCACAGCACTTGTAAAAAACACCACATCACGACTGTTCCACTCGAGTTATACAAACAAACTGAGAGGTTATACAGTTAAATGGCCTTGTATTTTAATGACTGGCGCCAAAAACTGTGTGCACGTGCGCGTGTAAAGTTACACGGAATGTCTAGTTATAAAGTGTCGAGTTTCCAAGACTCTACTGTAATACAAAATCCCTATACACTTACAACCTGCAAACTATGCTAATACCATTAAATTGTGTTCAAAGTTTCAGCGTACAGCACTAGAAGATTAATGCTGTGCAAGCATGCGTGTACAACAAGTTGCATAGAAGCTAGGCACGTGGCACAGCACACCTCGACATCTTGGAGCATAACATACCACAAAATTAATAGTAAACAACACACCAGTCCATCTAGAAATGGGAATACGTTCTAAGGGTCATCTTTAACGACACTACATCACAGCGAGTGCATGACATTATAACATGTGCAGTGCCGCGCACCTAATTCATATGCAACTTGGGGTACACGCATGCTTGCACAGCTTTGTTTCTTGTTGCTGTACGCTGAAACCTTTAAAACAATTTAATGGTATTAGCATAGTTTTCGGGATGTAAGTGTATAAGGACATTGTATTATTGTTGGTCCAAACAAACTATATGTTCATTTTAGTCGATGAGTTTCCGAAGACTCTGTATGTATGCGGTATGTTAACCGCATCATAGGCACTTATAAAAAAAGTAAATCCTCTTTATTCTGGAGTGCCAGTAACGAAGAGGCTTGGATTTTCATCCATTATGGTTGTACCAAGAATGTTTTATTCTTAAATGGTTTCTTTCTCTACCTCCACACAAATGCAGGTGCAGTTACCCTAAATTTTATATTCCGATTTCCTAACTGAATATTGTAACTAAACGTGGATAGCCCAAATGGTTAGTTAGACATTACGCAATAAAAAAAGCGTTTTCATTAAAATTATAGCTAAAGAAACGATAGATAAAATTTTAAAAAATCTTAGTTGAAAATGTATAAATATGTTTTATTTGCTGGTATA
Organism: Timema podura; assembly: GCA_033556935.1. NCBI lineage: Eukaryota > Metazoa > Arthropoda > Insecta > Phasmatodea > Timematidae > Timema > Timema podura. The sequence continues at coordinate 55,512,373 of JAVRXN010000002.1, read as the reverse complement.
ATTTAGGTTTTCAGTCTATCTATGTTATATTTGGTTTTAAATGTTGTTAATATTATGGATTAGTGAGCGTCTTTAAAAAATATTCCGTTGCTAATTTTTAACATAATTATTTTTCCTAAACCTATGGTTGTAATTATTGGTTGACACACATTTTCACATAATACCTAATTTTATTTCATTGACTTTTGACTAGTTATAGTTATAGAAATACATTCCCTCAAATTATTCAAAGTATGAATTGAGTGAGTCATAGAATTATCCAAATATTTTTGCACTATTGTATTGTGTTTAATGTCTGAGTTTATCAATTGGATTCAGCGCAGCATCTGAATGGCGTTCCCAGTTTGAATCCTCTGATAAGAAACATAATAACTGCGTCCCAATAATTCTAAGTAGATAAATTAACTGCGTCCCAAATTTGTTTAGTCAACAAACGATTTGCGACCCAACCTGTCATATCAGGATACCTTCATCCTTCGCCTTCATGGCTTGACCTATGGCTTGTTTCATTAGGTTTCATATTTTCTCTTGGACAAATTAGTTGCATGGTGAAAATATGGAGGATAGTGTGTCAAGCTCTGGTTCTATGGTTGGATAAAGAGGAAGGCAAATGTTTATTATTGATAACTACAAGTTCAGATCCCATAAAATTATGAAGAATAATATCCGGAGCTTGCCTGCTCGAAAAAGAAGTATTCGACCTTCTTCAAGCAATCTTCTAGTGGTAAAATGTTTAATAGCTCGCTACAACATATCCATGAGAGAGTAGTGATGCTGTACCTAGCGCCAGAACGTTAGTAACAATTTGAAGTGAAAGGCAGTGGACGATATAAGTGACCTATAAAGGAAACTAATTTATGAACAATTACTACGAAAAGAGTGATATAGAAACTTTAACTTCATATAATTTAAGCCACGCTCGCTGTTCGATTCCATCCACACTAGCAAAAACACTGGAGAAACTGCATTATATTTTGGAAAAATTGAACATTTTATCGAGTAAGAAAGAACCTTTTTTATTGTGAATGTTATCGAATAAAAAAACTTGAAGTTCTATGACACAAATTAGCGTAATTTACATAGACGTAACGTTATTGTTTTTCCAAAGCAGTCTTTGCGATTATTCACCATTATAGGCAGTAGAGATAACGTCCACACTCCTTTGGTCTTCTTTTTTCATCCAAACAAAACCGCAAACACTTACACGGCAGCTCTTCAACACTTAAATTTAAAATTTTTAAACTTGGTTTGAACTTTGTTAACTCTGCTAGTCAATGAATTTGAAGAGGTTATTCATCAAGCTGTAAAAATATTATTATCTTCACAAATCATCAAAGGTTGTAGGTTTCACTTAGGCCAAAGCTGGCGGATAAAATCCAACAATCAATCTTAACTCAAGAATATGAGGCTACAGATTCAAAAATTGGAAATTTAAAAATAAATACTTCTTCAATTTTTCATTCCTGAATCCTGCGAAGTGAATGACTGCTTTACCTATGACCTCATGGTGATCCATCCCGACGACAATAGACTAAGAAAGTACATTTTAGACTACTTTTACACATTACTCATTTAGACTACATTTTAGAAACGTATGTAACAGAAAATACCAAATTTCACCCGCGTCTGGGCAGATTAATCTCTCACTCACCACGCACTACAAATTGCTGCGAATATTTTCATTCAAAAGTAAGTGGAATGCAATCAGCACACCCGAACATTGTTCAGTTTATAGAAGTGTTTAAAAACGTACAGTTCAATTCCAATGTAAAAGTGCGCTGTAAAAGTTAAGACTACGTGAAGCGGTACACAAAGAAACCTTCATGAGGGGGCAAATTTTGAGTATGAAACTAGTAAATATTTCAATTTACATTTATCAAAATGTATGTTACATGTTACCAACAAACAAAAAGTAGCCCAATCACGGTTAAATGCAAAGTTATAAGAAATATACCATTTTTAATTATTTTTACCAGGAAAATTACATGATATACTCATTTTTATAAATTTTAACTTCTAAAAAACATAATATCTCGTTTTTAAATATGATTTCTCATAATACTTAAATAAATTAAGGGATTTAAGAACACGTAAGCAAATTTAAATTATTGAATTAAACCTTAAAGTTAGTATTTTTTAAACAGAGGCGCAATTCGTCTAAAAACACTTTTTAAAGAGGGATGCACTTAATGTAAAAAAATTATTTTGGATTCAGATGTAGCCAGATTTAGAGTGAATATGCATTCATTTCATTGTTCGATATTAAGTATGGATTGATGAAAATTTAGCGGCTATCCCTTTAAAATAATTCGACCACCAAAATTTTATTGTGGAGATTAAAAAATTGGGTAAATGCTATAAATGGAGACAAAATGATTTCATATTATTACAATTCACGAGTTAAAGGAGATCAAACTTGGTATTTCTACTTTTTGTGTTTAACTCATGAACTGTAATTATTTGGAATCATTGAATCACCATTTATAGCTACAATGATACAATTGTTAGAATTCTAAAATACAATTTTGATGGTTTAATGAACTTAAAAGCTTTAAAGTCTTCTAATCCATAACTAAATGGGTGATCTGGTTTGAAGTAGTAATAGTATTTTATCTCTTAAAGATAATCCTTGACAGAGCATTAATTAAATCATAACCATAAATAGTGTTGTTATTTTGGCTCTTAGACTCAGTGTCTTTGTTTGCTTGTGTATACATATCCAAGGATAAGCTGTCTAGTTTGGCTCTTAGACTCGGTGTCTTTGTTTGCTTGTGTATATATATCCAAGGATAAGCTGTCTAGTTTGGCTCTTAGTCTCGGTGTCTTTGTTTGCTTGTGTATATATATCCAAGGATAAACTGTCTAGTTTGGCTCTTAGACTCGGGTGTCTTTGTTTGCTTGTGTATATATATATCCAAGGATAAACTGTCTAGTTTGGCTCTTAGACTCGGTGTCTTTGTTTGCTTGTGTATATATATCCAAGGATAAGCTGTCTAGTTTGGCTCTGGACTTCTGTCGGTTTTGTTCATTTGTGCTTATTTTATTTAAGGTTATTCTTACTGGTTTTCCTCTTGGATTCAGTGGGGATTGTTTTTTTGCACATTTTTTAAAGTTTAAGCCTGTTAGTATGGTTATTTAATGCATTAGGTTTGGTTATATGTGTTATTCATTCAAACCAAATCGCCCTTAAAAGTCATTAAAAATATTGTAAATTGTAATTATCTCAAATTAAATTTAGCTTAATTAACCTTTTACTACCGGAAAATTAGCATTTTAATCTAATGTATGAAAAACCAATACTAACTATTCATATTCAAATTATGTGTTGTACGTGATAGGAAAAGTGAATTGAATGTTATATTTAAATATGCCAGCCCATCAGATAAGTGTTTGTTCTTTAATTAAAATGCATACATACATTTAATACGGTTAAGGTCATCGAGCTGAACAAATTTTCACGCATCCTATTTTATAAAGACAACATAAACGGACAATTTATATGCAAACGCGACCTGTCAAATTTGACTTTGATGTAACAAAATGTTTTATTTTTTTTACATTACCAATTTTTTTTCTGCCTTAGTAGGTATTGTAGATTAGTATGCAGTGAATTTTTTTATTCAGGGGGGCTATTGTGAAGCTATTAACGACCTCCGTCACTATGTCTACTAGAGGAAGTTGTATTGAGAATGTATCGTCAAAAAGTGAATAAACATAAAATCCTTAATATGAAATAAGAGAGGAAAACCACAACATATTTATATATAGATTAAAACACCCTCATGTCACTAACAAAGTAAATTTCTGTGTTTATAACATTAATAATTATTGTGCCAAACAATATAACCCACATTGGTGGTCTCGTGGTACAAGGTGTGACTTTCGATATAGACAAGGTTGCGTAGAATGGGGTTGTTGAGGGTATAATCCCAACTTGGTTTACAAAGGAAATTTTTTTCCTAAATGACTTTCCACCCTTATTATACGTAAACGTGGGTACATTTCATATTAATTCTACCTTCCTCATCACTAGCTCATTATTGTAAATATACAGATAGTCTGAATGCACGATAAAATGCGATACAAATAAGAAAGCATAATATGTGATTTTTTATGTGAGATATTTTAACGTACTCTTTCTTAACAGAATGATTATATTAGCGCACGTCTTGTAAACTAACTTAAATCTAAGATAGACACAACGCCCAGATTTCCGCTCGTTAATTCATAACTGTAAAAGGGGATACCCACATTTCACTAATGACAAATTTTTCGGCCCTGCTGGGAATCAAACCTGGGAAAACTTAGCTCAACAGGCTGACTCACTATCAACCGAGTTAATATGTCGGACTATGTAAGTGTCCATAAACTATTATAGCATGTATATTTATATGTTTTTACAATTATTAATCATTTTAAAGCACCTATATTTCTAAAGCTTTTTTTTTTTTTTTTTACTTTATAACTCCTACACATTTTATAGGTTTACTAGTAGGTGACCTGGTGGTCTAGGGGTAAGGTGTCAGACTCCTGTGCTAGGGGTCCGGGGTTCAATCCTCGGTCCCGGCACAGATTTATCTGATTGCCAAACCCTTCCTTCACCTCTGAAAAGACGTGTATTAATCACATCTTGTGAATGTGAGGAATGCCAGGCCTCCACCGTGGTTCGGATCCCACGTTAAACTGTAGGTCCTCCATTTCATCTCACAATCACCCTCCCATTACACATTAGCGTAAGTGCGTATAACCCGGACGGATAGTAAGACGCGGTGCTAATAATAATAATAATATAGGTTTACTAGTTATTTGCTAAATTTTTATCCAATTATAATTTTTCATCTCTTTAAAAGAAAGTTAATACTGTCTGATGGTGAAGATAGTGAACTCCGAATCATTAGTAAACGCTTGGTTTTATACTATGAGTCAGAATTTAGTTTTGAACTGCATCTATCTGTGGTGAATTTTGAGCTTTGCTCTAGGGAAATTTATGAACCTATTATGTGTGATGCTATCACAGTCACATGTTTGGAAAAATAATATAATAAAAATAAAGTTTATTTAGTATTGTCAATTTGTAAAAGGAATCATGTGAGTTTAAAGTTGTTTAGACTAATTATTTTCGTTCGTCACAGACTAACCCATCCAGATTAACTGTATTTGTATAAAGATATTAGGGCAGGAATTAGAAAGTTCGTGGTGAGATGATCTGTAATGAAAACAATATAATACAGTGATGTAGGAAGTCTTTTGAGCAATTGTATGGCCAAAACGTTGAGAAAATAGTGGAAAATAGGGAGAATGTTTTTATGAATGAAAGAATTAACTAGGCTGAGATGCTATAAGCTATAAAAGTGTTGATATAAAAATAGCAGATATTATACACAGTACTAAAACTAACTATCCTATAAACTCTCATAAATCCTAAAATAGATATCATGTAATATTAGTTCAACCTACAAAAAGGGTAAGTGGGAGATTAAAACTGACTTATTGTTTAGATGAACGAAGCTCTTACAATCTCCGGGCTACTGAGTATTTTTATGTTAAAAACAGCCTCACTGAACTTACCTGGTTTTCATAGCAACTTGATACATTACGACTTACATTTATTGTTGGAAAGCAACAATAATTAGTGGGAACACATATATTGCACGTAAATAAACACTTCTATATTAATAGGGTAGATGTATGACGATAAACATGAAATAAATAAAAATAATATTTTATATAATTTATTATTATTATTATTATTATTATTATTATTATTATTATTAGCACCGCGTCTTACTACCCGTTCGGGTTATACGCACTTACGCTAATGTGCAATGGAAGGGTGATTGTGAGATGAAATGGAGGACCTACAGTTTAACGTGGGATCCGAACCACGGTGGAGGCCTGGCATTCCTCACATTCACAAGTTGTGATTAATACACGTCTTGTCAGAGGTGAAGGAAGGGTTTGGCAATCAGATAAATCTGTGCCGGACCGAGGATTGAACCCGGACCCCAGCACAGAAGTCTGACACCTTACCCCTAGACCACCAGGTCACCTTTATATAATTTGTTGGCTCATGTAATCTTAGGTTAAACAACATCATCTGCATATGGTGATTCAATAACTACAGTTCTAAGATCACATAAAAATATTTTAAATGTAAAAATATTAATATATGTTTAAATTTTTGTATTAAATTTTAAATTTGATAATTTTCACATGTGAATGTTAATAGAAACTTATTAAAAACATTATTAAATGCAAATAAATCAAATCAAATTTTGTTTTCAAGTAATACTTATTTGAATTAAATAATTAAGATGGAAAAAATATATATATTCTTGAGATTATAAGAACCAAATATTATGAAATCAAGAGAGATAAAGTTGACAAAAATGAAATAATTAAAAAATATTCTTTTTCACACCCATTGAGTTGGTCTTCTGTTGAAAAATATATTGTTGAAATTTTTTGAAACATGAAAATCTTTATAAAACTGTACAGTTAATATTTAATAACATTCCTCAAAAATATTCCCAGCCCTAGTTGGAATCCAAGTATAACTGTTGACACATTAACTTTCAATTTAATACAATTTTGATAACATTTACTACTGTGGTAAAATTCACAACTATGGATTTATGACATCTTTAAAATGGCGCAAAAAAAAAAAAAGATAAACGTGATCAAAATTTGAATTGGGCCAGCTCACTTCTATCAGGGATTATTCAAAAACGTTATATACTGTTGAAGAGGTGAGCTCATAGCAAAAAAAAAGATACCACTCCCAAAACTGTATATTTAAATTAATTATATAAAATGAGGAGGTAAGAAATAATAATTGAAAAGCGAAAATAGTCTGAAAATATAATAGAATCAATATACGATATTAACTTTTCTTTTTAAACTCACAAATCTCAAGATTCGAAGCTAATGGCTTTTAAATGTCAACAATATTCCCTCTCTCTCTTGTTTGGTACATATCTTCCCTCTCACTCGCTAGTTCTCCCGATTGCTACTAGGGGTGCCAGATTGAATACAACGAAAATAATGGCCTCCGTACGTTAAAAACTCTTTGTAAATATTGTCCATCTCGACGAAAATTGAAAGGATTAATTAACCCACACTTCTACGTCTCCAATATATTACCTCCCATTGTTTATTTATATATTTCCATATCCTCTTGGATGCTTAGAAATATTCAGATGCCGTGTTTGTTTTTATAAAATAAACGTAATGGAAATTCGGCAGTCTTGACTAAATTTCAAATTCCATGTGTTCGTATTTAAATAATATTTACAAATAAAGATACCAGAACACTATTAAATAACCAGGGGTTAGGCATGTTATATAATAAAGGGTTAAAGAATGACTAAGCTACGGGTGTTGATGGGAGCACAAGTGAAATGCTATGAGGACATGATTGTGTGAGTTGTTCAATCTGTGTGCTGAGATTTCAAATGTTTCTAATGAGTGGTAGAATATTGTCACTATTCATTCGTACAAAAGCAAAGGCAATACGAGTGTATGTAAGATTTATAGGGAAGTTATTTTGTTGAGTACTCCAGACAAAGATTTTGGGAGATTATTTATTGAGAGGGTGCGAGGAAAAACTGTGGACAAGATTTGGGGTGTGCGATGTGGTTTCATAACAGGTAGGGGTTGCATGGACCAGATATAAGTGATTGAGAAATGTATGGCAGCAAGGAAAATGTTTATTGTGCATTTGTTGATCTGTAGAAAGCGTACGATCGTGTGATAGGAATATGTTATGAAATGTTCTGAGAGAGTATGATGTGGACGCATGGATAATAAATGTTATTATGGCGATGTATTATGGAAGTATAGCGTGTGGGAGGGTGAATGGATCCATTAGCAAATGGTTCTACAATGAACATGGTGCTAGTCAAGGTTGTTCTAACATGGTTGTTTAATGTATTCATGGATAAGTGTATGAGGGATGCTTGGAGGGCGCAGTTGGTGTACAAATGGACTTTTATAAGTATGAACTAAGAAATGATTGTCAGCTTAGTATAAATGAAAAATTGTTCGAACAAGTGAATGATTTTGTGTATCTGGGCAACATGTTCTGTAAAAATGGGAAGATAGATGGTGAAATTGACAGATGGGTGAATGCATCTCGGGGAGTATTTGGATGTATGTGGACTATTACTAAGAATGAAGTAGTATAAAAAGAGGCAAAGATGGCAGTATACGAGTATAAAAATGTGACTCCCCAACAGTGTTTTATTAATGTGTTGCATGGGTTTGTTAGGAGAAACACAAAAGCAAGGTGAATGCGGTTGGAATGATATATTTAAGAAATGTTTGTCTAAAAGCTCGTATGGACAAAGTCAGTAATGAATGGGTGCTGAAGGAGTGCGGTTTCAAACGGAATCCATTATGTCAATGTGTAAGAAGCATCTTGCGTTGGCTTAGGCATGTTGAGAGGATGAGTGTGGATCGAATGACAATGCAAATATATGAAGGTAAAATGTGTGGATCAAAAGGAAGAAGTAGATCATGTAGGACGTGGTTAGATGTTGTAGATGAATGTGTGAAAGAGAGAAACATAAGAGTTCTAAGCATGTACGACTCGTGTGGGATGTTGTTGAAGTAAAGGAAGTATGTAAGGATAGGGAAGGATAGAGAAAGTTAGTGGGGATGTAATAAGTATGGACTTGTGTTTTGAGCTATATGCGCAGTTTCTTTCCTACACCATAAGGAAATGGCGTGATTGGGTATGTATGTATGTGTGTATGTATGTGTATATATGTGTATGTATGTATGTATGTATGTATGTATGTATGTATGTATGTATGCATGTATGTATGTATGTATGTATGTATGTATTATGTATGTATGTATGCATGTATGTACTAAAGCAAACACTATGAAATGTCTACCCCGAGAACACCAAGCTCTGTCAAACATATTATATTAGCATTAAGGATTAGACCAACTTCAAAAATGCATACAATTTATTTTAAATAAACCTCTATTAATTTCAAAATGTTGTACGAAATGTGTTTTTCATTGAAAACGTTGCTTAAATCACTCTTTGAGATCAAAACAAAAACAAACAAAAAGTAATTAAAAGTGTATTTATTTTAAAACTTGACCACATAATAGTACAGTATAGCCCATCTATTTTTTAAATGCATCTCATCCTACTATCTGTTCATGCTAGTCGCATGTTTACAGATCTGTGATAGGGATTAGACTGGTAAAATGTATATGAAATGTATCAAATTTGCGTGGAAGGACAGTGAAAACCCCTTTAGAAATAGATATAATAACCCCGACGAAGATTTGATCCGGACCTTTCAAAATAGAACATATGAGCTACCTAAAAATTACTTTCACCCGTAAGCCCTTTGTGAGTGTAGTTATACCCCATATACGGTAGGTGATTTGATATGTGACAGCTAGTAAAAGGTTCTTTATTGCAAACATTGGCTGAAAGTAACTAATGTCAACCTACTCGAAAATAATTATTTTGTTCTTAGTAATACTATAATATCATTAATTATTTCTGAATAGTTGACATTAGTTACTTTCAGCCAATGTTTGCAATAAAGAACCTTCTGATAACTGTCATTTACCAACCCTCCTACCGCAGGTAGGGTGTACTAATCAAGCACAAGATGTAATAAAGTAACACTGTTTAGCTCATTCATTTTAACACAATTACTGTTTAATCACTTAGGCCTGCTACATGGAATGGGGATTAGGAAGATAATTTATAAGATGAGCATCCATATAAGCATGGAGAGAGAATTAGAAAACAACACTTACTGTCCACTTAGAGAAAACAATCTCCAATTCATCTGGCGAAGAGTCCCTGAACATCCACCTCGTTATCATTCGAGTCTACTGCATGCAAACCTTGTGCCTTAGATCATCTGACCCTTGGTGTGGGCTGTTTGTATGGTTATAAATTAAAATTAAGTTAAATTTTTTCTCAATTTTCACTTTCTCATAGAAAGAAATGATTGCAATCGTGAACAATTTTAACCTTGTTATTATGATAGAAATTGACGTTTAATGTGGTCCTGAACTCAAAAAGAAGTTATAACAATTTTGTTTGTCTCAATATATGTATGTCTGTCTGTCCGCGTGTATATCCGCGTGTGTATGTAACAATATTTTATTTTTTCTCAAATCATTTTTACCATTCAATAGTAATAACAACATAGTGAACCACAAAAAAAAGCATTCCAGATGGCTTTTTATAAGAAAATCTGGGTATATTTTTCTGAAATAATATGTGCACAAAGGCTAGTTTAAATTTACTCATCATTTCGATGGATATAAAGGCCATAAACAATTACTAGAAAAACTCCATGGCTTCATCACCCAATCGAGCTATACCACCCGAGCGGGCGCCATTTGTTGACAAGGACAGTGCTAACATATGTGGATAGAGGGTGTCATGTGATATTAGGGGGGGGGGGGGGGAATTAACAATTAACCTATGCTATTTGTGAATATTATGGTATTTAAATTCGCATGGTTCGATACGTGGACTAAATATCAATCTCGATATAATTTTGTTTTCATTATTATTATCACCATCAACTGTTTCCAGCCTGCGGCCGGGTCACTTTAGTAAAATGCCTCCATCTTCCTCTATCCTTCCACCATTCTTTCTCCTTTAATTGCTTCCATTCATCTCCTTCACCTGATCAATTTCGGTTATCTGCTCCTCCCATCACTTTCTTGGCTTCCTTAAAGTATTTTTCCTACATACTTCATTTCCAACATTTTCTTTGGCGTCCTCTCCTTCTCCATCGTCGTAGCATGCCTATTCCATCTCGTCTGGCATTATCTACTATATCATGTACTCCTTGTACCCCCACTCTGTCCCAGATAACGTTAATCCTAATCCTGTTTCTCCTCGTGACAGCTAACATGTTCCTCACAAACTTCATTCTCATGGCATCCACTTTCCTAGTCCCTCTTGCATTCAATGTCCATGTTTATAATGCGTGTGTGACAATGGGTACAAAGTACGCCCTGTACAACGTATCAATTTACACATCAAAGGAAATTCTCTTCTTTAGAATTTCTTTAGAAGAGAAGTGCCCTTATGTGGAGGTGAGGGTTCAAATCCCGTTTAGGTACTGTTGAAGTTAATTTTTTTCTAAAAATTTTCCTGTCACACTACATGAAAATAAAGATAGATTACCTCTTTATTCTACTCTCTTCATCACGAACACATTAACGAATCAGGCATGTGTATCATACAGCTGTAAACACCCAAAGAACGTATTATAAATCACCAACTATATAAAAAAACACGCTACTAATGCTTACCTTAAAATCAAGACAATCTAACCTGATAAGGTAAAGGGTCAAAAGTATAACATATTTAGATACTGTAAAAACAAAAACTGTCTGTAAAATTTTCCTAACTTTAAGTTTTAACTAATTATATAACATTTTCCGTGTTACAGTATCATAAAGATGAAAGGAATACTTTCAAACAAGACCCACTTGAACAAGCAATTTCCTGGCTGCGATGATCAATTAATAACGCCTGAATCCCTTTCAGAGTATCATTAATTTGGAGCATCCAAGAACCTTTAGACATTAATAAAGAGTGTCTGTGTTACAATATACTCCGACAAACATGGTGCTTCAATGAGGCCAGCACTCTTGTAAAGAGGTAATCAAATTAAAATTAGGAGTGATTTGATTCGGGAAAAGTTTGCTATTATTTTGAACTCTTTTACAATAGCATTGAGATAAAATTTAATATATTAAGGGTAATGATACAGACACATAAAATTGAAATTCGTTCAAATGACCGAAACTTTTGTGGAAGTCCATAGCACACTCCATGTAAATTATAGTTGTCGTGTGGAGGACTGTGCTCCTTCTGAGGAAAAGCTACGTTAATATCCACTTTGGTGGTCGCATGGTCTAAGACATCACTCTAACAATATACTAAATTGGTGAAGGTGAGAGATCGGGGCTCGATCCATTGGTTACTGAGATTATCTTTCTAAATAGTTTTCCACTGTCTCTTACACCAATGCAGTATAATTCATCTAAATACAAACTTCCTAATCCATATATATTAGTGTAATTAGTACATAGGTGTACAAACAAACGGGTAGTAATACGCGTGCTAAAAAAAACCACTACCACTAGTTCTTTAAGACCTCACCAGGACACTAGCCTAAAGTCAATCATGATGAATCATAAAACTCTTGTGGTTCTTCTATTTCTGAATTCCTAACCCTATAAATAAGTAAAACATTAGTATAGAACAAACCATTAAATATAAATGCCTCTTCTCTAAAAACTGAATTTTTGGTTCGTGTGAACTAGTTAAATATAAAAATTATAAAGAAATTTTCATGGTTAAGTTTAAGAAAAAGTATTAATAGTAATGCACTATCGGAAGCGGAAACCATTAAACACTTATTCGATACTAAACCTCGGCATACATTACTCACAGTATTTTCCACTATCCAACCTTCTTTTCTAATAACACCTACCTTTTCACACTTTACATAATAATGTGCTACAACTCTAAATCCTCGCATTAACATGAAATCTTTGAAGGTACTAAAGTGTGTTCAAACTAGTTTTGAATTTTTTTATAAACATTTGGATCAGTAAACATTGGTTTTAAAATTAAATTGAAAGGAGGTGCCTTCTCTAATATTTTCACTGCTAAAATATTTCTATTTATGTTTTAATGAATTATTCACCTAAATAAATATATTAAGAAATTGACTTAAATAAATATTTAAGCTTTCTTAAAACAAAGGAAGTATTAGGTCACCAACAATAACTACTTTAATAAACAAAATTGATTTAACTAGAGAGCACAAAAAATTAAATAATTCATAATTTCTATTAGACACTATTAACATATTCTAACAGTGCTATGAATTAGTAAAAAGGCTCCAAGCTTATTTGGTTATGCCGCATGCACCCTTATTTTCAGTTATTTTTACAATATTAGAATAGATATACAAGGATGTCAACTTTACAAATAGGGCGCTAGACAATGTAAGCAATACATCTTCATCTAGTCCATGTAAAGAGGTAGGGGATAATTAGAAGTAATTTGATAGATTAGTGAAATCTGTTTCAGCGTACATCTGGCAAAGCTCACAATATCTCCAGACATTGATCCACTTCAGTGGAAGCAAACAATTGGAACAAAGTCTAGGTACAGAATAGCACATGCCAGTTGACTGTTTGATACAATCAACTGAAACATGTTCTAAACTTGAGTGATATGTGATCTGATAGAGAGTGATTGATTGAGGCTGTTTAGAGAGTCGTACAAACTCCTAACATCTTCTTTAAGTTAATTTTACCAAATATATTTAACTTTATTACTAAAAAAATTGTACTCATGAATTATTTTAATAATTATTGGTTTAAATGAGACTATCTAGTAGGTATAAACCGTCATTATTAGCTAAGAATATTTTTAATCAACAAAATCTTATTTTATGGTTGTTAAATTTGGTAATTAATTATTTTTCCCTACGTTCTACTAATCGTCGTATCAAAATATTTTCATCACTGGAATCAATATGGAGGAGGAAAAATTTTAGGAGAAACTTACCCGCAATTGTGCGAGGAGAGAGTAGGAATATGTTTAGTAAAAACTTATAAATACACCCAATAAGTACCGTTACTTGCAAACTAGTCTAAATGAAAGATGCATTTAATCCACGTACCTTCTATATTGATAGAAATAAAAATGTAATTTTTATACAAATAATCTTTCAAAGTTTTATAAAAATCAAAATTCTTCATAAAATAAATATAACGTTTCTCATGATGGATTTTAGTGTAGACTATCTTATTTAACTCTTAATAACAACAATTCTTGAGGTTTTGGAAATTAGTTAGAAACCATCTCAGTAAATAGCTTAAGTAATCAAAAATATTATTTCATCCAATAACCTTTAGATAGTAATTTCCGCTTGATCTATCAGCATATTCAATACATGCGTGTTACAAAGAATCAAAATTACTCTAACAAAATTTATATTTATTTAGATAATATTAAAATAGACCGCTTCGTAAACTTCGTTAACCTTGAAAGTTAACAAATGGAACTGGTTTGTTTCTACAATGGCTTATCTTATAAGATAGCGTCATTGTGCAATCATTCAAAGTAATGTGGAAAGTACACTCTGTACAAATTTTTCAAACAACCAAGTTAATCCTCACAGCTTAATGAGAGGAAGGCCAAATGTTAAACTTAATGAGCCTGGTCTAGATACAGGGGTACGACTAATGAAGTAAAGTAGTTGCTTTCTCAGATGGATACATTTTCATGGATAATTTTTTTACAAGTTTTCACTGTATGTTTCTAGCCAATACTCTCATTTTCAAATTCATCCATTAGTGTCCCTGCCTATACTCTAAGTTGTTAACATTAATTAATAACCATCAATCATTTAAAGTTTCCAAAGAATTTCCGTGGAGTAAGAGACATTTATATGAAGTGTTTATAGTGGAAATAAGCTCACAATGGATAGAATCTATCAGACATTGATTATTAATTATATGTTTGTCGATTTGTATTAATTAGTACTATTCTATTATTTATGTTGTCCTGGATAGAAAGTAGGTAGTTCTTTGTTGAAACCCCCCTTCCCAGCATACTTTTTTGTGGAATATACCCCAATATTTTATGTTGGGATCAAATACCAAGCGCACACTCGATTCTGACGTCCTCGAATGTCTTAAGTAGGTTTTATATCCCCCACCGAGTCTTAAACCCATCCCGATTACACGCATTAATCATTATTACACTAATGTGAAAGTATCAGGAAAGGGAACCTCTACACCTAAACGAATCGAATCGGGCCGAAGCGCTCAAACAAACAAAAAATATGGTTTCCGCATATTTACCACCACACCACACCACACCAAGATGATTTTAATTAAAGCCAAGAGAATAATTCTTCTCGGAGGATATTTTCTTCACTTTGAGAGCATCACGAGAGAAATGTTTGTGTCATCGGTAATTTCCGGAAATGTTCGAGGACATTCGGCAGATTAGTGTGATATTATCGCCTAGCGAAGCTGGGAAAATATTATATTGCTCAGCGTGCAGGTGTTCAAGTTCGTGTGTTTATTTGTAAATGAAGCTGCAAGTATTAGGTATAAAGTCAAGGCTGTGGTCAAGGGCTGATTTTGGGGTTCAAACCTCCCCTACCCCCTCCCGGATTTTTATGAACAAAATATAAATGAAATTTATTTATAGTTCAAACATTATCAAAAATTAAGGTACAAGTACAAATTAGGGAGCTGTGTTACTATAAAAAGCACTTCAGATAGCTTCTGGAATTTTCCTTAGCCTTTAGCAGTTAGGGTGTTATGTTCCCATAAAAAAATACTTCAGATAGCTTATAGAGGTGTTAAATATTTAGAATTTTTCCTTGCCTTCAGCAGTTAGGGGGTTATGTTACTATAAAAAAACACTTTAGAGAGCTTCTAGAGATGTTTAAATATATAGATTTTTCCTAACCTCCGGTAAATGAGGGGTTATGTTGTCATAAAAAACACTTAAGAGAGCTTCCAGAGGTGTTTAATAATTAGAGTTTGTCCTAGCCTTCAGCAGTGAAGGGATATGTTACCATAAAAACAATTTAGAGACCTTCTAGAGCTGTTTAGTTTTTAGAATTTGATCTGGCCTCTGACAGTTAGGGGGTTATGTTTGCATAAAAAACACTTAAGATAGCTTCTATAGGTGTTTAAATATATAGATTTTTCCTAGCCTCCGGCAGTTAGAGTATCATGTTACTATAAAAAAAACTTTAGGGAGCTTCTAGAGGTGTTTATATATATATATATATATATATATATATATTTCATAGCCTCTGGGAGCTAGGGGGCTACGTTGCCATAAAAAAACACTTCATTGAGCTTTTAGAGTTGTTTAATATTTATAATTTTTCCTAGCTTTTGGTAGTTTGGGATTATGATGCCATAAAATACACTTCAGATAGCTTCTAGAACTTTTTATCATTTATAATTTTTTTCTATCCTCCAACTATTGGGGATGGGCCCACCAAACCCCCACCCCCTCCACCCCCAAATGTTTGTCTGGCTACGGCCTCAGTATAAAGATTTATCTACGACAAAAGAGATAAAAATATAATAATGTGACATAGAAAGAATGGATAGGAGGAAATCAATAAAAATTTATAAAATAGCCCTTAAGTTTATTTTATTTTAGTTGAATATTACAGTTTATATACAAGCATTTTCTAACAGCCTCCAAAATATTTGCTGATGACTTACCTCTCTATCACATTTTGTAATGTAAATACTGTCAAAGTACACTATCAGCAGCAACAACATTCAATATTGAAACCACTACACAAATTCTGAATAAAATATATAATAAATTATGTTTAATTATTGAGTGCTGAGTAAGTTCGTTACCGCACGTGTTAAAACAATAATGTTTCTAATTCAAAAAGACGCAATTACTGTTGATTAGTCTGGAACTAGACCTCTGAGAGGTAGTAGGCCCCATCCTGTTGATTAAAAACACGAGTCTTATGCCTAACTCATGTGACTCATCAGTAGAGTGACTATTGTAGGAGTTCAAAGTCATCTCGTAGTGGTGGAGGCCCGATGTAAGGAATTAACTTAGAGGATTACGACCAATGTATAGTTAACTGACCTAGATAGAACTCGTGTAGCGAATTCACCATTTAGAGGCGTGGGCGGGCATCAGTGGAGACGTACAGACCTCCCGGGTATCGACCCAGGTCCTGCTTACACTAATATGGAATGCTAAAACTACGGTCTCACTTCGAACCTATCTCTTATTCTAGACATATCTATAATCCACTTAGTCTATGTCTATACATTTGTTATACATTCTTTCAAGTACTTTTTTACAATAAAACGTCTTAAAACCAATCTCATCTCACTATTCTCAATCATTTCTTAACGACCATCCCTGAAAAGAAGCATCTTAGGGGAGGCGGGCAGCAACAACCTATTCATAAATTGCTACATTATAATATCTACAATGTCATGTAGATATAGTTGTGAAAGAATTTTAGAACTTTTACGTTCTTATTTATATTCAAAACAACTTAATTTTGACTTACCTGAATGTAAATTCAAACACCGTGCTTCAACTTGATTAACCTAGGTGAGGTCAGCCTTATGACTTAAAGGTAAATGTAGTCGCATTTTGGGTGGATAGAGAGTGAGAAATAACTTCTGATGAACCATGCTCAATACGCCCGGTCAAGATTCGATCTCCAGCCTCCTCCCTGATAAATCAAACTAGTTGAGTCTGACATTTATTCTGAGGTGGGAGCAGGGGTGAGTGGGGATGGTGTTAGCTGCTTGATAAGAATAATAAAGAAAACAATAAGAGCATATGCTTTATTTTAATTAACACGCCAGAGACTCGTACTGGTGGACACACGGACTAGTTGTCAATATAATCTAGTATTACATACCTGTAATAAGGAGGGGGAAGGAAAAGAAGGGTTTGAATCCCCATCGAGTGTATTGAGGGTAGCTTTACTTGCATAGTTTACCAATCTTTTTCCATGTAAATGCAATAACATTTCCACTAAATTAGATCTTCTTCCCCCTAGTCCATTAATCTATTTAAAAGCGTAGATCCCGGACGGGTAGTAAGACAGGACGGTAAAATACCATACCTTGGCTAATAGTGCCTGTGGCGACCTACCAATAAGATGGGGTGCTAGTGAGCGTGAGTTTAGGAAAGTATTTTTGCAGTTTTTATAGCATAAACATTTGTTGAACAAAATAAATCAAATTTTTCTTCTATAGAAGCATAGAGTTTAGTTTTCTGCACGTGCTAATATCAACAGTTTTTTAAATATCTATCATGAGAATGGTGGCATTTGGTGACAAACTTTTTAAATTAAGAGAAAAAGTTGTCATTAAATTCCAGGACACTTCTGACAGATATTCAACAGATGTTGAGATTAGCATGTGCAGAAAACTAAACTCTATGATTCTATAGAAGAAAAATTTGATTTATTTTGGCCAAAAATGTTTATGCTGTAAGAACTGCAAAAATACTTCCCTAAACTCACGCTCACTAGCACCCCATCTTAAGACTAGAACATAAACCCTTTAAGACCATTTTTCTATCTTGGTCACGTCAGGCTCCGATCTCACGACCGAATAAAGAACAGGACTCACCTTGTTGATGAGACAGGCTCCAATCTCCCGACTGAATAAAGAACAGGACTCACCTCGTTGATGAGACAGGCTCCAATCTCCCGACTGAATAAAGAACAGAACTCACCTCGTTGATGAGACCATCGTCCGAGGAGTCTCCAGCTGTGAGGTTGACCTCGGAGCTCTGCGACGGCCCTTGGAGACGGTCACGTGACCGTTTCCTCCTCATCCTGCCAATCACCTACAAGCATGAACTATTATTGAACTCAGTGTTCAAAAGGAGAGGAAATATAACTGCCGTACACAGACATTTTATTTAATTATAAGGGAAGTTTAGTAAATAAGGAATTAAGGGTTGGATGGTGGAAATAGTTAAAAAAAAAAACACCCCTCAAAATATCCAGCCTAAATTCGTAGCGTTTCCCAACCTCCACAACAACAACAATGCACTCTATGTGGGAGTAACGCTCCAGTATATGCAACCACTGATGCATTATTTTCAAATATCCGTTAATCAGTACAAAATTTGAGTACGTGGATGCATTAGCTATAGTATTGCTTATAAGAAAAACTTAAAAAATAAGTTTAGTGTTTTAGTTATCAGACAAATCAGAGAGCAGAATACTTTGCTTAAAAAATGTTTTCAAGTAAGCAAGCCTTTTTTTAACAACACATTCCAATTACAATTTCTCCTAACGTCATAAATATATTATAATTTTACTAACTCAAGTGTGAACTATGTCTTATAGATCCATCCATCTCATTTTAAATATGTAATCAAATAATTATTCAATAAACGCCAGTCATTAGAATTTTAACTAAAACTAGTTATATGATTATTATTAATTATTTAATATGTAACACCATTTTCTTTTGAACATATTCTAGCACTAATATTAATTTGGCAAAACTTTATTTGCACAAGCGGAGTATAATTATAAAAAATAATATAAAATATATATGAACAATATTTTGTGGATGGGAAAACAAATTATTTTAAAAGTTATAAAACAAAATATCTACTAGTATATGAAATATATTATGTAAATATATAGAATATACTATATATATTTATATATATATTAATTTTAAGGTTCTGGCAAATCTACTGAAATGCATTAATTCTTTCATTCGCTTATCAGAAGATATTAATCATAAATGACTTTAATAATAGGAATTTTTCAATTATTTATCATTGTATTTTGATAGCTAAAAGGGTAATATTAGTCATGTATACTATCCCTTATAATTCTAATAATAATATATTTAAAAATAATTGGGTGTATGTCTATTTTTTTTCAAGGAAAAACCACTATACTGATTATGCTTAAATCTCTCATGGACACATCATGGACGTCCTATCAACAAATAGTATAATTAAAATGTACATTACATCAAACATTTTTTGAATCAATTAGCCGAAGCTATTATTTATGCTTTTGTGAGAATTACTCCATCCAGATATCATATTCTGAAAATTGAAAAATGACACCTGGACACGGGAATAGAACCCGGGATCTTTGGCTTAGTACGCCAATTCTCTAACCATGTAGCTATTCAGGAATCACCCCGTGCTCAGGGTCATTCTTCATCTTCACTCATATTTTAAGAGAAAGTCTATGATGGACGTGCAGAAATCACTGCTACAAATGTGTGATTTTATAAAGATCACGAGCTATCAGATATGAGTGAAGATTTACCCTGGGCACGGGACGATTCCTGGATAGCTCAGTGGTTTTTAGCATTAGCATGCTAAAGCCAAATGTCGCGGGTTTTGATTTCCGTGTCCAGATGTCATTTTTCAATTTTCAAAATATCAAACATTTTGTTTCAATGTGGCAGCTTAAAAACACTAATTTTTGGGTTTTTTCTAAGGTGCTACTCTTTTATGCAAATATTGCTTCACCGATCATGTTGAAATTTCGTATGAACATAACTATGACATTCGGTTAACATATAGGCTAATTAAAATCTAACTCCTCAATTTTGTTTCGAGACTTCGAGTAAAAAACACTACCTTTTGGCCTATTTGTGAGCTCCTGATTATAGGATTTATATTGGACCAACTTTTGCAATTTTCCTAGATTACGTCCATTTTGACATTGGCTTTGGATATTATAATATAAAACACATCCCATGTTAAGAACAGGTAATTGTTTAGTTCTATACATAAGACATATTCATAACATTATACTCATTATGTAAGGTGTATACAAACATCAAGAATAATTTCCGTGCAATATTTAATAATATACCTACTCTCCTTAATATATTATCACTTACCTAAAAACAATTAAGTATATATATTAATAGCATCCGAAACATTTTGAAAAGTGGTATGTTTGCTGGTCTTCCTTATACTAAACTATTGTGATAAAACAAGAGAAATCCAGCAATAATCTAGTTCCTGAGATTATAACTGATAATAAGTAGGCGTCAACACATCTCACTTAAGCTAAACCAAAGATAAAGTGTTTACTACGAAACGTATTTACGTGGTAAAACTATATCGTTGTTCACATTTAGCTACATTTGACACTTATTGTTTATTGCAGGCACTTAAAATACCTGGATCTATATATACCTGTATAATATCAAGATTATACTCTTAATTTGACTCCCCCAGATCGCGCCTGGTAAATTGTATCTTAAAATATCCTATAGAATACGAACACAAACCCTTTGCAAATTCTCGGAATGTAAGAAATAGTTCGTACTGCAGCTTATCTTTTTCGGTCCATGATTGACTAAGACTTTATCGCTTTTATTATTTTTCCACACGTACCAAGTCTGTTCAGTTTAGAATTTAAAGTAAATTTAAGAAAAATGTTCATTAAAAGAGAGTGGGAAACCATTTAGTAAAAATCATCCTAATATATCTAGCCTGATTCGAACTCCAATCTCTCCATTATCGGGAAATAAACTGACGCCAAAGTTCGCATCCCCGCGTGAGGCGGGTCTCGCTTATTATTATTTTTTATTTTTTTTAGCACCGCGTCTTACTACCCGTTTGGGCTATACGCTTAAGTACTAATTACACTAATGGATTAGGATTTGGTAAGGTTGAATTTAGAGGAAGTGAAGCCCGCATTTGCGTGGAGGGAGAGTGGAAAACCATTTAGGAAAAACCACCCTCAATTCACCCGATCGAGATTCGAACCTCGATCTCCCCGTCCTCGGTGATCTGGTTCAACACGACTTGCGCGTTAGCCAACTACGCCACCGAGGCGGGTTCTCGCTTATTATTGTTAGACTCTAGTTTATTAATAACACTCTCTATATATTTCTTCTTCTTAATATTAGGGTTGTACGCACTTACGCTAATGTGTAGTGGTAGGGTGATTGTGGGATAAAATGGAGACCTACAGTTTAACGTGGAATCCGAACCACGATGGAGGCCTGGCATTCCTCCCATTCATAAGTTGTGATTAATACACGTCTTGTCAGAGGTGAAGGAAGGGTTTGGCAATCAGATAAATCTGTGCCAGGACCAAGGATTGAACCCCGGACCCCCAGCACAGAATTCTGACACCTTACCCCTAGACCACTATATAGTTCTTCTGTCAGTATATACCTGGGAGTGTATTGTGTATTCCGATTCCATCACAAAGGGGTTAATATGTCTTTTGCAATAAGAAGAATATGGAAGGTGACCTGGTGGTCTAGGGTTAAGGTGTCAGACTTCTGTGCTGGGGGTCCGGGGTTCAATCCTCGGTCCCGGCACAGATTTATCTGATTGCCAAACCCTTCCTTCACCTCTGACAAGACGTGTATTAATCACAACTTGTGAATGTGAGGAATGCCAGGCCTCCACCGTGGTTTGGATTCCACTTTAAACTGTAGGTCTTCCATTTCATCCCACAATAACCAACCATTACACATTAGCATAAGTGCGTATAACCCGAACGGATAGTAAGATGCGGTGGTAATAAGAAGGATATACTCAAGACAAAAATAGACCTTTCACAACGTTAGCACGTGATTTTAACGAAATTCTAATATTTATCTCAATCTTTTACTATATGTTTTATAATGCTCATAGCTAGGAGTGCTAAACAATGCTCTAGCTTTTCCGGGGAAGAAGTCTCTTTTTTGCTTATCTTTTAGTAATAGCCATAAGTGATCAACTTAACTGACAAGGGGAAAAGTAAGCTACTTATAAACATAGGTTTCATAGCTATTGATTTTATAGACCAGTGAACTTTACCTGAAAAAGTGACCAAGAAAAGTATTTTATCTTTAAGGTTACAGTAAAAATGTCGATTAAATAAAATATGAATGACTACTAAATTAAATCCCTAGTAGCGATTCAAACCACGAACTTCTTATTCTGTCCTGGATACAATTTCATATATTGGCTCTACCCTACCAAGTTATTAGACGCTAGCTGAATAAACTTAAATACATAAAAGTATTACAGTTATTACAAATACATAACCTATAAATATAAAATATTCTAAAAAACCTTCCATTCAGAATTTTACTGTATTTTCCTCTAGCTTACAAATCATAATTATAATAATTAAACCATATTCTAAAACGTGTGCATCTAAGCCTTTTGGTAATTTTTTTTAATAAATTCTATGTTGTAAATAATAATTTATTGATATAAAATAGTTAGCTCAAGGATTATTAACAACTAAATTATTTGAGAAATTTTGAATTATTATAATATGATTAGAAAGATTGATAAGGATGTATTAATACGAGGACCAAAATTAAGCTTAACATTGAATAAAAATAATTTAATTCAAAAATTTAGTCCAAAAAATTAAATTAAACATATAATTGTGTTTCATATGGAACATTATTTTTCATAGACAATTTCACTTAGAACCAGTTTTAGTCAAAAAATAAACTCCCCAGTAGTTCGTCTTCTTTCGTTTAACCTCCCAACCCTAATTTTGTAGAACTGTCGGAAGCCAAGAATATTTGGCTCTAAGTACTGAAAGCTGGCCGTGTCCTACGGCTTGGCTCCCTTCCAAAAGGGTTGGTTAAAACCCTCTACTTTATCGTCCAACACACACTTAAAGGGATATGCCAAAACAGTGCTCTCTTGATTCTTTGAAAGCTCCTAACAAACTTATTTGAATTTCAAAACCTTGAAGATCTCTATTAGCATAGGTAAATTCTTCAACCCTGGTGCAGACAAATTTGTCAGCAATGACTAATACTTTTAAATTTCAGAGGTAACTTTTAACTTTCACTTCAAGTTTTACTTATATTGAAATCTACACTTCATTAATATTTATTTTATATAGTCTACAAGTAAACACGTCAAATTTATAACTAAATTCTGTAGTTTTTAATACTGGGCTTCCTGTGTTTTCCAAAAAGGAAATCTCACACTTAGCATAAAATATAAAAAGCATAACTTTTTGTGTTTGAATTAAATTTTATGTTACCGATCTTTTTAATATCGGTTTTACTTTCCCATTATGTATATTGGCTTAAATTCAGAAAAAAAAGTGTTATTTTATAATGCCATCGGTATATCTACACTCCTCTAGATTATAGCATGAATGCTTAGTAAAATGTGTTTATAATTGATATTTAAAATGTTTCTATTCTAAACATAGTCGATGGTATGTAATAAGTTGCTATAAAATGTACTCTATTTTAATTGTAATTTTACCCGCCTCGGTGGCGTAGTTGGCTAACACGCTAGTCGTGTTAAGCTCGACCGCCAAGGACGGTAAGATCGAGGTTCGAATCTCGGTCGGGTGAACTGGGGGTGGTTTTTCCTAAATGGTTTTCCACTCTCCCTCCACGCAAATGCGGGTTCACTTCCTCTCAATTTAACCTTCACAATTCCTAATCAATTAGAGTAATTAGTACTTAAGCGTATAACCCGAACGGTATTAAGACGCGGTGCTAAATATTATAATTGTAATTTTAGGTTAAGTGTAAGAAAAGGTGGTAGCCCTAGCTTCGCCATTTAAGTTGAGTATTAGGCCTCGGCTACGATACGGGCGGCGAGCGACAAGTGGTAGAGAGTGGCAGAGTGGCAATTGGTAAAGTGGCAGAGAGGTGCCGCTAAAGTGGTTGTTTGTACTGTTTGATACGTCAGTCTCCTGGCTATGATGTACGAGAACGGCTGGGTGACACCGCTCCCCGCAGGTTCGAGATATTACATTATTGTGTGCCGCTTTGGTTTCAGTCCAGTTCGAGATGTCATCAATGAACGATGTGTCCTCAAAAAGAAAATTTTGAAAAAAAGTAAATTGAAGGTTGGTGAATTGCAAGTGTCATTTGGTCAACTGAAAATGTTAATAATTGTTGAAGTGCAATTAATGTCATCAAAAACCATAAATAAAAATTTCAAATCCTCACATAAATTGACTAACATTGAGATTGAAGTCTGGATTTCAGAGGTACAGTCGAGGTCATGCTTCTGTAATGATTGCCACAATGATTTTAATGAACATGTAATAACTAAGAATCTGTGGATCAGCAATCAACTTGACTCCGTGTTGGCAACTGGACGAGAGTACCGCTTTAAAATGTGGGGAATTACCGCTTTTATTGTAGCTGGCAACCTCTACCGCTTTGCAGCTCTACAGTTCTATCCCTCTGTCGCTCGTATCGTACCCGGGGCATTATTATTATTATTATTATTATTATTATTATTATTATTATTATTATTATTATTATTATTATTATTATTATTATTATTATTATTATATTATTTCCAGATTATTATCAGGCAAAATAACTGAATGAGCAATATTTACAAATTAAATTCTCCTTTTTTTTTCTCTTGACAAGGTTATATTTTTTATGAACTTTATCCGATAAGGACATGAATCTTGAACTTAAATTCAGTCAGCGGCATGTATGTACACTTAGCCACATGTATCAGGCTTGATTTACCAGCAGGATAGAAAAATTAATCATTGGGAAAATTGGGGGCCTTTGAAATGAAAATTGTCGAGTTAACGGGTGTCATTTCTTTTTTAGGACTACGCTAGTAATCAAATAAATGTGTTTACACACACACACACACATATATATATATATTCACTTCATCCTACTACCTGCCCAAGTTGTACGGACTTTATTTACGCTAATAGGATATAGATGAGAAAGGTAGAATTTATAATAAATGTACCCACATTCCCATGTGTGTAGGAAACCGTTTATAAAAATCCAACTTCAACCAAACCTAGACCTCCCGTGACTAGCAAATCAGACTATAGGATTCAACATTTAATCCGCGAGCACAATGATGTGAATGTGTGTGTATATAATCGGTTCAGAAAGTCTACGTTAAATACATATACAAAAAAAAAGCACGAGCTTTAACTTTAAATAAAAATAAGCTATAGTTTAAATATTAAACATTTCATAAATAATAATTCTACCTCCGCCAAAGCCGATTAAATTCAAACACTTGACATCCATATTTTATTTCTTTGATTTAATCCCCGTGATATATTGCCGACGGTTCGATATGACCTATATTCGGAATGCCCTGGATAACAATAATCCTAATGTTTTAAGAGGTGATTAAAAAACAAGAAATAAATATAATGACAATTATCTTCCAAAAACCAAAATAAAAAAACCTTTTCATCGCTGAATTAATTATGCAAAAGCTGCTTATGGTGAGAATATAGCACTGTCATCTTTATCGAGTATCCTATGTTCTCTGCGCACTTGAAATGTAGGAAGTTGGAGAGTTCGAACGAAAAAATAAGTTAAATAACCTTTCTTATTATTAAGTTATATTTGTTACATTAATGAATTGGCATAGATGGTTTTAGGGTAAAATTCTCGCCCAAGGCGCCTATGAGCAAGTTCAAACCCAGGCGAGATTGACGGATTTTTATCTAGAGATGAATATTTGTAGCACAACTTCGTTCAGATGGGAAGTAAAGCAGTTGGTTCCATGTCGATTATGGCATTTAAAAGATCTATGTAAAGCAACTTATATGGGATACAGTTCCAGCAAAATATGTAAGTGATTTCTCACTCGCTTATAGAAATACAGTATGGAAAACAACATAAAACTACCAAACTTTCAAGGCTTCCCTAGTGCATGTGCTTTATCCCAGATGGTGCGGTAGGGTGACACAAACTATATCAAGTGCTGAGTGCCCGTGTTAATCTGAATTAATGAGAAACAGATCAGGACTCCACTTCGAGGTGTATGATAAGTTTTTTTCTTTGAATTAACAGTTTATATAATATAAGATAATCGACCTCTTAATCTGTAAATTTAAGATCCTGACTTGGCCCCTTGAGATTGAAAAACGTTCATTCTCATTATGTTTTCTTGAAAAAAATTAATTTTTATTTTAATTTTTAAAAATCTTAACCTTGAAAATGTATCTGTTTCTCTTAGATAATGGTTAAAATATTTAATTCTGATGACAAGTCCTACACTTAGAAAAGAGTACGGAAGATTTTTAGTTTTATTTAATAGATATTAAAGTATCCCCACCAGAAACATATATCCCAAATGGATAGATAAAAGTTATTAAAATACAAAATTGTGTGAGATAATATAGGTTGTTGTTCATTATTTGCATTGAATCTTGCTACCTATACATATTATTCACATTAATGGAGCAAAGATGAGGAATATAGAATTGCGCAAGAAATATATCCGTATTTGCGTGGAGAGAGTGGGAAACAATTTATTAAAAATCACCCTCAATACACCCGTGCATTACTCGAACCCCCAACCTCTCCATCACTGGAAAAACAAACTAAACAAAATAGAAGTTTGATCCGCGTGACTTCCGATGCGAGTGGATAATTTAAGTTGAAATTATTTAAAATTATATAAATATATATATACTTTTTAATCTCTATCTACAATCTTTATTTTATGTAGATGTATTATTATTGTCCGACACCTTAACTCAGGTGATACTGTGTCTCTCAACTGCTCTAAGAGTCCAAGGTTTGATTCTCGGCATGGTTGAAAAGTTTATCATCGATGAAATGTGGGTTTATCCTTTCACATTGATGAAATGACGGTCGCGGAATGGGTGTTGTGTCTGTTCTAGGTTTAAATTGGTAAATAAGTCATGTACTGATATAATCAATCGGTTCATCAAGTGTACGGGGACAAATTTGTTGTTTTATTCTCATGATTATAACAAATATTAACATGCTGTAATTTCTCGTCAGGTAACAACAGAAGTAGGAGATACAGGTTATTATTTCTCGTGGGGTAGCAACAGTAGGAAGGAGATACAGGTTGTTATTTCTCGTGAGGTAACAGCAGTATTAGGGAGATACAGGTTATTTCTCGTGACTTAACAACAGTATTAGGGAGATACAGGTTGTTATTTCTAGTAAGGTAACAACAGAAGTAGGGCGATACAGGTTATTATTTCTCGTAGGGTAGCAACAGTAGGAAGGAGATACAGGTTGTTATTTCTCGTGACTTAAGAACAGTATTAGGGAGATACATGTTATTATTTCTCGTGATCAAGAAACAGTATTAGGGAGATACAGGTGTTTATTTCTCATGAGGTAACAAGCAGTATTAGAGAGATAAAGGTTGTTATTTCTCGTGACTTAACACAGTATTAGGGAAATGCAGGTTGTTTATTTCTCGTGAGGTAACAAATTTATAAGATATACACATGCTGTTATTTCTTTTGAGGTAACAAAAGTAACAAGTAGAGACAAATTGTTAATTCGCGTAATGTAACAACTGTATCAAGGGCAATCATGTTCATGTTTTTTATACTTGTTAACAACAGTAAGTTGGACATACAGGTTATTAGTTTTCGTGAAATAGAAACAGCAGTGGGAAGAAGAAGATTGCTACGCGCTTCAATAGCCACATAGTCTAAGGCGCTACTCCCGCATTAGACTAGACTGGTGATGATGGAGATACCGAGGTTCAAATCTCGGTCGAGTGTACTGATGTATTTCCCCAAAATGGTTTTCCCTTCTCTCTCCACGCAAATGCTGCTACAATTCCTCTAACTACAGCCTTCAACATTCCTAAAACTATTACCATAATTAATACGTAGGACCCACCTCGGTGGCGTAGTTGGCTAACGCGCAAGTTGTGTTGAGCCAGACCACCGAGGACGGGGAGATCGAGGTTCGAATCTCGGTCGGGTGAACTGGGGGTGGTTTTTCCTAAATGGTTTTCCACTCTCCCTCCACGCAAATGCGGGTTCACTTCCTCTAAATTCAACCTTTCTCATTCCTAAACCATTAGCGTAATTAGTACTTAAACGTATAACCCGAACGGGTAGTAAGACGCGGTGCTAAATAATAAAAAATAAATAGTACGTAGACTTATAACCCAAGCGAGTATGAAGACATTGTGCTAAAAATAAAATAGGATGTTTGTTAATTCTCTTGATGTAGCCACAGTAGAATTGTCTAGTGTCCGTTGAGCTGTAAATACCACCTACTATTTATCACGCGTATCGATTTCGGACGGATGTATGGAAGTCACGTCACGTGCAATTGGCAGTTTCTAGCTCTGTATAAATGTACTGACATTTGTCAAACTGGAACAAGCTTATTTACTGTGGCACATACAACGATTGAAGTGGAGACATTTATCAGGGTGTAATCGGATTTTCCTAAAACTCTCATCATTTTAATAAATGTATTCCTGTACTTTTTAGTTTATATTTAAATACACCAAAATGTATCAAGAAGTGTTTTTACTAACTTTTACTTATGCCATTAAAATGGCTGTCAAACTACTTTTAAAATAAATCGAAACTTTTTTACTCAAAATAATATGCGCGAAATAAAACAAAATTGAATCTTTTCAAATATTTATTTCTTGATATTTTAATTGTGAGTTGTGGTCAACTTAGTTAATTTAAATACGACGTTTGTGGGTTCAATCCCTGCCGGGGCTAACGGATCTTTCTTTAGTGATAAAAATCCGTAGCGCAACTTCCTTTGGAGGGAAAGTAAGGCCGTCGTCCCATTTCAATTGTGTCATGTAAAAGCACCTTGGAAGCAGTGTGAAAATACTTTCCTGGTATACCCTTTTTCTATCGCTCCTAAAAATGCTCGTTTGCTAATATAATCAATCGGTTTAGAAAGTGCACGTTAGATATTTTTAAAAAGTAACAAAGATACGTATTGTGGTTCACTTTCTTTAAGAACATTATTTGTGTATGTGAACATCATTTATCATAGTGCTTATTTGTTTTTGAATATTTTGTATAATTCATCCATTTTCCAAGTTTGTAATAAATCGATATAGTAATCAAATTAAGGGTTTGTTTTTCTGCCATGAGCATTACTTTCTATCCACCGCACGTAGATATCAGCAAACTTAAAAATTAATAACTCCTGTGCACTTTAAAGCAAGAACTTTAAAATTTTACTAGTTTTTTAATTAATTAATCGGGCTGGAAGCAAAGCAATAATATAATATATAAAAGTGAGTGGTTGTCTGTATATTACTCTTTCATGCAAAAAAAACCCACTAAATTGTCAAAGCCTGGAATTTTACTCCTGGGTTGATGTATAAAAATCCCGCTTCTGATACCAATATGTTAAGGCCTGTTTTTAACTCACAATATAAAGTGTAGAAATTCCACACTGACACCAAGAATTTAAGCACACACGTTCTACAATCCTTAATATGTAAAGACGTGGGCCCTACGATCACCTGAATGTGTAGACGCAGCCCCAACGGTCCCTGTGTGAGATTGCAATGTGATGGGGTCAGTCAGCATAGGTTGAATGAATGGCCGACGATTAATACTTTTGGGTTTATTAAATTTAAATTAACTAATACATGGTCGTCATAGTGACGAGGGTGGGTCCACCTCTCATCTGGTCACCTGAAGTCAATTCACATTTTATATTTCGACCTAAGATCATAACTCCTCTAAAAGTGTGTCACGTAAAATCACGCACGTGGCCCTTATTCACTCTTGGGCAAATGCCCACAATTGACTGTCGCTGACTCTCTATATCCCAGCTCTAGGACAACAAATTATATTCTGCCAACTAGGAGATCTATCCGATGACGGCATAAAGCACCAATCAACTGGCTTCCATCCACATCATAAAATCACGTGATATCTGAGATAGCAATTCCCACAGAACTACTGCTGTCTCAACTTGACTAACCAGCAATGACCTGTGCCTCTTTGACAGGAAATGGCTCCTATTTCAACTCCTGACTCTTTACTTACAATCACCCGCCTCGGTGGCGTAGTTGGCTAACGCACTAGTCGTGTTGGGCTCGACCGCCGAGGACGGGCAGATCAAGGCTCGAATCTCGGTCGGTGAACTGGGGGTGGTTTTTACTAAATGGTTTTCCACTCTCTCTCCACGCAAATTCGGGCTCACTTCCTCTAAATTCAACCCTACCAATTTCTAATCCATTAGCGTAATTAGTACTTAAGCGTACAACCCGAACGGGTAGTAAGACGCGGTGCTAAATATCATTATCCTACTTACAATCTGACCAATGACAGGCTGTACTTACAATAGATACTAAACTCGTTGAGAGATTCACAAATGCTTTTTTTTAGATCTCCTATGCACATGGTTCAGACGTCCGATTAACGTATAGGCTAATTAATATTTACCTTCGCCCTTTTGTTTTAAGATCGAGGCTACAAAACACTATTTTGTGAATTTTTTTGTCGAATTCTCTTTATCTTAATTTCATTGGACCAACTTTAAAAGGTGCTTAGGTATGGATAAATATTATAAATAAAGATGACAATTTTCCATAGTGGTGGTTTGCGGTGGAAGGGATGGATTGTAAAGGTGGCATCTAGAGCTTATTATAGGCCTACGTCAATATATAGTGTGTCAAGAGTTGAGTGGGTTATAAGAAAGGGGGCACGGAGGTGTGGGATGGGTAGTTAGAAATCACGAATGATAGGTGGGGGAGACATGTTTGGCCAACCTTAAAATTACTTTAGTTAACTAATTGATGATAAAAAATTGAAGTATGATCTATGAACATAATGGGTCCATTAAGGCTCGCATTCATTTGTTTCCTTATTACTTTTTTTAGCACTACGTCTTACTATATGTTCGGCTTTTACGCTTATGTACTAATTACGCTAATGCGTTAGGGATGAGGAAGGTTGGATTTAGAGGAATGAGGGCACCCGTGAGAGTGGAAAACTATTTAGTAACAACCGCCCTCACTGCACCCAACCGGGATCAAACACCAATTTCCATGTCATTGGCAGTCTAGTCTATTGCGAGAGCAGTGGGTTAGACCGTGCAGCCACCGTTATTCCTTTAATAATGTTTCTGGTGTTAACGCCCTTAGAAGAAATTAATCTTAAGTATGAACGTTGACATTTTGGATATCTATATCTCGATTACATTAGTTCCATTTAATCAGTTGAAATTATTTTACAGAAATAAGAATTACAAATTTTCCGTTTTGGAATATTTTTCAGAGAAATTATAGGGAAAATGTTCTTTCTCACATCTCTAATTATAAAACTGCCCATGTGAAAAACTATTAGTTAGCTAGTGAATTATTCCATACAAGCAAGTTATTTTTAAATAAAATATTTTATTAAGGAATGCGTGTTTTGGTATTCAAGGTATTTAAGAATAATAATTTGTTAGACTAACCAATACCTTGTGCTTTACGCAGGTTTCGTATGTTTTTACATTTTGAGAACATTCAAAAACCACCCCCTTCCCGTTTCGCCTTATAAGAGGTTGAATTTTGAAAAGTCCCAAAATATTTCTGAACTGTTACCTAAATAAAACCTTCTTGCCAAGTTTCATCTTTCCGGATCAAGCATTTTGGAAGATATTGAAATAACCCCCTTTCATATCACCCCCTTAGTGATTGAGTTTTGAGAAAAATAATAGTTCTTGCCCGTTACCTGAAAAGTACATCCTAGACAAGTTTAATCTTTCCACCTTAAGTGGTTTGAAAGATATGGAAAAACCACCCCTGCCTTGCTTTACTCCCTTAGGAGTTGAATTTTGAAAAATAAAATAAAAATCTCTGAGTCTTCATATAAAAGTACCTTCCCTGCAATGTTTCATCTTCCCAGATTAAATGGCTTGGAATATCCGGAAAAACCATTCCATCCACGCTTCGGTACCTTACAGATTGATTTTTTTTTAATACAGTACCTAAAAATAACCTCCCTGCTAAGTTTCATATTCACAGTTTGAGGGGTTTGGAAGATAAGGAAAAATTATCCCCTCCACGCTTAATTCCTTCAGGGGTTGAATTTTAAAAAAATCCAAAAATACTTTGGCCTGTCACCTAAAAAAACCTCCCTGCCAAATACCATCTTTACAGTTCAAGCAGTTTGAAAGATACGTAAAAACCTCCCCCTCCCAGCTTCACACCCTAAGGGGTTGAATTTCTAACAATTCTACAACCTGTGCCTTTACTTAAAAATACCTTAAATGTCAAGTTTCATTTTTCTACCTTAAGCAGTTTGGAAGCTACAGAAAACACACTCTTTCCCAGTTTCACCTCCTTAGGGGTTGAATTTTGAAGAAATTTCAAAAAGCCTCTGGCCTTGTCAAGTTTCATCTTTTCAGATCAAGCAGTTTGGAATATAAGGTTATACCTTTAGAAAAATTCCAACTCCTTAAGAATTGAATTTCACAAAACCCCTTCTAATTGGATACTTACGACTTAAAAGGAACCTTCCTGTGTAATTCCAAGATTCCAGGTCAAGGGTTTCGGTAGATACGGTGATGAGTCAGTGATTAAGTCATGGCTCTTGTCTTTATAGTTTTAGATTTATGAGATGAATATGAATAAATGAATGCGCTTATATTAATATGAGCTTTCTGATGTAAAACTAGAGAAAGGGAGGGAGCGTGGCTAAATCCCAACCCCCCCCCCTCCCCAAGAGAAATGTAAAGGCACGCCAGTGATCTTTATACCAATTTTCAAGGTTCTATGTTTACTGTAAGTATCCTATAGGCTTAGATTATCTGTGAGTGAGTCAGTCAGTGAGTACTGATACAATATGTGTTATTTAAGTCCTAAATCTCAAGCTTAAGCTGTAAACTTCAACTTTGGAAAGATGGATAAATTGGTTCGTCTTAACCGGGTGTTAAATTTTTACTTTTCTCTCCTTCTTTGAAGATAAGTTAGAAAGGAGAGAAGGTGAATGTGGCCCCTTCCCTTGCCCATTTTTGAGAACCATGCTGAAAAGTTCGTATTTCGTATGTTATCCTTGATTTATATCTCAAGTACAAACTCTATGCCAATTTTCAAGGTTCTATGTTGATTGTAAGTACCCTATAGGTGAGCCCACAGTGAGCGAGTGAGTTAGTGAGTCCTGAGGAAATAAGGTTTTTTAAAGTCCTATATCTCACCAACCGCTTGAGGTATAAAATTCAACTTTGGAAATGTAACTAAAATAGTTTGCCTTAATAGGGTGTTAAATTTTATATATTTTCCTATTATTCTTTGGAGACAAGCTATAGGGGGTTAAATGTAACCCTTCCCTCGCCCATTTTTGGAAACCATGTTGACAATTTTATATTTAATAAATTATCCTTGATTTATATACCAAATACTATCTCCATGCCAGTTTTCAAGGTTCTATGTTGACTGGAAGTAACCTATAGGTTTTTATTATCAGTGAGTTAGTCAGTGAGTACCCAAATAAGGTTTTATTTTAAGTCCAATGTATCACTAACCACCCAAGCTAGAAACTTTAACTTGTTAATATAATCTAAAATAGCTCGTCTTAACAGGACGTTAAATTTTTTACATTCCTATAATTATTTGGAACCGAGTTAGAGAAGGGTAAATGTGTCCTGAATTGTATCGTGTGAATGGTGTACATGCCGTGCAACTTGATAATTTATTACCTATTTTTATAATTATTAAAACACTTATAGTGAATATTATGTTTATGCTTTAGATGCAGATCTTTCCGGAAACGCAACCACAACACAAGCTAATGCACTTTGGCGTTACACAACTGGGCCACCTTATATATACCGGGACCACCACAAATTCAGACCGCTGAAGAAGCCGGCCCTGATCCTGCGTCCCAAGCAGCAGAGCCACCTGCGTCACCACCACGAGAACCACTGGGGCCCTTTCTTTGAGGAGGAAGACCACAATATCTCCACGGGCCACCTTGCCATGGCTGTCGAGCTCGGCAGTGCTTTGCATCTCAACTGCAGGGTGGCCATGTTACAGGACAAGACGGTGAGGGACTTATCTTGGTTTTATACAGGTAGCTGAACACACCTGAGTTGATGGCATTTAGTAGCTTATTAATGACGTGGCCGTTGGAGAACGTCTTATTCTATCCCTTTCTCCATTTAACGTGTTCTCTCCTTTTCTCCATTTAACGTGTTCTGTCCCTTTCTCCATTTAACGTGTTCTCTCCCTTTCTCCATTTAACCTGTTCTCTCCCTTTCCCCATTTAACGTGTTCTCTCCCTTTCTCCATTTAACGTGTTCTCTCCCTTTCTCCATTTAACGTGTTCTCTCCCTTTCTCCATTTAACCTGTTCTCTCCCTTACTCCATTTAACGTGTTCTCTCCTTTTCTCCATTTAACGTGTTCTGTCCCTTTCTCCATTTAACGTGTTCTCTCCCTTTCTCCATTTAACCTGTTCTCTCCCTTACTCCATTTAACGTGTTCTCTCCCTTTCCCCATTTAACGTGTTCTCTCCCTTTCTCCATTTAACGTGTTCTCTCCCTTTCTCCATTTAACCTGTTCTCTCCCTTTCCCCATTTAACGTGTTCTCTCCCTTTCTCCATTTAACGTGTTCTCTCCCTTTCTCCATTTAACGTGTTCTGTCCCTTTCTCCATTTAACGTGTTCTCTCCCTTTCTCCATTTAACGTGTTCTGTCCCTTTCTCCATTTAACGTGTTCTCTCCCTTACTCCATTTAACGTGTTCTCTCCCTTACTCCATTTAACGTGTTCTCTCCCTTTCTCCATTTAACGTGTTCTGTCCCTTTCTCCATTTAACGTGTTCTGTCCCTTTCTCCATTTAACGTGTTCTTTCCCTTTCTCCATTTAACGTATTTAACCTGAACTAGAACTATAAATATAGTTAATATACTCGTATGTAAGATATAGAGCTAGCCACTGGACATGAGTACATAAAGGTTAAAATTAAGAGTACAATATTTTATTATTTTTTACCACCGCGTCTTACTACCTTTTGAATTATACACTTATGTACTAATTACGCTAATGATTTTAGGGATTGGTAAGATTACATTTAGAGGAAGTGTACCCGCGTTTGCGTGTAGGGAGAGGGGAGAGGAATTTTTTTTTTCTTTAAATCACCCTCAGTACATCCGACCGAGACTCGAACCTCAATCTTCCCGTCATCGGCAGTTTAGTCTACTGCAAGAGTAGTACGTTAGACCACGTGACCACTGAAGCAGGTAAGAGTAGGCTACAACTTACGATTATAATAACAAATATATAAAAAAAAATCAAAAATCTTCATCAAAAAGAAAGTGGATAGAAAATTGTTGATAGCCAAAATTCCCATATTTCAATATTAGCTTGAGAAAAGTATATTATTCCATGAAATACGCATTTTGTCTAAAGCATAAACTGTTTGATTGACAATCATATTTATATTCTGAAAAATTGAAAAATGACACCTGGACACGGGAATCGAACCCGGGACCTCTGGCTTAGTACCCGGGTTCGATTCCCGTGTCCAGGTGTCATTTTTCAATTTTCAGAATATGATATCTAGATGGAGTAATTCCCACTAATAAGCATAAATAATAGCTCTGGCTATTAATTATTAATCATATTTATAGTAATAAAAACACTCAAGGATGTGAACGCACACGTGCCGTCACCGTTAGTGATGATAGTGCCAACATTTTCAGAGAGAGGGTAGCATGTGGTCAGCACAATGAGCACTTCGGCCACTAATTAATCTCGGTTTTTTGGACCAGAGCTGCGTTTTTTTTTATTCAAGTAGGCTTAGATCCTCATTCGTCCTTACGAGGCTGAGTTTGACTCTGTTCCAGACCCACTGTTATACAGATGAATTTTGGAAATGGCGGAGTTTAAACCCAAGACCTCTGGATCTGTAGCCATAAAATCTGACCCCCAGACCAAAGACGTGGTCTATTTAGAGGAGTAATAGTTATAAAAACAAGTTTACGTTTTTGATCAATGATGAAATTGCAAAGATACAAATTTACCAGACAAGAGTAGACCCTACCAAGAGAAACAACAAATAAATGTATTTCATTCACTTTACAAAAATGTTCTTACTTAAGACGCTCCATTCCACTATTATTTTTAAAAATAATATCGTATTAAAATTTACATTAATTGACAAAATGGAATTTAATATCCATTATAGAAAAGTTTCATCTTCTTTTTTTCTTTCCCTTCCATTGCTAGAAAAATTAAATTATACAAAACAATCGTATAAACCTTTTCACATAGTACATTAGAGTTTGTGACAACATTTTCAAAAATCAGTTATCAGTAAATATACATCAAATATTAATTTTATACTGATATGAAACAATCTTCATATCTGGATTTTGAACAAAATTTCTATAGTAGTATTTAATAATTATGTCAAACTTTATAATATAAACATTGTTGGAGAAACACAATGGAAATAAGAGCAACATAGTCCACCAAAGAGCATAAATGAAATTATATAGACTGTTACAGAAACATATCGAGAACAAACTATCAGCTTTGTTCACCAAAAAATATAACAATCATCTCCAATTGTCCAGACCTCAATTTATTAAAAATATTTAAAATAAAAGTTATTATTTTTAATAGTATGAACTACAACTTTGCAATGACGAGTTATTTCTTTTTCAAAAAGTTGCTGACATATGATATAAATTGGATGTATTCCCTTGTGTAAATTATCCTCTTAAGTAATAGTCCCAGAAAAATTGCATGCATTATTTTGTTTGTAATTAGAGCCGATTTTGAGAACATTGCTTTTTTGGCCCTTAAGGAAGGGGGGGAGTTAAGTGCCTTTCACTTAAACACTCTACATCCTAGCCTGGTGAATGATGATAAAACTTGTATTTACATACCATAAATCTGTCCTATTTATTAACTATTTATCAGAAGGATATCCTTCTCACACGATAGGCTACCACAAACCTACTAATGACTCTATTTCGGTGCTTGAAATTACATAAAACATTTTATAAAACTGTACAGTTTTGTTATATACCAGGCCAATACAGTTAATTACGAGGTGATAAAAATTAAAAAATTAAAAATACCCAATATTTTATACTTTTCTTTTGACATCACATGCAATTAATAAATAAAAATCTATTTATTCCTTCAATTAATCGAAACCCTCTTCTGTGGGTGATTGTTCCAAGGCGTCATTATTGTAATAGACCTTAGTGCTAATTATGAGATCAAGATTCAAATCACGGTTGGGTGTACTAAGACTGAATTTTTCTAATCTTTTTCCCTCTCCCTCCTTACAAATGCGGGTATATTTCCTTAAAACTCAACCTCCCTGATCCCTATTACATTTGCGTAATTAGTTCTTATTTGTGTTACCCAAAAGGATAGTGAGACACAGTGACAAAAAAAATGATGACGACTGATAATATGAACACAGAAATCAAACCCGGGGCTTTTGGTTTCACGTGTCATTTCTCTACCACTGAGTCATCCTAATCGTCTCTTATCCATGGCCACTTTTCCTAGTTGTATTGAATTTAAATCGTAATAACTTGTCTTCAGACTCACTAAACTAATATCATAAGTTTATTTTAGTGATTATAAAAATAAATGAAAATATGTTTTTATAAAAAAACTATTGTTTCCTCTTTAATAGATTAAATAATTGACATGAGGAATATGTACGTCTGTATACATGTTGACAAGAATTGACGCACACATAGGAAACTATCAAAGCACCAGTGGATATTTTTTTATCTCCCTTAGGTCCGCCTTTTTGAAGGCATGAATATTTAAGGTAAACTAATAAACTATTTTGGTTAAGCTATATGCTATGAGATTATCATATGCTTTTAGCTACACCAAATAAATATAATTAGCCTCTTATTACGGCTACCAAACATTAAAACTAATGTCTAGTCTAATAACTAGTTTAAAATATTTTGTAACAGAATAAAAGAGTGGTGTCAAAAAGTAACAAACTTTTTTTACCTATTAACATATTATTATTGTTTTCAAATCAAATAAAAGTGTCCAGAATTTTCTAAAATGTCAATTTCAACAGATTTAATCTGATTTAAACAAAAATTAGTATACTCTCCATTAACTCCTTTATAAAACTAAATTTATTATTATGATTTTTATTCCGTGGTCAATTTTAATCATGCCAAGTGTGCCCAAATTTGGTAAAGCACAGTCTTTTTTAAATATCTTCAAGTTTTGAGAATAAGATATTTCTAAGCAATGAGACACAATTTTCAAAAAAATCCATGTAGCATATAAAGGTGCTACATAATTAAACATTTCGTTGAAATCAGAATATACTCGTATATTATGAAAGGTGTTTTAAATATACTTCAAAGTTTATTCAACAATAAACTGAATCTGTTTTAAAAAAATTATTCTTGATTGTTATTTAAATTGTGGTACCTTTATTTTATTTTATCTTAATATTATTCTAAAACAAATTAACCAAGCAAACCATTTTCACTTAACCATTTCAAGTATGTTTTGTCAATAGATAATCAGATTAGAAATATATTGATACAATACTATCCATACAATTGTTTTAAATAAAAAATATATAAATAATTTTCACTCAACAATTTATTTTTTATATTTAAGGCAAACATAGCGGGAATATTACTTAGCATATTAATCTACTATATAGGTACAAGCATGTAATGATTATTATATAGGAAGTCTGATATAAATAAAAATAGATTTGTGTTTGTTTAGTTTGGTCCCTCTAATAAACGTAGGCCAAATAAATAATTTAGTCTCAATGATTTATGTTATACCTTATAGTATAACACGACACACAATTTATTATTTTTTTCACACCCTTATCCCGCGTATTATAAATTGTATAAATTACACAAACATAGTTAAATGATAGCCAAAAAGAAGAATATAATCTAATATCAAACAATTTGTGTATATTCTGAAAATTGAAAAATGACACCTGGACACGGGAATCGAACCCGTGTCCAGGTGTCATTTTTCAATTTTCAGAATATGATATCTAGTGGAGTAATTCCCTACTAATAAGCATAAATAATAGCTTGCTATTAATTCTTAAAATTTGTGTATGTTTTAAAACATTAGTATAAAACACTAATTTAATAAGCGTACATTAAAAAATAACAACTGAGCATGGGAATCAAACCCACTACAATTGTAATCTAAAAATTTATTCCATTTTATAAGCTTTGCTATTCATGTAATGTGTGTTTAATTGAACAAAATAAACAAGTGATCTAATTCATTTTCAAAAATGTTTGCCATTGAAATATTTTATATTAGATAGATACATAGTAGATAGATAGATAGATAGATAGATAGATAGATAGATAGATAGATAGATAGATAGATAGATAGATAAAGATAGATAGATAGATAGATAGAATAGATAGATAGATAGATAGATAGATAGATAGATAGATAGATAGATAGATAGATAGATAGATAGATAGATAGATAGATAGAAGTAGATGGATAATAATAGATGATAGATAGATAGATAGATGGATAAGATAAGATGGATAGAAATAGATGGATAGATAGACTGACAAAATAGATGGATAGACTGACATATTGATGATAGATATTGAGCTAACCTGGTAACATTTTTCGTATATTGTCTTTTATATACAAACTCTAATTTGTATCTGTCACGACTTAACACTTAAGAATAAATGTTACGGAACTCCGCACAGACTTTCTCGCTTTATTGTTTAAAAATAGAGATATTTACTCAAAACTCGTAATATGTGTGAAACAAAAGCATAAATTGCAATATACCTATGTAAAACATTTTTCGAGTCCCGGTTTTCAATTTTGTAATTTTATTTTTAAGGAATTAATATCCTAATTTTTATGTTTGGACAAATAAAAAAGATCAATATTGAGTTCCACAAGGGTCAACACTTGGTATTAAAATTTTGAGTTCCGTTTAGAATTTTCAACATTTTATTAGGTGTCGCACCAGGTCATCGCATTGCTATTAAATTCCTCATTTATAAATTTTGACCATTAAAAAATGTAAATATTAACTATTGAGTTTAAAATGGAGATAGATCATTGTTGTACAAACATATCTCCCAAGAGGTTTAAGGAAAAATAACATAAACTTTTTGAGAGACTTACATAGACTATATTTAATTACTCTTGGCATTGGAGAATTATTGCATTAAAACTTAAGTAGTATCTCTTTACAACTAAAGTCATAAAATTGTATTAATATATTTTTGCCAATATCTCAGAAACTGTTGGTTTTATAAAAAAATATATTTCATATAAAAGTTTTTTATTTTTATATTACTACATTTTTGCAATGATAAGTTATTTAGTATCTCATATAGTTACGGAGATACGGAAATTTCAGCTTTTTGTATAGTACCCTAAATTCATTTTCATGGGAAAATGAAAATATCCAATTTATTTATAATCTTAATCAAAGCCTAGATACGAATTTTAATCAAAATCTTTAGAGCCGATTTGAGAAAATCGACTTTCTCTCTTTTTGCCCTACAGTAAGCTACCCTTAATTTTAGGTTTAGATATCCAATTCCAAAAATCCCTCGGGGCAACCCTATGAAAACCCTAGTACCAAGTTTTAGCCCGATCGGTAAAATAGTTTAGGCTCTAGTTGGAGGTACAGACAGGCAGACAGACGGAAATTCAAAAACAATTTTTTCGGGTTCGGGGGGTCATGAAACGTCAAGATTCATCAAAATCTCGAGTTCGATTTTTTTGACGATCACAATACTTTCTCTACCTGTAAAATTACGAGAAAGTAAAAATTGGTCTCACTTTATTAAGAGTAGCTATATTCTTTGTCATGTTTTAAAGGCTAATCAATATAATTATTTAAATTGTTTTAATCTTGAGGTACCCCAGAACTTGAGTGCCAAAATATAGTAGGTGTCTAAAAATCATGTCCAATTATTTACTAACAAGTTTGAGCTAAATAATTTTTAATTGATTTTTTTTTTATTGTTTGACAAGTATTTACACTATTTTTCTCTGTCACCAACGGCCCCAAATTGGATGGCGTGTTGTATAAACATGGACTGTTGTGAGTAGCGACTGGCATAACAGGTGTTACGAGGATAGCTATGATGAATCAATAAACAAATATACTAGAAGCGCTGACACTAAAGGGAGGTGTCAGCAGTACCATAGCATAAACAGGCGTTCGCCAGTTTAAATAAGAGGTTTGAAAGCCCTCGGGAGGATGGCTGAATTACGGAGATTTGGCAGCTGGGAGGTTACGCTGATTGTCGTGGGGCCACGTGGGCTAAGTCGTCCGGTTTACCAAGTATCAGTCGGGCTGACGCTCGAGCCCAGGGAACAATGCTCGACGTCAGTGTAGGGACCACCTAGCTGTCAGTCAGGCCATAGGTAAAACCTTATAACACCTCGTTCTGTCACTCGCTTCTCTATATTCCCTAAGTTCTTCATTTTAACTTCACTTCTAACATCACATTTTTACTAGTGTAGTAGTATTAATAAACCTCTAAAAACCAAGTCTAAAGTCAATCACGAACTCACACAAGTATCTATATAATCCCCCCTTATCCTCGGCCAAAGACATCCTGACAGATCTCCAGGCCCACACAAATATAGCCTACACAGAAGAGGGAGAGGTGACATATATTTATTTATATTTATTTTAAACCATTTTTCTTTTTAGTGTCTAGCTGCAAATAGAGGAGTGCCTGTATTGATGAGCCTAGCTAGACGCTTTGTTTCATTATTTTTTTAGACAAAAAACAAAGATATTTCATTAATTGAACTTTGGATACTACTGAATTTTGAATTATTTCCATTGGAGAGCTTTTAAAAATTATATCTTGGTTACAATATTTATGGACGTATTAAGACTACAAAAAATTGCGGAAGAGTTATGAGTAATAATTGCATTTTTTCTTCTTTTATAGTGCCACATCTTACTTCCCATTCGGGTTATACTAGTATGTACTAATTACTGTAATGTGACTCCTAATCTTGTCTCATAGCCCCCCACACCTCAATAATGAGTCCGATCTTTTAACATCTTGTATATCCTTAATTGCATGATAAGTACGAGCTTCCAGCCTCCATACATTGGCTCATAGCTCCTCTACTGCATGATAATTCGGACCTTCTAACCTCATAACGCCTCATCTTCACGACCTTCTAGCCTCCTTATATTACTCCATATCTCTTTTACCTTCATGTATCGTCTAAAATCTC
This sequence comes from Timema podura, assembly GCA_033556935.1. Classification (NCBI taxonomy): domain Eukaryota; kingdom Metazoa; phylum Arthropoda; class Insecta; order Phasmatodea; family Timematidae; genus Timema; species Timema podura. The sequence goes on along the minus strand of JAVRXN010000002.1, from coordinate 55,469,872 downwards.
GTCTTCAACCTTCTAGCCTCCTTATATTGTCTCATAGTTCCTTACCTTCAGGTATTAGCATGTTTACTCTGATATTCTTCATCATATCGCCTACATGTAAAGTCTCAGTCCCGCCAGGTTTTATCAACCCCCCTCATACCTCCTAGCTTCTATGTCTGGCCTTAGACGTCTATACCTTATAGTCTAACCTCAGGTCTACAATATTGTCACAGGGCCTCAAGCATACATAGTTTCTGATCTAGTCCCGGTCTACCGTACTTTCTTTTTGTCCCCGAGTCTTAACAATATGACTTCCCATTTGCGTGAAGGGAGAAAACTAGGGTTCACACCTCCGATCTTACCATCATTGGCTGTCCAGTGAAGTAGGCTTCTGGAAAGGAGGGGAAGACACGCGTGAGCTTATAAAATGAGGTGTGAGAGGAAGTTCACAACTGTCACAATGGTCAAATAGTTGGGGGGGGGGGGTACTTGGAATACATGTCCGAGATAGATATCGCCAATGGTAGGATGAAATATTTTATCGGTAGGGACGAGAAAAGTAATAGCAAGTGTTGCGAAGTGTCCTTACACTGGCAGAGTGTTCAGATCCTAATCATTTCACGGAAGGCTATTCGTCGAGATTGATTCTGTCAACGATTCTCAAGAGCCTGAGTCTGCAGATGAGGAGCTTACTGACAACACCTTGGAGACAGTCCTGCACCTAGAGTTCCACCTGGTCGATGATGGGTGGTTTGGTGAATTTGTGATACGAGCATGTTTGAAGAAACTAAGACCTGGTATGTGTGCACTGCAAGTATCTGTCTCTGCTGCCGTTATGGATGTCAATGCATGCTTTTCCTTTCATAATCGTTCATCCTGAGCCACATCATTCCCTTTCAGACTTTTCTGTTTCAAGCTTATTAACAACTTTTGGCTTGTTATTGGTCTTGAAAGCATGATCAGTTATTGCCAGTACCGTGTTAATTTTAATGCGTGACTAAATGATATTAACAATGCATTCAACACCATTAGTATTGAAGTTTTCTTCTCATCCGTTTCAATTCATAACTAATTATTAATTTCATCAAAAGTTTTCCGTTTTGTTAATTACTCTCGAGAATGAACTCTTTGCACAACTAAATGTTTTTTTCCCATTCTATGGCCAACAATATCATACTAGTAAGTTAATGTTTGTACTGATAATCTATAAGACTTTTGTAATGCCTATGATCAGCCGATGAACTCATGTATATGTACGATAAAATATATATATTTAAAAACACCACATTATTTATTTCCCCTTATGTCCTATTACTGTTACTCTATTGAGAGGTTCTAAGTTGTGTACAGGAAGAAAAGAATAACAACATGTATATTTTAGATTGAGTAAGGATAAGAAATCAACAGATTGTGTGGCTAGGATAAGAAAGGCGGGCGATATTAAAATTGTATCATTCCACCTTAATCCAGATAAGTTTGTTGGAAGGTTATAAACAGAGCGTAGAGATTATGGGAGGAAGAAGATGTCAGTGGGTGCCTACGATGAAGGTTATATAGATATTGCTTAGATATAAAGGGTTTATCGAAGAAAGGTGAGAGAAAAGAATAAAAACTATATATAGCCTAGAGGGAAAAATTAACAGAGTGCATAATGATGAGGAAAGAGGAGGACAAGTTTTCAAACTGTATCATTCCATAATAATCTGATTCAAATCATTGCAAGGGTAAATAAACATATCGTATGTCTTGGGTGGAGAATGGAAAGAAAGTAATAATGAATGTATGGACAAAGGAAGACGCTGAAGATGCCTAAAGGAAGTAGAACAGGTATGGCTTGAGTAGGAAGAGAGGATGATCTCATTATTGAAAGGAGGTTGGACTAGAACAAAAATCACACACCCACGAATTTAGCTTTGATGTTTTGCTTGGACGAAGGACAAGAAGATGAAGGAGAAAGTTGAGTAATTGTTGGCAGCTGTCTCTGATGATCAAATTATTCTAAGTTCACTATTGCGAGATCCATTTTTTTCAATTCGAAGTAAACTATAATCGAATATATGAAACATTCTCGAAGCTGAATTGAAACTAGAATATTATTTGTTTGTGGTGTTAATCCTAAAAAAATTAAATTTGTGCTATTTATACAACTTTTTGCAATAAAATTATTTATAAAATGTTTTATTGTACAATTGTCTCTAATATCTAGTTTAATTCTGGTAAATCAAGTTATTATCATAGTAAGCAATTCAACTACCACAGATTTTTTCATCTGAATACCATCTTGTATTGTAGATTACAGCTCAGAATGTCAATATTTGACTATTATTAGCGAATATTTGTAAATGTCAAAGCAGGACTTTTTTTCGAAACGAAGTCGAATCTAATATTCGTTTGGAAGTCAAGTGAGTCGAAGTTTTGAAGTTTCACCCACCCCTATTAATAAGGCTAGTTAGACTCGAGCCAAAACCACACACCCATGAATCGAGATTCAATGTATGGCTTAGAGGGAGGGCAGGAAGTTTCAGTAGAGAGAAGGGTAGATGTTAGCAGATGTCTTGTAGGACTGGGAGATGAAATAGGAAGAAAAATACGGTGTTGGAAAAGGAGGGAAAATGCTACCGGATATATTGTTGGAGAAAGGAGAGGAGGGGCATGGGGGTGATAGAGGGGTAATGGGTATGGCTTGGGATGGGAGGGGGAGACTCCAACATGGTAAAGGAAAACAAAGGGTAAAAAGGCCTTCATAAGGGTCCTAGCTAGGGAATGGAGCGACATGATTGGTTGGGGTGTTGGTATTTACTCATATAACACTAAAAATTCATTTTGAAAAAAATTCACAAAATAATTTAGACTGTAGCCCCAGGGACAAACAGACATGAGGACTGACAGGATTGTAAGACTCTCTTTCTTTACGTTCAGCAGCACATAAAATGTCAATGTAAGTCATAATCTTAAGGTCAAAAATGTTCATAATTATAATATTGTATATATATTAGAATGAAAAAAAGGGAAAGAAATTAATCGAAGTTTAATTATCTTCCACTTTGTTAGAATTGGGAACATTAAATTATTTATAAAAGAAGTTGAGGAATTATTATTATTTCATTCTTAGATTTCTCACATATAACTGAGTCACTAAGAAAATATTGTCAGTTTGAACATTTTATAGAAAAATGCACTGTGTGTGTTTCTGAAATAAAAAGTAGAGTTTACCGACTTCTGTGTGTATTTGTGATTATGTTTGGAATTTATGATTATTTGTGTGGATAGCTATACGATTAACAGTTGGGTGAATTAAAGGATTTGTGACTGGTTGAATGGACAAACCATAAAATAATTGAAGTGCTGGAATTTAGTTTTAATTAAAAGCTAACACGTTTTAAAATATAGGTTATTTAACAGATTAATACATGAGGTAGGGATGAGGGAAGTGATTTAGATGAGATGCACCCAAAATTAACGTGGAGAGAGTATGAGAAAACCACTCTCACAATAGTATGGACTGACATTGATGAGGATACCTTAGTTTTAATCCTGTTCTGGTGTACTTTGGGAGATTTAATACATTCTCTTCACGCAAATGGGGGTGCAATCTATCTAAATTAAACCTTCCTCATCTTTGCACAATAACGTAATGATGTAATATGTGTAAAACATGAATGGGTGGTAAGCTACAATGACAAAAATTCGTATTGTTAATTAATTCCTACCAAACAACTAGATTAGATGCCAATGGTACATAGTAAAATATTATAGGTCTGAGTGTTTATAAGAAAATAACAGAATTTTATAAATTCATAACGTATGAATTTAATATTTTATCAATTTTTATTTTCCGCACTCCTTCGTTTTCCCCAATACCACACATTCCAGTACTCTATATGGTATTACATTTGTCATCATCATAATCACTATGGTATTTTGTATATTGTACAATACAAAGATAGGAGACAAGGTCTTAACTGTTTGTAGTTCTTTTTAAGTAAACATTTTATTTATCTAACAGGCTGTAAAGAAGATTTATAACACGTAAGATAAATTCCTCATGCCTTAAATAGTTTCACACCAATATAAACGCTTGAAGAATATTTTTTTTAACTAGAACACATAAAATGCAATATTAATCAATCCACATAAATATTGTCTTAAATTTAAACACGATAATCAAATAATCACAAAATATCAGCTCTCCCTTGGTTGACTATAAGTGTCGTTAATAATAAGCTTTACTATCTTTCATAAATCTGAGAAATCCTTAGACACAATTGGAATAATTGAACAAAGTAAAGACAAGTAATATTTCTAAACTCAAATTATATAAATATGACAGGAATGTTTGTTATAACATAAGTTAACCCACATAAAATTTATTTAAGAGGGTAAACCTCTGAATCTTAAAAACTGAATTTAATTTTTAATTGCATATTATTATTCAGTGCGGTTACATTTCAGGTCAAAGGTCTAACTCCATGATATTTAAAATATAAATTTTACTTTGAATAAATTTAAATGTTATATTAGAAATTTTAATTCAATCTACCACATCTTACTAACCATTTGGGCTATCCGCATTTAGTTACACTAATGAGTAAGGTGTAGCATACAGTAGTGGGAAACCATTTTAGAGAAATCACACTCAATACAGACAGATTCAAACACCGACCTCCCGTCACCTTCAAACAATATGAAGTTGACGTTTAGTTCGCAATCCCACCAATACGGGATACTAGTTTAATTGATTATTATAATTGACTTAACTCGAAGAATAATCGCAGCAGTTTCATGACGAATTTAATCACTTGAAATTTTGTTTTAAAAATTACAATTTACTTTCATAACAAAACATTAACACTATATAGGCATAGCCAATCTTAAAGAAAAAAATTTCACATATATATTATTTATAAAAATAATATCCATTAGAGTAGCCCTATATAAAACTCTTGACACCTTATGGTTAAACTAGCTCTTTTTAAATTTAAATAAATGTAGGCAAAAAAAACTAAACCAGCCCTGCCTTAGTAACAAAAGTCTAACCTAATTTTACTTAAATGAACTCAATCTAAAATAATGTACAATGCTTTGCCAAATGACTTGACCAAACTTGAAGTATTTTGTATTAGTTTCATTAGGAATAGTAGTATGGATATAACTTAACTGAACCAAAGTCCAAAACCAAAATTTATAAAACCAGAGCTTCAATTTACTTACTAAAAATTATTTCAAAATGTCCTTATCTTTAAAAAAAATAAGTTGCCTTAAATTACATGTGCATGATTTCATAAACCTAAGAAATAATCTCACAAAAGTGAGGCATAACCGTACAAGATTAAGAAATAACATCACAAAATCAACACATAATTTAAAATGACTAAGAAATATCATCAAGACTAAGGTATAACCCCACAAGACCTAACTTCAAAACACACAGTTCACGAGAACTATCCTAGTAAAACTAGCTAACCTAAATATAAAACATTATAGGACCTATATTAAGTGCTCCTTTTAGTTTTAAATTTACTCAAGACCGTTAAAAATATATCTCCACTTATGCTACGGGATTGACGCGGGCTATTGAGATGATAATGTGGATTTGTAACTCCTTTTCGTCCTCCAGGACAAAGGCAGGCATACAAAGTTACAAAAATAAGAAGAGAATGAATACAGAGTGAGCAGATAGGACTATTAAAAGTGAATATATTATTATATAGAATACCCACTCATGTTTACAAGCAACCGATTCTGCATCATTGCGGTAAACTTAAAAGAATAGACGAGAAAATGATGAATCAGTAAATTACCAAACATTCACAGGAAGGAAATACCACTTAGCTAAATTGAAATAAAGTTGAAGTCATCAAGTCGGAAATCAAGAGATAAACATTTGTTTTGTTAATAAATAAAGGATACGTAGTAACAAAGAGGTAAGCATGAAAAATGTATATCAAAAGGATATATATATAATTTTCATCGAAAACAACTCGAAATTTACGTTACAATATTCTCTCTATTCTATAAATAAACATCACATATGTTTAGTCAAAAGTAGAAGTTAACAACGTTCAAAATTTACATGTATACTGCCATTAGTCGAGAGAACTTGGGATAGCCAATAGCATTTCATTCCCTTAATTTCCCCAAAAGACTAATAATAAAATAGTTTATTTTAAACATAATATTTTCTAAGTCAACTTCCCCTTATTAAATTTCTATTCCACTATTTGGGAGGATTTTTAAAAGACAGTAGTAGTGCTCATAGAATAGATAATAACATTTCACTCCTGGAAGGACTAACTGATTTAGTATAAGATTCAAAATAATATAAACTTGAGTCAACTAGACTCTTTCCACGTCAATTATTTAAGTTCAATCTCCAATATTCAGAAGGACTTTGAATAGATAGTAACATTTTTCCCCTGAAAGTACTACCTGATTTAGTACAAGATTTAACATAATATAAACTTGAGTAAACTAGACTCTTTCCACGTAAGTTTAATTTCCAAAGCATAAAGTATTATTATCATAGCAAAGAAAATTAAGGCCGAAAAGGAATTTTGGAATTCGAATAGCTGAAAATTAATTTAGTTCTTACATTTTAAAATTCGTAGATGTGTCCAAGAATGATATCCTGCTAAGAGTGAAGTATCCTCCGATCTCCTGGTGGTATTTATTTGAATTAATTTAGTGTATTTTAGGAATTAAACGCTGTAGCTATGATAAGACGCTACAGTTCTTGCCCCCTTGGCGCCAGGGCGATGGGTTTCTCGGGTGCATGCTAGTACTGATTGATGTGCACCCTGCATGATTGAGGCTGCCAGATCACTTGTTCTTCACCAACAACATCCGGATGCTGGCCTCAATGTTCTCGTGAAGATCTTCACCCAATAGCCCAACAGCTATTTCACGATGGTTCCCGATGACTATCTTTCTTTTCCCACAGGTTTCGTTAGTTCTCCCAAGCCACGGCACAAGCCCAAGGTCCATCCCTTTCCTAGGGTCGTATCCAGCCATGTTGTTGCATTGGAACTCCACGATGTGGGAAAAGTAACCAGAGGACCAATTATACTGTTAGCTATACCATCGGAAGCTCGCCTGGGCCTCCATCTCACCGAGTTCAAATGTCTAGTCAATCCATGCTTGCCACATACCATGAAGGGATAAGGAGTGGATTATATCAGGGGAAGATATCCTCTCTGAGCTGCACAGGAAAATAATACAAGCACAGTTCCATGTCTTTCATACTATCACTACACATGCTTTTTATTTCGTATGTTCATATCTAGAAAATATTCCTACCATATATACTTGTATGCATCATAAGTCATATTTATTTCTCTCTTCCCTCTTTTTTTTATTTTATTCATACCCAATGTCACCAGCACTACACATAACACAATTTTCTTCTCAGGCCTGAGGTGGACAATTGAATCGTTCCTTTCTTGGAGATCTCTCTGGACGAAAGTTTCTTACATAAATATATATATACCACTAACTTCAATCCATAAATTTATAGGTTGTACAAAGATACTGACTACACTCAAGACACATACAGACGGTACTCCGAAGTGTAACAAGGGGACATTATAAAGACGAAAACAGGAACTTACATGGCGACTCTTGGCAGTATTTGTTTTAAATCGCTTACATGAGCCCTCCATGAAATATCGTCGACCTCTACATTTGTCAGAAGGACAGTTATGAGGGTGAGAAACTTGTTTATTTGCCATGGACCACTCCACCTCTGGCACAACTTCACGGAGATCTTCTCAATGGTGGTGCTCTGTGGAAAGTATTTGCATGGAAAAGTATCTCCAATTACATTGGGAACGGGGATCCTACATTTATTATATGCCGTAGCAGCTTTACGCTGAGCTTTCTTTAAGTTACTAAGAGCTAGCCTACACCTCTCAGCATGGGAAACCTCACTATCCTCATCTAATAAAGGGTCGATGTCTCAAATAGATAATAGGGGTGGTTTAACTCTCTCCCAAGGTAAACAGAGGCCGGGAGGAACCAATAGAATCGTGAAATGCAGAGTTAAAAGCAAAGTTGAGGAATTCCAACTCTTGAGACCACTTATTCTGAGCCTGATGATGAAAGATTGTGAGAGCAATAACTAGGTTTCTATTGAAACGTTCAACCTGATTAGTGCCAGGGTGGTATGGGCTAGTAGTGATGTGTCAAATCCCCCACACGAAAAACATGTCCTTAAAAACAGCAGACCTGAAACCAGGACCATTGTCACTGACAATGGTGTGAGGGGCCCCAAAAAATGTCCAAACACGCCTACACAATGCATTCACAGTAGTGGGCATCAAGAAGACAAATTTATAAAAAGCATCAATTAGTACCAAAATACAAGAATTTCCTAGTGAAGAACGCGTGATAGGACCTATATAATCAACAAAGCCTTTCTCCCAAGGACGTTGAGAGACATCGGTCAAATGTAGCCCAACGCGGGAGTTTTGAGCTGGTTTAGCCTTTTGACAATCATCACAATGGCTAACCCATGATTTCACATCGTTATATAAGCCAAGCCAAAAAAACTCTTGGCAAATTTTGCGGAAGGTTTTCAGAATACCTAAGTGACCTCCATAAGTGGAGTTGTGAAAATATTTTAATAACATGGAGCGAACAGCAAGGGGAACTACTATATTCCTACCCTTTCCCCTATTATTAGTCACAACTAACAAATCCTTAAATATATCAAAATATCCTACTTTCTAACCTCTCTGAATCCTCTCCACATGTTCCTACACCAGGGTCACTATCCTGATAGTCCTCAATGGATATAAAAGATTCTGGGATGGAATGGATAAAACAATGGTTAGTAACAACTTCCTCAGAGCCTACTGGGTCTTGGTCTTCCACCATACGTGACAACGCATCAGCGGTAATATTATGTTTACCAGAAATATGATGTGTGGAGAATTTAAAGCGGGACAGCCTCTACAACCATCTGCCTATCTTCCCCAGTTGCTTAGGATGACGCTCCATCCAAGCAAGAGCCATATTGTATGCTATATTTATGGTGGATACTTTTGAAATGAAAGGCCTGAATGATAAACTGTAATATCATACAATCCTGATAAAATTAACTTATAGAGAGACATCACTCATAAATCCATAATTTTTTTGATGAGCTCCATGTTACTATACAATTTCCGAATCCTCGTTAGAAAATGCAACTTTTTTGTTTTTTTAGTATTATTTTGAAATTCATATAGTTTTGTATTGAGTAAATCATGGTCAAACGTCATACATAGGCAAGGTGAACACTGATTTTATATGTTCAAATGAAATTATCTTAAAACCTAATTTAGTTAAATAAAATTTTCTTATCACAGAAAGTATTCGACATTAGACATGAAACATATCAGAAAAAGAGTCATCTCTGTAGCCAGATTGATGACGTCATCACTCAGCCCCCCCCCCCCCCTCCACACTGGAATTTTTTAAGACTCACATTTCTGAGACACTTGTGTCATATATAAACAAAAAATATTCACCAAGCTTTTCCACTCGAAAGTATGAATAAATCCTGGTCTTGCTCTTGTACTATAAGCTCTGCTTTAAATATTATGACTAACATTGGAATGTATTTCCGTTGATACCTAACCAAAGAAAGCTATACTGAGTGATAAGAGCAATAACACAGGTGCAGGTCCAACTTACTATATCTATCCTGGCAACAATCCATGCCATGCCACTGAAGTGATGTATGACCCTAGGCACTGGATAAGCTCGTATATCCATGGTAGAGCATTTGCGTTCTCGATTCCCTTGTCTATATGTAAATTTTCATCATATGTTTTAATGTTTTTATTAATAAAAGACAGTAATCCTCACCAAATGTTACTGAGACTGTACAAATCTAAAATTTTCAATTTATAATCTAACTTGGATCTTTGTATAGTTACTCGTGTCAATTCCCAAATTCAAATCATACTTTGGATTTTTTTTTCTATAAAATCCGATTCGAATAACTTATATTTATTTTTAATTTTTGACTCAAATACAAGTCAAATATTAGGTTAAATTAAATAATTTGTATTCTAGTCTGTTAAAAAGTATTAAGGAAATTAAAAATTAAAAGATTATTAATATTAAGAAATTCGTAATATGCTATGGCCAGTTCGAATAATGTAAAACAGTCCGTTAAAATAAGACCAAAAAAAGGTCACGTAGGCACCTAATATTATTTTGGATTTTTGGATTGTAATTTAATGAGGAATGGATGCTGATGTATTTTAAAAATTAAATTATTGAAAAGTTGAGTTTTAGATTATAATTCAATTCTATCTAATCCAAATCTTGAATCTATTTAGATTTTAAATTTAAAATCCAATTTTAATATGTAAAATAATAAGATTCGAATGAGAATCTTAGCTATATCCAGATTATATTTCGAAATATCAAAGCTTAAGATTTATCCATCACTTTAAGAAAGGCTAACACATGTTAGCTATTCCAGGTGATGTGGCTGAAAAAAGGAGTGGACAGAGTGCGCCTGTTGACCGTGGGTCTGATGCCTTACAGCAGTGACCCCAGAGTGGGGGTGAGCTTCCAGTATCCTAACAACTGGCGTCTGTTCATCAACCCGGTGAGCCGGGACGACGGGGGTGTGTACGTGTGCCAAGTGTCCACTCATCCTCCAAGAACACTCACCACTAACCTCACCGTGCTCGGTCAGTCACCTCTAATTGGCTTAAACACTCGGATTTCACTTGGAAAACTGCCATCGCCTTGGCTGAGAGCCCCTCTCACAGGAGATTAACCGGGGTATTGGACACACGATAACTCTCGAACCAGAAATCTTCAGAGAGTGTGTTTTTCTGCATTCTTCGCGTCTTGAGAACAGTGAAATTTGGATCAGTAACGTAAGTTTCTAGTTTTAAAATAACTATTTATGAATTGGAATTTGTTTTTTTAATATGGTAAAATGGTTTCACTAGTGTCAATTCCACTGTTTTCTAATGAAGACTGTAGAAAGCCACTCTATGCTGAGACTCATAGTTCGAGATACATTACCTAACTATCATGCATTATCCATTCGGTCAGATAGGATATCTGCTATAGAGCTTGTCACTCAAGGGACAATCCGTAACTTAGATAGTTAACTAAGCAAGAACCAGATGTTGCGTCCTGGTGCGAATTTTTGTGTTCTAATTTAGAAAGTAGTGGAATTTAAAACTATAATATACTAATTTGTTATGTTTTAAAAAATACAACTAAATTTAAATATAATTATTTTTAAATTAAAATATCACTAAACTGTTCCAAATTTCGTTAGGGTCAAAATGAAGAATGCAGAAAACCGTGCTTCACCGTTCTGGTTTGAGCGTAATATTGTATATAGTATCTCGGTCAATTTGCAGTGAGATTTTCTCTTAAAACTATAGGTTTTTTAAATAAATATTTCACATTGAAAATTTATGTAATAATAACAAGCTACAAATGGTTAAATTATAAGCTAGAATTGGTTAGTAATTTATTTCAAAAGACTACAGTTGGTGTGTAGTATAAAATATAGTGCAAAAAGTATTTTTTTTAAAGTCATATGCCAATATTTTATGTGTGTTTTAAAATAGTCAATACCTTTTAAATAAAAAGTTTTACAAGCGGATCTAATTCAAAGCTTGTAAAATTGTTTTACCTACAGTTATTTAAATACATACCAAGCTTGAATAAAACTACTACTCAGTCCAAAGTACTTTTATTTTAATAAAAAATGAAATTACGACACTTGAACATGTTTTTAATATATGTGGCCAGCTCCGAACATTGAAATAGTGGATGAGCAAGGCCACGAAGTGAAGGACCGCTACTACAAGACCGGAAGTACCATAGACTTGACTTGTAAAATGTCTATTAGAAGAGAGGGCAGCGTCTTGACGTGGGGCATAGACAACCGACCAATAATCTCCTCACCGAGGAGGTAAGCTTGCACCAGATATAATAGCATCACCATCTGAATCAATATATCTGGTGATTATTCAGGAATATATTCCATTAACACTTCATCTACAACTAATATAAAAAAGGTTTCCTCTTTGGTATTTTTATTAATAAAAGCCAAATGCATATATTTTTCGATTTACTCTAGTATAATTTTCAAAATAAATCTTATAAACAGGTGAAAAAAAGAAGATATTAGTTTGTAACAAGTTAGTGAAACTTACCTCCCCTACTAATTGTAGCAAAAATTATGTAGATCCTAAACTTACATAATGTTTACTTCCCAAGTTTAAAAAGAAATTAAAAATTGAGCTTTTGAACCGTTTTGAACTTAACCATTTTCTTGGTTCTGGAGATTGGTGTGAATATTGGTATGACATTTGGGGTAAAAGGAACTTCTGCTACACCAGTTGAACAGAGGCACATCAGTGGTTGCGTGGTCCAACGCATCACTATCGCATTAGATTGTATTGCTGGTGGCGGAGAGGTCAGAATTTTAATCCTGGTAGTTTATACTGACCTAGTTTCCCACTCTCCCTCCATGCAAACGTGTTATACTTCCTCTAAGCATTACCGCAGTATATCCAGAAATACTTAATACGGTCCTTTACTCATAAATCTAGGCCTTATCAAGCAAATCAGAAAGGTAGTAACAGCTCAACGACACAAATAAGGACAGTTATCTTGCCTGAACACATTATGGTAGGGCTTATAATATTGAGTCATTGTATACTCTTCAAAGTAATAATGATAGCTTGCATGACCCCATTAGGTTGTATTTATTTAGATAGTCAATACGACTGTTACCTTACCGGTCTCCATTATGGCATATCTTATAAAATCGAATAAAACAATAGTCTAGTTAACCGAAGTGAGATTGAAACGCTCTCCATCTCGTAGCTATAAAAATTATTGCTAAACCAAGACTAGGGTCAACTTTCCTATTCATGTGCATAAGCTAAATCCACTTCCCAGGCTCAACCATCACATTGAAGTTAACTCTTGTACATGTACGCTCATACATGCTATTCTATATAAGCTTAGGTTTAAAAATTCCTGAATGTCTGACTCAGCTCAGGTTCGAATTATATTGATTAGCAAGCTTATGATGAACAAAGATCAGATTTACAATTTGTTTCTTCAAGTATTCTACTCAATGAATGATGATCACATCGTATGTGATCATATATAAGTTATCGAGTATGAAGTATGGCATATTCAATGAATGATTAATAGTATAATTCGTGACGAAGGATCCCATGACGAGAAAGTATAATGCTTTATTCCGATCAGACATCATGTAGGTAACAATCATTACAATGACTTAAAAAAGATGATCATATACCGTATAATTATGATTCATGGTTCTTATTATACATTGTGTAAGTATCAATCATGAGTTTAACCAATGAAGGATGATCATATTTGATGAAAGTACGATAGATGATACTGAACAATGAAGGCTGATCAAATATCGCATATATATGATGGTGGGCTCTGATTTACATCGTTTGAGTATCAATCATGAGTTTGACACCTATGGGATCATTCTAAAAAGTATAAATATAGCTTTTATTAAGAATCATGGCTGACCGATGAAGGATGATCATATTCCATGTAAGTATGATTCATGGTTCTGATCATTTAATGATGATCAAATATCGTAAAAGCAGATGTTTCGCATGATCAAATATTATGCCTAGTTCTAATCAATTAAGGATGATCATATACTATGTATGTATTAAGCATAGTTCTGGCTAGGCATCATGTAGATATCAATCTTGACTCTGATAAATGAAGGATGAGCATATGTTGTGTAAGTTCTAATCAATTAATGATGATCAAACGTCATAAAATTATGATGCTTCGTAAATATAATGACTCTGACTAATGAAGAATGATAATATATTTTCTAAGTATGATGAATGACTAACAATTATGAAGCGTGGAATGATCAATGGGGGATGATCAACTGAGTTATAAGTATCAGTTATACCTCTATGAAGTATGTCTTTAATAAATGCATGGCATGGTATAGTATTATGTATGATATTGAAGATTGACCATATGTGTTATTAATCTGAGGCGTGACCCTTATCGAATATTAAGCATGGCTTGATCATTTAAAGTGCTTCAAATGTGTTATAAGTATTGTGTATGATTCGATGATCAAATTGATTGTGAGTAAGAAGTATGACACCCATAAATTAATATAAAATATCTTATGGTTATGATGCATGATATAATATATTAATTAATGAGGTTCAAAAGCATTTAGCATTATATGATCAAATAGGATGTATGACTCTGATCAATGAGGGGTGATCATATGTTTTCTAAGAATGATGCATGACTTTAACAAATATAAATTATGGCATGATCAATGAAGGATGATCAAATGGGTTATAAGTGTGATGTATGACTCTAATCACAGTTGATTAAATAAGGATCATTTATGTTTTAAGTGTGATGATGTTTTTAATCAAGTATTATATATGGAATAATCAAATCATGTGATTCAAGACTCTACCCAATGAATGTTGATAAAATGTGTTAGATTATGAGAGATGCCTCTTATCAAGTTAATCAATGAAGGAGGATCAAATGTGCTATAGTTATGCTGTATGAATGATAGTTGGAAAAATCTATCATCTCGCTATATAGGTGGAAGGTAAGATTTTCCTATACATATGGAACAACACATCTACTCTTTTAATAATTTAGACAGGCATGATATCTGGTAAATTTCACAATAAGGTATTACTCTTACCATGATTGTATCTACTATGATTGCTTCATTTTATCTCGCAGTCATATTGGGACTCCGTCTTTAATAATTTATACATGTATTATATCTTACAAGTTTAATCATGACAGGAATTAAACACGGGAGGTGATTCTTACCATTAATTGTTCTAGTATTTGATACTTGGAATTAAGATGGCACCCTATCTAAAGTTGGATGATGTCTTACAAGTTTTCCCATGGTGGGATTGGTCAAGGGATGACTGTTACCTTTAATGATCCCAGTCATTGATACTTAGTCCTATAATGGTACTCCCCGTTTATACTTGGATGATATAACATACGTTTAGCCCTGAATTGTTCCACTACGGTTTCAGTTGTTGATACTTAGACATAAGATGGTATTCTCCGTTTACACCTTGATGATAACTTATAAGCTTCACCATGATGGAATCAACTAAGGGATTACTCTTACCTTGAATAATTGTCCAAATATGGTTCCAGTCATTGATATTTAGACACATGATTATCAACCCTCTTTTCCACTGGGTTTATATCTTATAAATTTAATTACGACAATGTTTATGTGAAAATAGTAAGATGTGCTGATTGTTTCAGTGAACTGCGGCCAGGGGCAATGTCTAGTCGGCTAGTGATTCATGGGGCAACTAAGCGGGACAGCGGAACTTACAGCTGTTCCATCTCCACGCACTCCTTCATTCACGCCAATGTTTATGTTTTGAATGGTAGGTAAAACACCGAAAATTTGTCTAACTCCTTACCTTTACGAAACTTACTTTTAGCTATATTTTTATGATAGTATTGTTTAAGCCTATCATGAAATAATATATAAATATATATAGAGCTGGGCCGATCATCTATTTTGCCGATTAGTCCGATGCCGATCATTTGTTGCCGATTAGGCCGATCACCGATGCCGATTATTTTTGTTTTCAATTTTAATAAAGTAAAATGACCCTTTAAGCAAAAAAAAGTTACTTTTATTGGTTTTATAATGTCCTAGATAGGTTTGTTTTAATAACATTTAAATAGAAATTTTTAAAATGTAAAGGTTGTTTAGTTATTATTTTATATTGTTACTGTTAAGACAACTGAACCTGTCACTAAACAAAAACAAATCACAATAATAAATAGCAAATTTAAATATAATGTTCATGAAAAAAATTAAGGCACACAAATATCTATACACAAGGAGAATACACCAATTTTGATTTAGATTAAACACAGACTTATATACCGATATATGTTAGATAATTAAAATATGATTTCACATTTATGATTAAATAGGCCTACTGACCCTTTCATTAGACAAAGACAAATCAATCAGCAAATTTAAATTAATTTTAATGATAAAAAATAATCAAGGCACACATATTTTTGCACACAAGGAGAATAGGCCTAGACCTATTTTGTTTTTAAATGAAATAGGAATGTTTACATCCAATGTCTATTAAAATATTGCTTCAATATTTTAGTTAAATAACTGTTGCTAAGATCATGTTTGCCTAAATGAAAATTGGTTCTATAGTATAAAAAAAAATTCTTGACAAATATTACACCTGAATAAACTTTTACATAAGTAGGCCTATTAAAAGTATGTTTACTTAAGTGTGGGCTTTAAATTTTTATTTAAAAATACGAGCATCTTGACTTTGTTTGGGTGGAGTGAGCTTCTTTTTCTATCACTGACCAATCCCGCTGTGCTAAAGAGTCTCTCTGATGCTACTGACCCTGCAGGTGAAGTAAGGTACTTGCTCGCCATTTGTTTTAAGTTTTTAAAAGGGGAGCTTCTCCAGTAATCAAAAGGGGATTGGTTGGCAGCCAATAATGGTTCCGACAATTACCTTTCTAATTGTACTTTGGGTGACATTAAATTATTAGGCCTAGTCTGGATATTTCCTTTGGACGCTATTAATCGGGAGTAAACAGAAGCCATAGGTCCTGATGCAGTCTCAACTCTACTCAGCTTAGAAGGTGGTTCTGATTCCTCCTCTTCTTCCTCTTCTTCGCTTAACTTAGCTTCCAGTTGAGACTTTGCTTCTTTTGAAGATTGAGGGGAACTGAACACATCAACTTTGAATCTAGGATCCAATATTGTAGCAAATGATAAAAGGTTATTTTCTTCAATGTTGACATAGTAGGTTTTGAGATTGTGCAACACATCTTTCACTATGGGGCCAAGAGATTTGTCCTGGTTGGACTCCATGTCTAGTTTGATACCATTGACTATAGGGATTACTTCTGATATGGTAGTTTGTTCATTGCTGATTGCTAATGTAGCCCTGTGAAATGTTTCTAAGACTGTGAGTACCTTCTCCATAAGGGACCAATCATGAGTAGATAGATCTACATTCAGGTTTAGGTCAGGGAGAAGATACATCACTGATTTCCTTTGACTGTGCAGTCTTTCGAGCATAAGGTAGGTGGAGTTCCACCGTGTTGGTTCATCCTGGATTAAGTGGCATTTGGGTAAGTTGTTTGCCGTTTGAAACTCATTCATTTTTTTGTTGGCAATTAATGAGTGTTTGAAATGACCAACTACTCGTCTTGCACGGGCACACATGTCATTCACACTTCTTTGGTTCAACAATGAGTGATGAACCACAAGTTGAAGTGTGTGGGCAGCACATGGTACATGATTCACTTCGGCTTGTTGCAGTGCAAGAGTAATGTTTCGTGCATTGTCACTGACTACACTATGGATCTGAGACTTTGAAATACCCCAGTCCTTGATGGTATCATTAAAAAACTCTGCAATGTTCTGTGCATTGTGATATTCTGGAGTAAAGGGTATAACCTCCAAACAAAGATTTACATAAGCAAAGTCTTCGCTAAAGAAATGGGACGTCAATGACATATAATCCTGTTTAGCTATAGATGACCACATGTCGATTGTTAGACTAATGTACTGAACATTGTTTAGCTGTTCCTGTGTTTTATTTCTCACTTCTTCATACATTTCTGGCATTACTTTCCGTGAAAATGTAGTCCTATCTGGTAATTTATAGCGAGGCTCGATATAGCTGATTAAATTCTTGAAACCTGAAAAGAAAAGGATTTGTTTGTAAATTATAAACATAAATATTGGCTTATATTGTTTTGCCAAGCAGCAAAATAATATATGTTTTAGGTTAGGTAGAGTTAAATGTGATTATTGTAGGTACCTAGGCCTAAATGATCAACACTAGAGGTCCAGGAAACTTTTTGGTAAGTGTAAATATTTTAATTGGCATAAAACAATGAATATTGAATGAAAAAATTAAGTTCATTGAATAGGCTAAGTTAGACCTTAGACTTACCAGCATCTTCAACCATACTAAATGGCTACAAATCAAGGCACATCATTTCTCCAATCCGCTTAGTTATTCCTATAGATTTTGGGTGAGAACTGCTGTACTCAGTTTTTTGCTCAAATAGTTCAGTAATTGTTTTTTGATTAGCACATTTTTTCATTTGAACACCACTCCCACTAATCGACGTAGATGAAAAACTATGTGTAGAACCACAACTTGAGCCATCAGAATTTTCTCCGGATGTTATAGGCTTACTACCATTTGAAATCTCACTGTGGTGAAACACGCTCAAATGTCTTGACAAATTAGAGGTTGTGAAGCCTCTTGAACTTGTGCCCCCACGTGAAATTGTTTTTGTACAAAATGAGCACACAGCTTTTGAATTATCATTTGGATTTATCGCAAAATAATCCCACACAAAACTGTTTTTAGTACTTCGAGACATATTTGAAGAAAAAAAAAACCTCACTTCAATATAGAGATGTGTTGTTCTTGGACGAAGGGGTCAATATGAACGAAACAGTAAAAAGAATGAACGATCCGGATCTTGGTTTGAATGGTCAACTTTATATAGCATTCCAAAGTATAATAAAAAGGCATCACCATTTTTAAACATTAATCCGATATTTTTATTAACAACTTAAATAATCTTAATGAAAAATAACATTGTTTTAACTACATTTAAATAAAAACTACTTTTAGAAAATCGAATGAACGGTGAACGGGTCAAAATGAACGGATCATTGAACTGAACCAGATACTATGAATCGTTCATTTAAAAGAACGATTTTGCCCATCTCTACTTTAATATGATAAAACAAATAATAAATAATATAAGTGCTACGAAATTTATTTTTCGTGTTTTTTTTAAGAAATACTATAAAAATTATTTTAATTTACTTTTAACTACTAAAGAAAATGTAAGATTTAAATATCAATATATATTGATTCAATTCATATTGAAATATGACCGAAACAAATTCCCTCCCAGTGGAAAGTTTTGTACTCTCATTAAAAGAAATACAGTTTTCATTTAAAACAATGTGCGCACTGCGCATGTGCGAGATTATTACTTCCGATGTTTCATTTTATGGGCATCTTTAACAAATCGAAATAAAACACCACCATTCTGCTAATATTTTATTTTATGATTATTAGATTTGTTACCCGTGAGCGTTTTTATTTCTAATAATGTGCATCTGCATAGATTGGAATAAGATCTACGGTAGAAACTAAAAATACATATTCTCATTTGTTATTTTAGGAGAGTTGGTTACCCTGTTTATTGCAAACTCAAAAGAGAAGCGATGTTTATATACGTGGGAATGGATGTTTAAATTTATCTTTTAGTTTTCAAATTTATATTTAAAGTTTATGACTTAAGATTTTAAAATATACCCATACATTTTGAATGAACAGCATTAAAAAAAGAAAATAGAATCTCTTTCCATGTAAAACAAAATGTAGTGCGCATGCACGGTATATTCTTGCGTCTGATATTTCATTTTATAACTATCTTTAACAAATCGATATAAAACAATGCTGATCTGCTAACATTTTATTTTGATGGTTAATAAATTTGTTACTTGTGAGTATTTTTATTTCTAATAATGTGCATAAATTGGAAAAAGACATATGGTAAATATATTTATTTTGATATATTTTGTTTGGAATGTTGGAAGTACTGTTTGTTTCAAATGTAAGTCGCTAAGAACAAGCTAATTATTCAAAGATCACATACGAGAGAGAAGTGATAAAAATTTTTTTAGGACTCGAATATACCTACACATTTTGAATAATCGGCATATATAATCGGAGATTCAAACACCGATCATCGGAATCGCCGGTTATGCGATAATCGGCCGATGATCGGATTAATAATCGGCATCGGCCCAGCCCTAAATATATATACTTCAAAGTTTAATATATTTTATATATAGTTACTTTAATATATATATATATATATATATATATATATATATCCATCCATAAGCTGAAAAAATATCTTACCAACATTCATCGATCGAACTATAAATATATGGTTTTTAAGATATAAATTTTCTAAAATAGATTGATATTTCTGTGAAATTATATAGTCAACATATGTTTATAGCTAGGCTGGTATTCTAATTAATGTTGACAACAATGTAATTAATTCGCTTAGCTAGTGGTGCCATGATAATAAAACAAGAATTAATGTATTCTTATATATTAAATATGCAGATACAATACTTTTAGTATCACTTATTTTTTAACTGAGAGAGCTAGCAGGGATTTGATTATTTCTTAGATCATTTATAGGGAAAATTTAAAATACAATTCAGGCAGTCTTTGAAATATGATCTTATATTAAATGTTTAAGCGGTAATTAACAAATCTGATTTCAAAATTGTATTATTCTTTGGCTAATTCATTCAACAAATAATATTATATCACGATTTTAAAAAAAAGACACATCTAGTTTTATGAAGATAAAGCTCATAAGTCAAAGATGTACTTCGAAAACTTCTATGCAATATTGAATATTGCTATGTTTTTGTATAAAGATAATAATTACTAGCTCATAAATTGTGATCGCACATGACAAGAAAAATTGTACCAATAAAAATTATACTACTATCTGGTATTTGTTGTCTTTAATATTATATCATTTGTTAAGAATTATTAAGTTTAAAATTAATGAGTACATTTTAATTAGATAAGAAACATAAAATAATTAAATTTTTTCAGATGTTATTATTCACATATATATAAATATAATGAGTTTTAATATGTAAGGACTCTCATAAATATATTATTGTTTACAATATTAGATCTCATGTGAAAGTATTAATTTATAAAATTTATCAAACTGAGCTGTATAAATTTACTATATCATATAAGTTGTTATAATATGTGTAAATAACGCATGAATAATCTGCAATTATGTCAATAACTCTACCACAAAAGTAAGTTACTATAATCTAAAAATATAGTGTTTGCCTTATCATTAAAGGTTGGATTATTTTTTGTTTTAACAATAAGTTGGTAAAGATTCTACTTTATATATTAATTTAAATTAATGATCTTTCCGTTTGTCTTGTTTTAGTGCTAGTCATAAGCTATCATATAACTCACATTAGTAGACATGAGCACTAAACGTGAAGCTCGTCTATTATGGTTTGTCGGTGGTAGTGGGGAGGTTGATGTTCGAATTCAAGCCAAGTATTCTGGGGGTGTTTTTCCTAATGCTTTCCTACTCTCTCTCTCTTCACGAAAATGTGGGTATATTTCCTTTCGATTATAGCTCACTCATCCCTAATTCATTAGTGTAATTAAATGCGGATAGTCCCAATTGGTGGAGATACAAGTTGTAAAAAGAATAAAATCACATAATATTTTTACAATCCAAACTTACATTATATTTTATGTATATGTTTGTATTTATGTCTTTGTTGTGTTTATTCTAAAAGCTATCTGATATAATGGTTAATCCTATAATAATATACCCCCTATTTTTTACGAATGGACTGTACATGTGACAGTAAAATCTATTATATATTTTTTCACTTATGCATACGTCAAGTCATATGGTCTGCAGCTTTCACTTTTTATATATTTTATCAACCCCTATAAAAAAAACACTAAAAATGTAGTAAAATGTTAACATGGTTGGCAGCCACCTTAGTGGACGCATGGTCTAATGCGTCACTCTAGCAATACAGTGTACTAGGCCGCCGATTATGGGGAGATCGGGGTTCGAATACTATCAGGGTTTGACGTACTTAGGGTTACTTTCCCTAAAGAATTTTCCAATCACCCTCCACGTGAAAGCGGGTATACCTCCTATAAATTTTACCATTCTCATCCCTAACATAATAGTGTAGTTAGTACGTATGCGTATAGCCCGAACGGGTAGTATGATAAAGTGCTATATAAAACAATATTAGAAACAAAAAAACCTTCTGTATTTCCTAAAAGTTTCATCAAATGCCCATTAGTAATAAAATAAGAGTATATATTGAAACGAAACAAGTCTAATTATTAATTTACTATCTTCCTCAGGGGAAACTCAAGCGGCAGTTCAACAAGACACGGGTGAAAATGGAGGAGCTACATATTCCCATCCAAAGGACATCCTTGTGGCTCTGGCAATGAGCGTTTTCACGACCAAAGCTATAGCACTCTGAATGCTTACAATGATTTCTACTCAACTGAGTCAAACATTTCAACCAAGAGCAGAGCGCGTGCAATGAATGTAATCAACAATGATAGTGTGCACTTAGGAGCAACATTTGTGACTGTTAGGTTGGCTACCTGAGCACGTTTTTTTTTTGCGATTTTAGCCTAATCCAAACTCTAAATTTATCATAAGAATTTGATGTACCTAAAATAAGTGACGTTATCTTGGAATATTAATAGGTAAGGTGCCAAATTAAGTCGAATTAAGTGAAATAATTGACCTCTATATTAATTTATGCAAACAAATTTTCTATACAATCTTATCGTTTATTAATCATTTACAAGGTACTGAAGGAAAAACTGAAAAAACTCTGATAGTAAGAAAACTGTAAGTTTTAACGGCGACAGCACAATACAAAAGTCGGTGGTAGACAATTTGCTCGATCGAAATGTTCAGTAGAGACAGGGGCTCCTGAACAAGGGTGGCCGGGCGGCTTGAATCCCCTTGTTTTAATCTTATTGGGCTAGTACTATCTTAAATCCCTCCCCCCAACATTTCCCAAGCAAATTCAAAACCCATGTATAAACATATATCTGTTACCATCAGTTTAATAATGTTAATTAATAAATACATAAATTTATAATTAATTTAATAGAAAACTTAAATGCCCTAATTTTGCCGTTTATTTTTCTCACATGAAAATAGGTCTTTCAAAAAAATTGAGTAGCTAACACTAGGCCTAATTGTGATTGCCTCAAATATAAACAACACCAGAATAGTAAAGCCGAAGGGTAATACTTATTAACCTTTTTGCCACAGATAAGAACAGATTGAAAAAAATCATATTTGAATTGTAAGTATAATTTTAACACGAGAAGGTTTTTCTACCACAGTTCAAATTTTATATTTGCCATTTATTTATCCACCAAAATAAAAAAGCTAAACATCGATAAAATTAATAAATTAGCTTTTCTTGTTGTAGTTTGAATAAAATATTGTATTCTTTTTAAACCTACACTAAACAGTGTTGTGATAATATATTTGATTTTGTATACCTGGTGTGTAATCAACTCTAGTTTAAAGGTCCATTATGATGACATCTACAAAATGAGTCTTGACAGAGTAATACGTTCACTTAGCTTATCCTTATGCCGGGATCACGATCAACTTAACGTAACTTAACGTAAAGGACCTCCTCGTGTTTTTAAATGGAGGCGATCACAATGCAGTTAACTTAACGTTGACTTGCAGTTAACGTAAGAGAGGTCCTGGGAGGTCTTTTACTTTAAGTGAACGTTACTTGAAGGGTATCACGTGATATAGCCAGCCAATCATTATGCGAGTGACGTCAACAAGGCTATTTAGTAACTCATTTGTAGGTATTATGGCCAATGTTTACTCTTTAGTGTAAGTTCTAGTGATCAGACATTGAAACAAAATAATTAAACTAAAATAGGAAAGCTAAATTTACCAAAAAATTTTTTGTAATAGATATTTATTATTTCGATTGAAAACTGTAAACATTCATAGATCATCACTGTAAAAGTAGTACAAATCACAGATCATACTCGAGAATGAAGATGTTTGGCTCGAGTTGTTACGTTAAGTTACGTGAATCGTGATCACACATACGTTAAGTTAACTTTAAGTTAACTTCAAGTGAACATTACGTTAAGTTGATCGTGATCCCGGCATTAAAGGTAGCAGGCATGGTTCAATTATGACGTACCTTTAAGATAGAAATATAGTATGGGCTTAGCTAGTGGAGAGCTATGGGGTGCAAACCTTTCACATTTCTCGGAAATTTTCTAAAGTTTTAATATTGATCGCCAAAAAGTGTTTAAAATATCCAGTTTGTGAAACTATCTATCTTAATTTAACCCTGCAATCCGATCTTCAGAAATAGAAGTTTCATCTAAAAGTATCAAATTTTCAAAGATATGTTGGGGCAAGACCACTTCAAATAGCTTCTGGAGGCGTCTAATTTTGATAGTTTAAAAATCAGGTGTGGAGCCGTTTAAATAGCTTTTTTGGGCAGCAAAATTTATTGAGTAGGACCACTAGATAATTTCTAGGGAATTTAATTTATGAAAAAATCTGATCTGGTGCTACTTAAAATAGCTTTTAGAAGCATCAAATTTTAAAAAATTTATTGGAGGATAACTACTCCAAATAGCCTCTAAGATTATCCAAATTATAAAATAAATCGGGGAGGTATATATTCTTAATCCTCCCCAAATTAAATTCTCTCTACACCCATGAGACACATATTAGTCTACCTACCTTTTGGGGTAAATGGAGTGTACATACAAAACAAAGAAAACCTGTAGAAGAGAAGTAATTTTAATGTGACATTAAAAGTCAAGGATGTTAGATATATTATAAAATGTCGTGTAAGTTTTTTATTTATTTGTTTGCAACAATTTGTGGAATACGAAGTAAAGAACATTACCAAGTCCAAGCTATTAGCTCTAATCCCAATTAATGTGATTTCTTGATTATCTTTGTGCCAAGAATTTAATAGAAGGCGATGATAATTATGAGACTTTGTATGTATAGCATTTATTATAAAATAGGTGGGAAAGTACATATTCTTTGTTTGGAAAACCTGGGGAAGTAAAGAAATTTTAAAGTGTAGGCCTTATTAGCGTTGTTTGAAAGTGTGTAAAATAAATACATTTTATCTGCAGAAATCAGCTGGCTTGAATAATTTAATCAGCTGCTACCCTTAATAATATATTTCAAAATGAAAAAAAACCAAAATGCAGCGCCAGTGTTTAATCATTAGCCTTAAGTTACATTATAGTGTGTAGGGTATCTGTCGAGAGACTCAGAATAAATGTAAAATGTGATTATAACAAAAGTATTGCGATGGGATGTTTTGCGTAACACTAGTAAGTAATAACTGACTTGTAATACGAACTATCAAGAACTGTGGTTTTACTTATAACTTTCAAACAAACATTATATCTAGGAAGATATTTTAATATGTAAATATTTTCCTCCTGGGTGTTCACGTCTGGCTGTGTGCACTAAACTATGACTATTATTTCAAATAAACTCAAAATAACTTGTAGAGGCATCACATTTTTAAAAATTTGACAGTAAATAACCATTCTAAAAGTTAATACAAGCAACTAATTATCAAAAATTTGTAAGAGGAAGATCACTTTAAGGCTTTTAGAAAACTGCATATTTAAAAAACTTCTGGGCCATAACCACCCCAAACAACTTCCAGAGGAGTATAATTTTCGTAAATTTTTCCAAGTATGGGTCATTCTATGTAAGTTCCAAGGGAATCCAAATTTGGGGAAATTTATGGAGGTGGGCTTTAAATCCCCCTTTTGACCTGGTGGCCAATACGTTAAAACACTTTTTTTTTGCTAATCGCCCTTATTACACAAAAAGGTTATACCATCACTGGATAGTATCATTACCTATAAAATAAAAATATAAAATTTAATTTAATTACTGTCCGAAAAAAAAGTTAATATGTTCTTCTCCACCCAAGTTCCTACTATGTTGTTACTATACATAATAACAAATAAAGACATACAAAAAAGTATTACATGTGAAAAATAAACCTCCTTCAAATAGCTTCAAATGTCATCCAGGATCTAACTTTTCCTCGTCAGGACTTCTAGACCCCTCTCAGTTGAGACCCCTCACTTTAAAAGAGCTTCCATAACCCCTGTCTAGAGATTCAAACGGGGCCCTGCAAACGACAGACTAAAAAGACGGATTTTCGAAAAAGATGTGACACAGACCCTATTGTCGGTTGCCTGTCGGCGGTGGACTGGGAAACCCGTATTCATGCGTAGACGTGCACATGAACTACAACTAAATCTGAAGGACAATGTTTCTAAGTAGAGTGCGAGGTGCGTGCGCAGCCCAACGTGGTGTGTAAAATGTCAGTTTGGACTTTGGCGAGCCTAGTATACCCACGTGTGTTTTCTTTTGACGTGAATACGACTTTAAATTTGCTACCATACGGGGGCAATCCAAAAAACCTAATGATAACAAAATCGGGGGATACACTTTGGTGTTGTAGTTTCGAATCTTTCCTCTACATCCAAAATTAAATTATACCACTGGATAGCTAAGGGATCAAAGAATTCATTACGATAAGCAAGAACAATGACGCATCGCGCGCGGTGGAGGGGGAAGCGCCACCATTTTGAGGTTATTTTGCTGCGTATCGAGATTTGCAATTAGTATAACTTTTGACTCGGAGAAGCTACGATGTTCGTTAAGTTTTAATCGTCAGCTGTCGTCAAAATCTATCGATTGTATATAAAACATTAGTTTAAAGTAGTGACAGTGAATATAATATCAAAGAATAAAAATATATTATCAAAAATACAATAATATAACACAATAATTGTTTTTTCCTTGCTTTTATCCTAAATACATAAATACAAATATTTTATTTAAAAAATATAATCCGTTACATAAACGTATTCACGTACAACACGCGGCCGTGTTCATGACACAGCCACACCCCATTTATTTCCAAAATTCCGCTGTTTATTTAATCCAATACTGCCTATCTACCATCTTTTTGCGATTTATTATCAATATCACTGAACATCTCAATCTTTGTAATTGTATCAGCACTGAATCTTCCATGGCACATATCTAAATACTCCCCCACAACTACCGAGAAACTGACAGTGATCGGCTACATGTGCAGCCGCTAGTTGTCGGCCTCAGACGTTTGACAGCCTATCAGTTGTGTGCTGTGTCTTGCCACCGAGCGAAATTGTCAGCCACTGTCTTTGTTGTGTGCGGTTGCCCTAATAGTTGTCATAAGTGGTGTGATTTAACAACTAATATTAAAATCAGTTAAAATTATGACCAAATTTTAAACTACTACAGCTGTATGTAATTGTACACAAGCTGTAACATATTGTGTGTGTTAAAGAATTTGTAATATATATTTATTAACTGTTAGTATTAAATAGCATTTATTTGAAATAATTACGAAAATATACTTTTTTCATTTACACTGGGCAATAAAAAATGTATTATTAAGATAGTTAAAAAAAGATTACTCATGAAGTATTTACAAAGGCAATTTTAATGTTTAAAATTATACAATTTATTATGTATGAATTAGAAACTCTCCTGTTTTGTACCATTAAATGTGTATAAATCCTTCAAACATATATTATATTTATGTGTTTTATTTTTAGTCTCTTAACACAAAATCATTAGAACAAAACCTATCATCACTTATTCTTACTGCATTTTAGTAGACTTTGTGAAACATTCATAGCCAGCCTAAAAATCTCTCCTTGAAATAATACTGAGCCCCTGAGAATGGTCATAATGAATAAAGCTCTTAGGGTTGACATAAGTAGTTGATAGAAGTGTTTCTAGGCCAGAAAAATTTGTAAAATGGTAGCTATCTCCCCTCCCGACCTCCAGAAACCCAACTTGCTCCTTCTTACCTCTCTTCCCTCCTTACCCCACCACCACTCTTACCCTCCTCTCCTCCTACCTTCCTTCCCTCCTTCATCGTATCCTCTTTACCACCACTTCTACCACCACCTCTTACATTCTGTTCACAACCTCCTCCACCCACCTTCTTTCAAACCCCACAGCCAACTATTTTAACCCATAGTGGTATCTTCCATATGAACGGTGATACAGCTCTCCTTATTACCTACGCATGGGGCACTCAAGTTGCCAGAGTCATGTCCCCCTTTAAAACGCCACTCCAACATCATATTCCAGTCAACCAACACACCTATCACTCCATTCGTCCACCTAACCATTCCCGATCTTCGTCCCCTTAAAAGCACTTATTCTTTCAATCCTTCAAAATGGTGCTGAGCTATAGGTCCCAGGTTACATTTTCAAATAATTAACAAGTTGTCCTTTAGTTACAGGAGTTAATACTACCATGACAATCTCTTCCAATAAAAACACACTAGACTTCATGGTCACCCATGTATACATGCAAACATGCATACCATAATAAATACATACCATCACCAACAATACACACATATACATACCATAATATAAACACAAAAATAAAATTGCCTTCATACATTGTTAAATAAACAAACACATCCATAAATACCATCATACAAACATACATATATACATATATGAAATGTATATAGATAAAAACATTACAATACATACACATATACACACATACCATTAGTGATATATACATATCATCATGCATAAATCCCTTCAAAGTTAAATATCATTATATATAATTATATATACTACTATTAATACCTACATAATAAAATAATACACATATACATATATACATAGTCATATGTACAAACAATCAAATATAAATATATCCTTCTACACATTTACATTTATATACAAAAAATGCATATCATCGTACATATATACATATACAACCCATTATTCACACATACATATCATCATACATAAATACATACACACATACATACATATATAACCCCATATATACATACATATGTACGTACGTACATAAATACAAAACACACTACAAAACACATATACATACCAGTACATAAATACATACCAATACATACATACATACTACATACCATACATAATACATATACATACATACCATATATACATTCTATACATACATACATACATACATACATACATACATATCATAATACAATCATACATACCATAACCATAGAAAGATACATACCATCATAAACACTTACATATAAACATAAACACAATGAAAAATATACTCTATGATATATACATACCTCCCTCTAAAAATATATATTTACAATAATATATACATATAAATATACATCCATCTATAATTATATATACATACTATCAAGCATACCTCTTTCATACATTCCATAAGATATACATACTATCAAGCATACATTGATTCATACATGCTATAAGATATACATACATACAAAATGAACATACCAACAAACATATATACAACCCATGTACATAAATACTATCAAACAAATATATTTATGAACAGCTCCAGGAATGGAATTAGGCGGTGAAAAAGTGTGGAATGAAATTAAGTATGGTAAAAGTGAAGTGATGGTGATACAAGGCAGAGAACAGGACCAAGAAAGGTGATAGAACTGGATGGAGTAGATTTGAAAGAAGTAAAGAGCGTAAATATCTTGGTAGTGTGATTGAAGGCAAAGGGGGCAACCAAGAATATATAAGGTGGGATGAGGGCAGCAGGGAGAGGTTTCTACAGATATGTAAGAGACCTACTGTAGAAAAGATAGCGCCCCTAAAGTATAAGGAAGTGCTGTATAGAGCATACTTCATACCCATAATAATGTATGCAGCGGAAACTTGGACTTTGGATAAAAGAAAAACCATGGGAATAAGTTTTTGAGGAGCATTCTTGCTGTCACCATAAGAGATAAAGAAGATGAAGAAATGAAGATTTAAGGGCTAGAGTTGGCGTACAGGGGGTACATGAGATAGTAGAGGAAGCTAGGAGGAGATGGTATGGACACATAAGAATGAAAGGAGATAGGATTCCAAGAAGATTAATGGGTATGAAGTATGTAGGGAAAGACCATAAGGGAGGGGAAGTAATAAATGAGAGTAACAGATAGCAGCAAGTTTGAAAGTGAGAGGAGGAGAGTGGAATAGAGTTAAAGAGGAAGAATGGTGGAAGGACAAAGGGAGATGGAGGCGTTTTACTAAACAGACCCAGCCACTGGCTGGAAACATTTTAAGCTGATTATTATTATTTTTATTATTATTATATTTTATATTATTGTATTGTTCTGTATATTATGAGTTTTACATTCCTTGTCATCAGGCAAGATGTTAACAACCTACTGACTGAGTAAAGCATACATTTCTCTACTGTATTCTTTTCATAATTTCCACAATGTTATTATTGCTTGATAAAATTGTTCCTAAATATTTAAACTCATTAACCCTGTCAAATTATATGTTTTTCGAACTAATCTTGTGTTATTTTTGTGATCTTACTTATACTCAGTCATTTCAGCATTAATTTCTAAACCTATTTCCTTACTAGCCTCTAGTAAAATATCTCTAGTTATTCAACAGCTTCCTTACTATTACTTAAAAAATCAGAATCAAAAGAGCTGCGTGACAAAAGAAATAGGTAAATAAAATTATGTACATTGTAAAAACAAACATAGCAGATACACATTTAAAACCAAATTGTTGGTCATTTAAAAAATATTTCAAATAAAAAAAAACATTATCAGTAAATAAGTTAACAATAAACTTTTTTTTTCCCCAAAAACAAGTAGGCTATATACAGTAAAAAATTTTATTTGTCATTTCAAACACTCACTCCAGATGTATGTTTTAAACAAAATTATTATAGCTATTTTTTAAAATCACTCATTAGTAAACAACCGTTAAATGAATTTTTCTTACCTAAGACCTAAGTATACATTTGTCGCCACCTTGTTGGTGATTTGTCAAGACAGCTCGTGGTAAAGTGAAGGTGTGACTGAAAGAAAATTTGGGAAGGGTTTTTTTGATATTGTATGGTATCAAGAATATAAGCTAGTACATAAAGAAGACAAATTTGTGATGGTAGTTGTGTAAATAGTAAGAAAGTTGAGTTAGAAAGATTGCCATTTAGTAACCAGTGCTATAGTCAGTGTTCAGTGCCTAGGAGGCTCATGTTCCTTCTCTACTCTTTGCACATGCCGTTTCTTTCCGTATTAGCGAGTCATTCTTATTTAGTCACCATAAGCAGGTATGTTACCCTTTAATTGTAATAGAATTAAACCAATCAACGACTGGCAGGTTGTTCAAGTGGGGATAGTTGTTATCTTTACATGTGGTATAATTTTATCTTACTTGGCGATACGCTAACTCTGAACTAAACTGACATGTTGTGAATGTTTTGTAATTCGATATTTGGCTACTGAAAGTTGGTTATTTCTTCTTCATTGTTTATATCACACCATGGAATTAAATCAAAAAACAAAATGCTGGCTGTGCAGTAATACAGTGTTATATAGGAGGTCAAACACTCCCTTAACATCAATCAATTTTAATTAAAATCATTAGAACCACTTTCAAAACATTTGGAAATTGAAAAAAATCACTCAACAGTAAACTAACCTTAATTTAAGGATTAGGTTCAAAATTTTTTTTATAAAAAAGTCTAAAAATATAGCTCTTAAACATCTGAATATAAGCTTGAACCAAAGCCACCAAACCGTTTCAATCTGTGGCTAGCGCAGTGTTGCCAACTGTACGATCTGATACTACTTTTGATATAATTTCACCACCTGTATAATCCAATTTTAGGATATTTTCTAAAAGTAATATACTGTAGCCCTGCTATAACGTAACAAATATTATATTTATTAATAAAATATATGAAAATCTTTTGGTTTATCAATATAATATCTGATACACGCATTTGAAATCGTTAATTTTGTATTAAAAACCCTCTTTTTGTTGTTTACATTTAATCCTAGATACGAAAGCAGTATCTACTGGTCAAAATACAATACATTTCAGGTCCATGTACTGTCGCTAGAGACTATAGAGTTGGCAACCCTAGGCTAGGGGCACACAAACAGACATGAGGACAGAGTTGTAAAATCCAATTTTTTTTTAGTTCTGCAGTACAGAAATTTAAAGATTCATTATAATCTTGAGGTCGAAAATGTTCATGATTACAATACTTTTGTTTGATAAGAGAAAGTGGATTCCATTTAGTCGTCTGACTTACTGAATATACCTAAACAAAGTCCATCTTTAAAAATTATGAGAAATTTTGTTTGGTCATGGTTACTTTCAAAACTCACTGACATACACAACTTTATTGTTTATAGCACACAGAATTGTATCAGGTGATTCTTTTCAACACCGAAAGAAAGAACATATTCCATTTAAGTTAAACTCATCAAGCCCGGAATGAGCAAAATGGAGACATAGTCCCTTTCAACAATCAGTGAATTTAAAAGAAAGTACAGCTATAAAACCTTATTTGGGACTATAGGCATTTTGTATTGTCCTTTTTAGTTATTGTTTTTCTAAATAGTTTACTATTTACGAAACGGACTACCGTGCCAAATTAGTCCAGATACAGTACTGTATACATCTTATTGTTTTAAAGAATATTAAAGTTCCATTAATAAGATGAGGTGTCTTCAAGAGGGTGCCAAGAAGTGTATTAAGTTTTTAGACAGTCACTGGTTCTCAAACGACTAGATCAAAACAAACAAATTAGAAATATTGTGTGTTCAATTCACAGTCCTGAAAGATTTATTCGTCTTGACTCTAAAGAAAAGAAAACCGTAGGCTTGTCCACCTCCCTGGTCTTGTGGTTAAGGTGCTGGCTTCCATTGAATAATGTTATCAAATTTAATAGCCTACAAACATAATACTTCTATGGAAATTAAAACAATTTTTTTTAGCACCATGTTTTACTATCTGTTCAGGCTATACACAAAAACTAATTATTAATTATGTAGACTTAGACTTTTAGCTATGTTGGAGAGAGAATTTCTTAAACATTTGGGTGTTTCAGATAACTGTTGTGTCCATAATTATTAATTTTTGTCTAATTGTTTTCAATTCCACCAAACTTTGGTACACAAAGAGGAAAGCCCAAGAACCCTCCGGTTTGTATTTAATCTTTGTCTTCCTGGTCTAGATTGAAGTGTCCAAAGCTATTAAGTAACAAACAATTTCAGTACAGTATGAACCAATTATTTTGACATATAAAAAGAGCTGATTTATTACATTCTAAACTTTTTTTAATTTTTGAAAAATACAGGGAGAGGTGTATATAAAATTCGTAAATAAAAATGAGGGGGAGGGTAGGAACTCATAGTACAATAGTCTCTGCACCAATGGATTAGAAACTATGTAGGAAGAATTTAGAGGTAATGTACCCACATTTTTGGGAAGGAAACGAGGGGAATCATTTAATAAAAACTATACTCGGCAAGATTAAAATCCTGATCCCAGTTAACCAGGCTATATAAGCTTGATATTTAGTCTGTGTTCCCCCCAGCATAGATCATAAGGTGTTTCTCAGAATTTTCTCATCTACAAACATATATGGTGTTTGACATTTGCCCAATCTTAGATAGTAGTGAAATTATTTTGTAATTGTTTATTGAAATTTAATCCCCTATCTTGAAAATTATAATACAATAATTCTGAAGAAAATAGCTTCGCTTCAAATGGTTGGTTCTGCCCAATCATGGAGGTTCACTTATATTTTATCAAGTCACAGTACAACTAAGTATAGCTCCACTTCAGAAATAAACTGAGCTTGGCCTATAATTATTCAAGCTAAAGATATTGAAAGTTCAATACTAACTATGTCAGCTGTTGATAAAGAATACTTTTTTTTACTTTCTGCCAATTAAATTTATCTTTCAGAAACCAACATGTTTATGTTAACTAATCTATGTTTTACTAAGTGACTGAATATCAACAAACCTCATAAAAGCAGGTTTTACAATACTAGTTTTCAAGGTTGAAATTTATTTTTTTATCATTACCATGCCCTAAATTCATTTATATTGATTTCCATTTTGTTACTATATAATTTCAAAATGAACTCAAAGATACTTATAAGTGATGGTTTGTTGAACCAGAGGGGCAGAAGGAAATGCCACCCCTCCCACCTGGGATAAATTTGCTCTCTTTAGATTTATTTTAACTCTCTTATTTCCCTGAAGATGAAACTGAAAGATGTTGACTCTGGTGGTCTGGGAGTAAAATTCTCGCCTCAGTACCTAATGTTCTTGGATTCAAACCGATCTGGGGTCGATGCAATTTTCTTGAGCGATAAAAACCTTTAGCACAACTTACTTTGGAGGTAAATTAGAGCCGTTAGTACCATGTCATTTGTTGCATGTTAAAGATCCCCGGGTATGAGAAAATACTTTTCCCGGCAAAATTGGTAGGCCCTTTTGCTCTTGTCCATAGAAATTCTTATGTGCTGATATAATTAGTCTATTGAAAGTGCAAGTTAAATATCTCAAATAAATAAATAAGCTGAAAGATACTTTGCATCATAATAAAAAGATTTAAAACCCATAAATCTACATAGTTTGGTTGGAAACTATATATTTATTTGAAAGCCATAATAAATGGTGATGTGAATAAGAATAGATTATGACCATGTCTCAAGTTTATCACTTTAACAAACAACCACACAAGGTCACAAGGTCAATTAAAATATGAACAACAAGAATTATTGGGAAGTGTTACTTGTGCAGTACTAATAATTAGCTTCTAACATCAATTGTAGGGAATTGTGTAGCTTCTAAACTTTCAAAACATCTTTCTCTTTGTGTTATATACATTTTTCTTCCATTTTCTATAATTTCTTCTCTCACAAAAAAATTATTCACTGACACTGCTTAAAATAGTGTTTAGTGTAGAAACAATCACATATTTATCTATTTATTCTTATTAGGGTGACCTGGTGGTCTAGGGTAAGGTGTCAGACTTCTGTGCTGGAGGACCGGATTCAAACCTCGGTCCCGACACAGATTTATCTGATTGCCAAACCCTTCCTTCACCTCTGACAAGACGTGTATTAATCACAACTTGTGAATGTGAGGAATGCCAGGCCTCCACCGTGGTTCGGATTCCACGTTAAACTGTAGGTCCTCCATTTCATCTCACAATCACCCTACCATTACACATTAGCGTAAGTGCGTATAACCCGAACGGGTAGTAAAACGCGGTGCTAATAATAATAATAATAATATTCTTTATTAATTATATTCTGGAGAAAGATCCCCTTTGGTTGAAGGGCCAAGCCACTCAAAACTCACTTGTTTTTTGCTAATTTCTCTCATTTTTTTCTTTCTCACAAAACATTCTTCACTTACACTGTCGGTTAATGTAGAAACAATCACATAAATATGTATTTTTTATTTATTTTTATTCTAGATATTTAACATGCACTTTCTGGACCAACTGATTATATCAGCATACGAGAATTTCAATGAATGAAAGGGCTTACCAAGGTTGCTGGGAAAGATAATTTCACCCGCCTCGGTGGCGTAGTTGGCAAACGCACCAGTCGGGTTGAGTCAGACCACCGAGGACGGGGAGATCGAGGTTCGAATCTCGGTCGGGTGAACTGGGGTTGGTTTTTCCTAAATGATTTTCCATGCAAATGCGGGTTCACTTCATATAAATTCAACCTTCCCATTTCCTAATCCATTGGTGTAATTAGTACTTAAGCATATAACCTGAACAGGTAGTAAGACGCGGTGCTAAATAAATAATAATAAATAAATATATGTTCACATACCTTCCAGGGTTCTTGTACATACCACTATCTAGATGAGACCAACCACTTTACTTCCCCTCTGAAGTAAGTAATGCTACAGCTTTTATCGCTCTGGAAAAATTCTTTGACCTCAGCTGGGTTTGAACCCACGAACATTGGATCATTAGTCAAGCACTTTACTTCAAAACCACTGAGGTTGACATCACCACTTAAATAGTTTATTTAGACTAAACTATTAAACATAACATTATTAATGTAGGCCTACAATACAATTTTTTTAAACATTAATATTTTCATAATCCATTAAAATGGTGGAAGTCCAATATTGTAGAGATATTTAAAGTCCATTCGCCAGAGCAGTGGGTAACTGACAACTAGCAAACGATGTAAAATTGGTTAAAAGTAAAACCTAATTAAAAACTAATTATTTGTTGTGAAATTCTTGACTGCCAAAAGTAACAACAAATCTTTATATTATAGTCTTGCAGATCATCTGGTTTGGCATATGGATTCATGAGATAAGATCTGGTAATTTTACTAGTTGTCACCACCACTCCTACGGCAAATGGACTATACTTGCTTTCCCCATTAAAAGTTCTAACCTTTTGAATTAAAAAATCGCAACATAATCAATGTATATTAATATTTTTTATTTTTTTATTTTTTTTTAGATTTCAAAGATTTAAAGTTTGAATAGTGCCTTTAACACTTTAGTTGTACTGTTTAGTGCCTAATCTAAAAGTATTCTTCACCCGCTTCGGTGGCTGCATGTCTAACACTCTACTCTTGCAGTAGGCTAGAATGCCAATGATGGGAGATCGAGGTTTGAATCTTGATCGAGTGTACCGAGTTTTTTTTTATTGTCTAAATGGTATTTCACTCTCCCTCCCCGCAAATGTGTATACACTTCCTATTAATATAACCTTCCTAATCCATAAAGCCATTTGCGTAATTAATATATAAGCATATAGCCAGAACGGTTAGTAAGACGCGGTGCTAAAAAAATAAAAGCATTCTATCACTATCAATTGTAGTCAAATTATCTAGAGACAGTTCCATTTAGTATAAATAATAGGGTACATTTTCTTATAATAATGACAAATAAATGTTAGATGGGTCTTAGCCACTAAAACGAGTGATTCGAACCCCAGAAGATTTCATATAAATGTGTTTCAGATTCATCACAACTCAGGGAAAACCTAAAATACTAAGGGAATTTGAACTAAGCAAAAAATCAAATAAAAATTAGGGAATTGACCATGAAACAAGAAAATTAGCATTGTATTCATTAAATTAAAATAAGAGAAACTTCAACATTATATTTAGGTAACTTATCTTTAATAATGTAAAGAGCAATTGAGTCAAGTAAACGAATAATCAACCTTGGACATGTTGTGTTTGTTTGATTAATTTTCTTCACCTTAAACAAGGTTACATATTACAAAGTCAAACACTACTAGCTATTTACTTTTTGAGCGTTTTATAAGGATGGCGAAGGATAATTGAAAGAAAATAACAGGCATTTTTGCAGAGGGAAAATGGGAAACAATTGTTACCAGGCAATGCTAACGTCGCCTTCTACCAAGCAACAAACTGGCAAAACAAAGAAATGCGCCCACCAATTTTAACATATACCTTTTTTTTTCGACAAAAAAAACCTCAGGAGTGGTATAAACTCATGTAAGGTTTTACTACAGGCGAGGGGACAAAAAGGCATAACGCCTCACAACATGCATATGAAGGTAAAAACCCAAGAACAAAGAACAATGTTACAAATTTAATATTATGGAGCAAGGATATTCCAATGAAATGACACTTTATCAAAGTTGCTGACCCAGGAGAAATATCTTAAGGAAGAAGCCCCGAATAAAAGACCCAAAACAAAAAGGTAAGAATCCCCTTTTTAAGGACCATCCTCAAATTATCTAGATGAACCTCTGACAAATAAGTTGTCGCGTGTAAACATCTAAAGAAATAACCAATTAAATCAACCAATTATTTAAGTAACAGAATTTGAACCAAAATATTATTGGAAGAATAATAAAAGAGTTAAAGGTTTAAAAAAAATTAAATTGACAAAAGCGAATATAAAGGAAAAGGTGGCTCCAAGAACCTGAGATAAAAATGTATGACATCGCAGCGACTCAAGTAATTTCTTACATAAAGAATCCATTGAGCTCGACGTCAGTCGTCAGTGGCGGCAAGCAAGTGGTCAATTTTGCTATGGCAAAGCCAGCTTATATTTACAAAGAGTGCCCACAGGTCTAGCCAATGTAATTAGAGTACTACAGAATTTCAGAGAGCTTATATCGTTTTCAATTTTCAGAATATGATATCTAGATGGAGTAATCCTCACTAAAAGCATAAATGATAGCTTTGGCTATTTGATTCTTATATAGTTTAGTAAAAACGCCCACTTTTTTTTTTCTTTTAAATATTGTATGCAATCACAAATGCCGTGTGAACACTCACTCGTTAAAATTTGTATGCAATCCATGTGAACAAGATAATGTACAATTTCTTGCACAACTTTTTGTACAAGAAGTTGTGTCGTGTGTACCAGGCTTTAGAGTTTTGTTGAGTTTATTGTAGCAGGTGCTTTTGTTTTGATGTGTGTATGTGTGTATGTGTGTATCAGTGAAAGCTAGCATACGAAAGTTTATAAGTATATGCCTATAGTAAGTAATAACACAATAATGTAAATCACAGAATAGAAGGATGCCCAAAGCAACAACCATGATAAAAAAAAACTCCAAATAACTTCTTGAAGCATAAAAGATTATTTTTTTTAATTCCGGGACCTCCTCTTTTAAGCTTGGGGGCATCCCTTCCAAGCTTGCCTAAGAATTTTGGTTAAGAGACGCTACTGGTTGCTTCTAGTCAACTAATCACAGACAATCTCCTTAGATGGTGGCGTCACTAGCGGAGACCAGGGGAAGTTCTCTCGCCTGACTTGGCCATGGTTGCGAGCGATACTGCAGCCCATCTCCATCAAGCCGGCATTAAGAGCGCGTAGAAACTTGTGGGTCAGCTCAAGACTTTTTTTATGTTGGATTAAATAGCAAGGCTATTTTATTTGTTAGTTACGGTTATAGCTGCTTCTAGATATCATATTCAGTAAATTGAAAAAAATTACACCTGGATACTGGATTCAAACCCGGGACCTTTGGCTTAGTACACCAATGCTCTAACTACTACTGGCAGCATAAGATCAACAACCAGTTCAATTGTGACTGCGTTATTTTATAGCTTGTGATCTTAATTGATCACACATTTGTAGTTGACGATTTCCGCACGTCCATCACAGACTCTGCCTTAAAATATAAGTGAAGAATTATCCTGGGCAGTGGGCACGCGAAGATTCCTGGATAGCTCAGGGGTTAGAGCATTGGCATATTAAGCTAAAGGTCCCGGGTTTGATTCCCGTGTCCAGGTGTAAGTTTTCAATTTACAGAATACAAATTGGTGTTGTTTCGTCCTTGGGGCGTTTACAATGCATCACCATTAATGATAAAACTCTTCGTTACACTCGGTCGTGATTTGAGCCTCGACCTCCTTATCACCAGAGATGAGACAGACACCTTCGTCATATATAAAAAATAATAATTCAACCATGTTGGCCATTGACGGTCCATCTATAATTAGTAGTTTACGGTTATTTAAACGTGTAAGACATGATCAGGGAAACAAACAAATGTTTGTCTGAAAAACCTGGAAAAGTCAAGAAATTTGAAAAGTGAATTCCTTTGGCCACCTTGATATAGCAAATTGAATTTCGTGCTCTAAGAAGTCACTAGCGTATAGCCCACTTTGGTGGCCACATGGTCTAACACGCTACTCTCGCAGTTGATTAGACTGCCAATGACAGTGAGATCAAGGTTTGAATCTCTGTTAGGTGTACTAAGAGTGTTTTTTACAAAATGGTTTTCCACTCTCCCTTCACACAAATGCAGGTACACTTCCTATAAATATAACCTTTCATTGAATATATTTAAATAATACATAAAGACATTACCAGTACATTTCCCACTCATACCAATAAAGATTCAAACATGTTACATATCCCAACACTGTATATAGGACTACCACTTAGTCGGCATTGGTGGGCATGCAGTCTAAATGTCATGCTCATCTAGTCTGGGTTGTCGGTGACTGAGAGGTAAAGGTCAGAATACTAACTAGGTTTACTGAGATTTTTTTTCTGAAATAGTTTCTTGTGTTCCTTCCTTGAAAAATGGGTACATCTCCTCTCAAATTTACTTTTCTCACCCCAACCCCATGGGTGTAATTAAAATGTGTATAGCCCATAAATAGTAGTATTAAAGTAGGGTGTAAAAATGACAAATTAGTATCACATATATACTGAAATAAACATTTTACACTTCATTACGTCCCCAATACCAGAGCTAACAACAGAAATTGGATGGTGAAAAAGGTAAAAAAGAATTAGATTATATATTTGTAAAGCTATAAAAATAATGTAGGGTGAAAACTTAAAACTGTACTCGCTTATCACATGGGTTCAATTCCTCGCTATTTTTGGAATATTATAAACAAGCTGAAAGTTTGGTTTTGGAGAATTATATACAAGGGTTAACTTCAAATTTATACTTTCAAATGAACTATTTTTAATCTAAATATTTAGATATGTAGATATCTTATGCTTTAAATTTTAGGGTTTAAATATTTAGATGCTATGGTTTTTCTATTGTATATCTTTTTGGACAAATTTCAAGAAGGCCTATTTGTGTTTTATATAATTATCGTAGTCATTATTCAGGTTTGGAAACAGATCCCACAACCCCTTCCCCAAAACAATCAAATAAATAAGGTTTTTAATACATTATATAAATAAAATTGATACGATTTTCAATGCTCTTTGTTTTATCTAAAAACCATCAAACTATTCTTGAAATATTCCAATATATTCTTTTAAAATTTTAGAAAAAATAAATTTTTTTGCATACCTGAATACCTGAAAAATGGTGTTTATTTTTATGAAGATAGTTTAAAATTGTTATAAACACACTGCCGGTCAAGCAAAACCTGTATGGATAAGGGTATACATCAATTTGATAGCACTAATTAGCCTAGCCTCTTTTCAAAGATAAGCATTATTATAATATCTTTATAACATGCAAGGTTTGTTGTTGATTTCAAATTATAGACCAGTCTTGTACATTGGTGTTGAAGGTTCGGTTACACTGACTAAATTTTGAAACGCTAAGTTATGTCTGACATTTGGTCATTTGTGTGGAAATATTTTTTATTTTGGATGTATTGTTTGACATCAGAAAAGGTTTCAGCTGAAGAAAAATTAAACCATAGCAGTGATCATATAAATAGCTTGGTACTCGATAGAAACAGTAGTTTGGGATATCAAATATTACATTCGGTTAGAAACACCAGCAATGGATCTGGCAATAGCAGTGAAAATAATGTAATACAAACATTTGGTAGCTACAGTAATCCTGTTAATATTTTGTCTATTATTTCTAACAACAGTAATGAAAACAGTTCAGATAATTATCTCACTAGGGAATATAATGTGGGTCAATCTTCTAAGAGTGACAGCATTGAAGAGAGTCAATTTAGATTTTTGGTGGAAAACAGTACAGGCAATATTGCTTGGCAGATATATGGAATCAACAGAAGTTTTGAAAATGCTTTAAAGTTTCCTAGAGAAATGGCAATGGGCACAATACTAAGACTTCTGGAAGAAGAACAGTTGGAGCTATATGCTCCTATAACCTATCTGACGAACAATGACCTCTGCAACAAACATCTTCGGCTGTACAGGGAGAGTTTAGTATCTAATATGTCATCTTGGGCTCTTAAAAGTTTGTAAATTTAATATATTATGTACATAATGTATGCATTTGTCACTTTATTGAATTTAAGTATTTCTTGTTATAAAAGGTTATGCTTGTATTCAAACAAGTTTTATTGAAACGTATATCTTTTAAATAGTGAGTTAAGTTTAATTAACTGATTAGTTTTAGTAAAGTAAAAAATCAATTACCTATAATTAACCATATAAATAAAACTCTCATATTAAATTACTTCAATTTAGCTATACGTATTTAAAATTAACTTTCATCGTCTTTTTGATGTTTTTGTTGCTATAGTAAAAAAATTAACAAAAATAAATTAAAATCAGAAATCTTATACAATTTCCATTTGCTAATGGAAGGAGATCTGACTCTAATAGCCAAAACTGACACTAGAAAATTATATTAGAATACTAGTAGAAGTATGCCTACCCAGTGTTGCCCATGGTAACCATGCAATCCATTGCGTGGTTACCCTCGCCAACTCTTTTATTTGCTTCAAACGGACAGAAAAAAAGCTATTCATTTTATTTCTTCTGATCTCGGTTTTATTTAATTTAAAAAAAATCACATCCAAATTTAAAATTCCATCTTCAAGGTGCACATGGGCTATTATTTTTTTAAACTTAGACCTCCATGTGATAGATATCGCGCAACGCTCATGACAGACATATAGATACACAAACCTTGCATTTTATTAATATAAATAGATAATATACAATACAATATTATATTACAAAATACCCGCATTTGTACACCTTGCATATAATATGATCCTTAAGTTTTTAAAGGTTTTTCTGCTTTAAAAATAAATAGTCTAGAATATAATATGGCCCAAGATTATGATAATTTTCAAGGTAAGAACATAACAACTTTGGCGCTGTTTTCTTTTGATATAAAAGTTAAGTGATAAATTACCCTAATTATTATTTACTATAGCTCCCAGTTCTCATACTTGATTTCCTCTCCCGGCTTGTCATCATTAGTGTCACTGGAATCAGAGTTGGCCTCACATACATCCATGTAATTAAGAACACAGCATGTTGTAAAGTTGTTTATGATATATTCACCACTAATTCTTCCCCAGGCTGTTGTTATATACATTGATCCTACAATATAACGCTGTGTTTGTTCAGCTTACTTGTCACGATCAGTGCATGGTTCACTTTAATTAACCAGTCACTATATTCTTGCCACAAATCTGGCATGGGCAATTTTTTTTATTCTTCATATTATTCCACCAACTAACACTGACCTACTGAATTATAAGTTGACAGAGAAAAAATGGTACCAAACAGCTATTTTAAACTCAATATTGAAAAGAGGATACTTCACACCAGAAAACTGTAGGCCTCAAAGTTAACAACTAAAAACAAAACAAAATTGAATTATAAGTTGGTAAGTGACTTTGAAAGTTGCAAATCTTCACCCTCCTACTTTGATTTGACCTTGAGTTCGTTCTTAGACCTATGCAATCATTCCTGCCTGCGCCCGCCGGTACAATTTCAGCATTCTACAAAATAAACTTCTGTAGCCATGTACTTTGGTTTGTTTTGTTTTTTTTTTGTGAAAAGTTGTTAGAATACGCATATAATACTATTATTGGTTCACCGACTTTAAGAGCCACGCTCCTGGTCACTCAATTGAAAGTGTCTAAACCCACTGGTTGGTAACCAGGTTGTGGTTCAAGCAGGGGTGGAGATTTATGATTTACCCAACCCCTGCACCTAAAACAAGGGGAGGCTCGGAGGGCACTACCCCAACTGCCGGAGGCAAGAAAATTTTTGAACTATAGCTACCTCTATAAGTAGTTTCGAAGGTTTTTTCAATAATAACTATGGACTTAGGTTTAACAGTTTTTAAACTAGTCACATACATTAAAAATATAAAAAGTGACATTCTAGCTTTCTTTAGAATGTTTACTCTCCAACTTAATATTTTAATACAAAATATTTGCAAGAATTAAGTACATACTACATAATATAACAAGCTAAACACTATGTTATTCTAATTTCGAATGAAAAATGTCTAACTAGTTAAGTACTTTTAACATCATTCCAAACCACTCGATAGTTTTCATCAGCGTACTGTTTTTGATAAACACCTTTTTATTCAACATGTAGATTGCTTCTGGGAAATAACTGAAAATAAAAAAGGCAAGGAAAATGACGACAGAAAAGGCTAATATTATTAGTATTGAATTAAGCTATGGCTTGTGAGAAGACTTGCCCCCTACGATTGTACTAACACCGACCATCCAAACTACACATGAACACCCGCCTCGGTGGCGTAGTTGGCTAACGCGCTAGTCGTGTTGAGCTGGGACCACCGAGGTCGGGGAGATCGAGGTTCGAATCTCGCTCGGGTGAACTGGGTGGTTTTTCCTAAATGGTTTTCCACTCTCCCTCCACGCAAATGCGGGTTCACTTTCTATAAATTCAACCCTCCCAATTCCTAATCCATTAGCGTAATTAGTACTTAAGCGTATAACCCGAACGGGTAGTAAGACGCGGTGCTTATTATTATTATTATTATTATTATTATTATTATTATTATTATTATTATTATTATTATTATTATTATTATTATTATTATATTATTACACATGAACATTATCAAAGGGGACGATTTTTACGCAGCCATTGATGTTATAAAATAGTTACTTTTAGCTTATGTATATAATTCCTAAAAAAACATAAGGTACTATTCAGCAATTATATGTCCTCATTTACTCTAAAAGTAATTATGGATAAATTTGATATTTACCCTAATCTAAGAAAACATGTACAAATAATGAATATTTTCCTCGACCCCTGCACGATTAGGCGTGCAGAGATCTGTTTTCCACCACTGGTTTCAAATATTTGTCAGTTAAACTGGAGGGACCCTTCCTCTATGCTAATGGGGTGCAATTCTTCTAAACAACATTAATCATCAAGACCCCTTAAAATAAGTCATTAATAACCCTTTTGTTTAATGTAGTTATAATAAATCACATCTGCAGAAATCCAGTTAAATATTTATGTAACCAATATGAAGGGTCTTAGGCTAGTATTTAAGATTATAAAAGTATTTATAAAATATAAATCCATCAGATTAGAGCACTACGGAGAAATTTATTTATAGAATTATTAATTTTGTATGATATAATAAATTTACTTTTTCTGTAAGCTAAAAAATAATAAATAGTTTATTATTTAAATAAAATAATAAATTGTTTAGTATTTATATCAAATAAAGTAATTATATTTAGGTACTCTCAATTAGCTCTCTTTGAAGAATCCAGAATAAGTTACTTCACAAATGAAAATACTTTTTTTTTCTTTTATTAGTGTTCGACTCATCCAGCAAGATGCAATATGGTATCCTCACAGGTAATATCTTCAACATGGGCAACTTTGAA
Source organism: Timema podura (assembly GCA_033556935.1). Lineage (NCBI taxonomy): Eukaryota > Metazoa > Arthropoda > Insecta > Phasmatodea > Timematidae > Timema > Timema podura. The sequence goes on along the minus strand of JAVRXN010000002.1, from coordinate 55,425,231 downwards.
GAATGTTTGTCGGTGGATGTACCAGATGCAGCGCATGCCCCACTCAGAGGGCAGCACTGTATTGTTGAAGTGAGCACCAAATCTGCAAAACGAATGGTAAATATGAGGAGAGTTTACATATAAGAATCTTTATTGTAAATACTTAGCACTATACAAAAAATAAAGAAGCACAGGTTAAAGCTAGCAAATGAAGATTGTAAGTAGCATGCTAGCTTTCACGAGGAGAAACAGGATAAGGAATGAAGTTATCTGGGTAAGAGGGGGATTACAGGGAGTACGTGAAACAGTAGAGGAAGCAAGACTAGGATGGTATAGTCATGTGATAAGGATGGAAAAGAAGAGGATGCCAAAGAGAATGATGGAGATGAATATATAGGAAAAAGATCGCAAAGGAGGCCAAGAAAGCGATGGGAGGAGCAGATAACAGAACATGTGCAAGTGATTGGAGAAGAATGGTGGAAGGATAGGGGAGTATGGAGGCATTTTATTAAACTTAGCTAGCCACAGCTGGAAACAGTTGATGATGAGACACTAAGAAATATTTTTCTTTTATAGTTCACAGGTCAAATTTTAGTGGAACCAAATAATCCAAAATATTCCGTATTAAAGGATTTCGAGAGGTAGATGTGAAAGAGCACCACCACGCATAGCTACAGTAGCCCCGTGGCTTCTTTGGTGCTGACTGACAGTTCATAGCTGACTTCTGACAGACAACAGTTAGGTATATACCTAAATTTTGACTGTCAGAAGTGACAGCTGCTAAACACACGCTTTTGCAGATCATATGGTTCGGCGTAGGGAGACATAATTTGGTCTGGTAACTTTTCAAAGCCATCAGCTCTCAGCTGTGAGCTGTCACTCAGCACCAAAGAAGCCATGGGGCTACTGTATAAATAGGGACCTGATGTATTTTTGTCTCTACCTGACATTTTGTTTACATACATACAAACATGCATGCACATTGGGCTGGATCTATCTTTAGTTAAGTAAATGTCGGTGAGTGATTCTGTGCATGAGCTATGAAAACTCAATTACTTGCACTTTGCGAGTGTTTAACTTACTCTCTTTTGTGATGTTAACTAATTGATTTAACTGTGACTCAATTAAGAAATTATTATTATTTTCAAAGTGATAATAATTATTAATCACATTTTAAACTTTTATCTTGTAGATCAAATTTAATAATGAGGTGTAATTTTTAAATAGATTTAAGTTAGGTAAAAGAGCTAAGAAGTTTCAAAATTAAACTGCTTTTTTACTAAAAAATTAACAAATTATTTTATGGAACAAGCTCATAGTGGCGTGAGTTCATATGAAATTGTTGATTCTGTTAATGTTACTGTGGTACTGAAGATATGAAAGAAAACTAGATTGAGGAGCTAAATACATATATTAAAGATATCAAATCCAATGTTGAAGCAGATGCACAGGCTACCGATTTTGTAAGCAAATAAAACAAATTCTCCCTAGGCAAGAATCTGAAAACTAAACAGCTGAATTCAAATTTCCTTTGGGTTCGTCAGTTTCCTCTAACAATCGAAATTTGTATACAAGAAAAAGTCTCGTACACTAGCATTTAATTGATCACAAATCCAGTCCATTAGGGGGCAGTAAAAATCATGCTTGAGTAAACTAGGTGCTTTGGGGTCCCTTAACTTGTGAGAACATTGATTAAAACTTTAGTAAAACCACAGATAAATAAAAGGATAATTAAAAAAATACTATCTATATGGAGGTACAATTCTATAAAATCATGTGTCCACTGGATATTTTTCTGTATTTGGTATCTTAATGTTTCCAGTAGTTCCTTATGCACTCAACCACCCAAACCATCAACAATTTTTTTTAGGATAGAATTTAGCGTGGAGTTTATTCCTTGGAAGCAATGCTTCCCTAAATTTAAAAAGGGAATACAGAAAATAATAGAAAGATAAAGTTAAAACAAATTATTATAATTAGAAACATCTCCAGCAAGTATACTGAGTTGAGGTGACAGCTCTTCTTTCTTAGAATAAGCAGTTCTTTCTCAGACTAACTGGCCATCTAGCTGGTCTCGTTCACTCTTTATTTCGTCAATCGTTTGTCCCCGTGTCTGGCCGGCCTTCATTGGGGAAAGGGATACAGCACTTAACTAGGCGAGTGTTGGCGCTTGAGTTTACTATCTTGATTGGTGTATAATCGTACGTTTAAGCCTATTAAAATCTTATTTTTTAGGTTTTTTAGCTATATTTATTGTTTCTAGATATAATTATGGTCACTCTATTACAAAATAATGTATTTATAAGCAATTTACATTACGTTTTGTTTCATTTTACAAGAATATTGAAGCTTGTTTGATCCTCCAAGGGAAGCGGTTTGTTTCTTTACGTACAGTTAGAATGACGAGTGCGTCAATAAGTGCAGTAGTGGAAAAGGAGGGTTGCTGTTTAAAAATTCCTAAGTAATATTTTGAAGCATAATTTTTCATCCCGGTTTTTTGACCCACTCCATCTTCAGGCAACCCATATAGAAAAAACTTTGACGTTTCAATACACAATTTTATGAAACTCTATAGTAATTATCGGTGTGTTGGTTTGGTGGAATATTATATGAGTGACCTTACTATTTACTAATGATAATGGCGTGTAGAATAAATCCGGATTCAAACCTATTGTAAGGCAGGTCAAAGGTCATACTGATTTGCAGGCTGCAACCCAAAAGAAAACTTCGGCAATCTTAAATTGACCATTATTCTTCTTCTTTTTATTTGAGTTAGAACTACAATTATTATTTAAATATATTTATACATAATTTAATGTTTGAGTAATATTTCTAAGATCACCAATTATTTTGTTTTATTCCATGCATAGTTTGTTTCACCCCCTTTCCTTGTTCCCCATAATACTTTTAATTATATATTAAAAAAATATTGTGGGCTTCCTATTAAACTGGCGTCCATCAGACCCCCTTTATTGTAGCCGCATTGCTTCCCTTTGTCCAGAATTGACCACACGCCACTGGAATTTAGAGGAAAAGTTCTAACATTTGTCAGTAGGTAGAGCGATGTATGAACTCAATAATAATTAACGTAGCTTATTTTCCAATAAAAACATTTTAATATCTTCAAAGCATGCAACTTTACTTTCATATTTACTAAAAATATAAAATATACTTATTGTGCTGCAATAGTATTTTAGACTTATTTGTCTATTTAAAAAAATGGTACGCAAAATATTATTTAAGTCTAAGCTATGAATATATACATGTTACCGTTGAATTGTAAAATCTGTTATTTCATTAATTAACTAGGTATTTCATGAATTACCTGAGTGAGTCAATTAAAATATATAATAATGTTGTATTCTATGCTTTAACTAATCATTTCATAGAATAACGAACCCCACTCCATTAAAGTTTAAAATTAAAATGTATTTCAATCTGGTAACAATAGTGTAATACAACATTGCAATACATTTTTGCCAAGATGATTTTAACTCGTTAAATTATAACAGTGTACTGATTTCATGATTTAATGTTTGGAATGTGATCCAGTTTATTTAGTACAGTTAGGGTAGGTTCGCAATATTACAGTTTATTCGATTCGGTTTTCTCATACGGTATAGCCGTATGAGTTAAAAATAAATGGTACGGCACACCGCACAGACTTTCTCTCTCTTTCTATAAACTCGTAAGATTTCTGAACGGAATAATGTACATTGTATCATCACCACTCCACATAAGAACACGCATAAAATAATATACAATGATATAGAATCAATGAGAAAAGAGGCACATCTTTGTCACCTAAGAACATTTCAAACAGTTTAATGTCTTCCACAAGGGTCAACACTTCGTATTAAAATTTCGATTTCTGGTTAAAATTTTAACATTTTAAAAGATGTTGCAGATCTTCAAGTCATCGCATTGATATTTAATTATTCATTTATACATTTTGACCAATAAAAAATGTAAATATTGACTATTGAGTCTAAAATGGAGATAGATCATTGCTATGCAAACATTTCTCCTAAGAGATTTATGGAAAAATAACATACTTTTTTTAGATACTTACTTATATTTAATTACTCTATGGCATTGGAGTATTATTGTGTTAAGACTTAAGTAGTATATGTTTACAACTAAAGCTCACAAAATTGTATTAATATATTTGCAAATATCTCAGAAACTGCTGTTTTTATAAAAATATATGTAAAATAAAAGTTTTTTATTTCTAATAGTCCTACAATTTTGCAATGATAAGTTGTTTAGTTTCTCCAATAGTTGTGGAGATACGGAAATTAACGCTTCTGTAATGTACCCTAAAAATCATTTTCATAGGAAAATGAAAATAGCCAGTTTATTTATAATCTTAATCAACGCCTAGATACGAATTTTAATCAAAATCGTTTAAGCAGATTTTGAGAAAACCAAATTTTTCTCTTTTCGTCCTTCAGTAAACTACCCTTAATTTTAAGTTTTTATAGACACACAGACAGACGGCATTGCAAAGACTATTTTTTAGGGTTCGGGGGGTCATGAGACGTCGACATCCATCAACATTTCAGGTTAGTTTTTTTTTACGGTCGCAATACTTAAACTTTAATGTCCAAAAAGTTTAAAAAAAATCATATAATTGCGTATATATTGAAAGTTATTGATTTTATAAAAATATGTTTCGAATAAAATATTTGTATTATAAATATATATACATATTTGTAATGCTAAGTAATTTCATATCTCAAATAGTTTCGGAGCTATTATAAAAAATGTTAATTTACGCATCTGACCGGAGCCCTTAAAACGATTTTGCCGAAATATTGAGAGTAACCATTTTGTTTGGAATATTTATTTATGTTCATAAATGAAATTTAATCAAAATCGTTAGAGCCGATTTTGAGAAAATCGACTTTTTCTCTTTTTGCCCTTCAGTAAACTACCCTTAATTTTAGGGGTAGATATCCAATTCCAAAAACCCCTCGGGGCAACCCTATGAAAACCCTAGATATCAAGTTTCAGCTCAATAGGTAAAATAGTTTAGGCTCTAGTTGGAGGTACAGACAGACAAACAGACAGACAGACAGACGGAAATTCAAAAACCACTTTTTCGGATTCAGGAAGTCATGAAACGTCAAAATTCATCAAAATCTCGAGTTCGAATTTTTTGACGATCACAATACTTTCTCTACCTGTAAGATAGAGAGAAAGTAAAAATCGAAAGGGTTCACATTTATAACATTTTTGAGGTGGTTTTCTTATACAGTAGAACCGTTTCGGGGGCAGCATACGTTTTGTGTTCAGTTTTCTGCAATTTCGTGAAATATGGACGACGACGTTTTGATCTTGGTTATTTACTGGTACCCGCCTCTGTGGCGTAGTTGGCTAACGCGCTAGTCGTGTTGAGCTCGACCACCGAGGACGGGGAGATCGAGGTTCGAATCTCGGTCGGGTGAACTGGGGGTGGTTTTTCCTAAATGGTTTTCCACTCTCCCTCCACGCAAATGCGGGTTCACTTCCTCTAAATTCAACCCTCCCAATTCCTAATCCATTAGAGTAATTAGTACTTAAGCGTATAACCCGAACGGGTAGTAAGACGCGGTGCTAAATATTATTATTATTATTATTTACTGGTATAATAGGCGTAGAACAAATAAACAAAATCATAGAAGATTTTGGGAGCATTCTATTGAATCACGGCGTTTAAATCTGGGTTACTTTTGGACATTCATGTTAGAAATGCGAAGTGATTAAACAAAATTCTACAATTATATTCGCATGTCAATGTCAGCGTTTAACGAACTTCAAGGAAGATTGAAAGGAGATTTTAAAAAAACAAAATACGTTTATGAGAAATAGCATTAGTCCAGAAGAGAAATTGGCAATATGCATTAGGTAAGTAAATTGATCAGTCTCTCTATAATCAAAGGTTTTTTGGAAGAAAACTCAGTTAATTGGGTATATGTACATGTTGTCATCTCTGTAGTTTATGTTTTCAAGGCTAGGCAAATAAATAAAATGAATTAACTGTTCCACTAAGAAAGAATTTGATAGTTATAACTTTTTACTAATTCATATTTATTGGCAAACATAATAATCACATAATATAATCATAAAATATTTGATCAAAATTAAATATGTAGGTAACCCAAGATAAGAAAAATCCAATATTTCTTCCGTATTATTCAAATGGGAAGCTGGCGATTGTAGATCTGGTGTTGAATGGAGTGAATAACTAGCCAGTGAGTTTGTCGAGTATCCTGTATTTTGATAATGTGCTGTAGTATATCCTCGATTTTGGTAATAATTAGTTTGTCTCTGTCTCTTAATACTTTGTAATAGTTTAATTAAACACGCTTGAAATTGAAGGATTTAATCTGTGTTAAGCGTTAAAGTAATGGGTAAAAGCCTTTTTTTTAAATGTAATTGTGGATCTTCTTCTTTCTGATTCTTAGTGCTAACATTATCAAGAAATTTGATCATTTTATCATCGACCTCGTTTTGTTTTATCTTCAACTTTGTGTTTTTCCTTTCTTTGTCCGATATCTCTGTACTTCCTTCCTTTGTATTTTTCTCCCCTCTATTGTTTTCTATTTCTGCACTTGTTGCATTTTTAGTCCTCTCTTCAACGTGGCTTGCGCTTCCTTCTCCACTTTCATTAGCTTTCTTGACCACTGTTGTATCAGTAACTTTCTTGAGGAATGAAATCTGATCAGAATATTTACATAATTTGTATTTACTAGCAGAGGAATCAGACTTCTTTTGATCTTTCCTCTCTTTACGATCTTTAATCCGGATGTCTCGAATCTGTGTCCATTTTTTCAGAATTAATTTATCTGCAAAATAATTAGATATAATTTTTTTTTCAGATATATGGCTTCTGGCGCGCGGGCGGCGTACGGTATAAAAAACCGGGCTGTGTGAATTCTTTCGTTTAGATACTATAGCCACTGCGACCGTTTCAGGTTTTTTTTACCATACGTCGCATACAGTTTTTAGTGACAACGCACGGCAGCAAAAATAAACGATTCTGTTTTCCTTACTGCATCGGGTTTTACCATATAGTGATAACACACGCATATTGTTGCATACGTCACTGAAAACCGCATAAGAAAAACGTCTCGGTAAACCGCAAGGTGTGAACTTACTGTAAAATGGCTTTAGGCAGGTTTGACTGGCGCCAGTCTATTAACCTGCTAAACTGGCTTCGTGTTAACGCGACTTCACAATACAATCAATTTCTTTGAAGGGAGGTTTCACTCAGTCATTTCTGCAAGTGTGAGTGATGTAAACAAAAATCCATAGGGAAAGAGAGGTTTGAATATTTACTGAATAGGTGTGACGTGAAAGAGAACAGGGCTTTGCTTACACGTGAAAAGTTGTCAAGTTTGATAGCAGAAGTCAAGAAATCTAAAATAGCTAACAAGAAGGTACCACGTCACTATTGGTTACTTAAACGTTATGATGTCCTTGAAGTTCAGGGAGTAGAAAAATTAATATTGCCAGTGAGAGATACAAAACCTGATGCTATGTTTTATTGTCCAAGCATTGTTTGATATTTGATATAAAAGGCATTTATCATTTGGACAAGGTGGTAAAGACCGTACGATAAAAGAAATTAGTCATCGTTATAAAAATATTAATCAAAATGACTTAAGGATTTTTTTGAATGTATGTGAGCCTTGTCAACAACAACAAAATGGGAAAGAAAGGTGTTGTTGTTAAACCTATGGCATTCTCACTTTTATACTCAAGATGTCAAGTAGGTCTTTTAGATTTCTAGTCTCACCCTGAAGGAGCTATAAATTTATTTTGGTTTACCAAGGCCATCTTACTAAGTTTGTTGCACTAAGACCTCTTCAAACAAAAAACCAGAAGAAGCTATTGCGCAGTTTATTGGTATATTCCAGTTGTTTGGTGGTCCATGTATTCTTCAATCCGACAATGGTGGAGAATTTTATAATAAACTTATAGATGAGTTAAAAATAACTTGGGCAGATCTTAAGATCGTTAATGGTAAACCGAGGCATAGCCAGAGCCAAATTAGTGACGAGAAAGATAACCAGGACATAGAAAACATCTTGACAACTTGGATGCAGGACAATCAATCCAATTCCTTTAGTAACGGGCTAAAATGTATACAATTTATGAAACAGAGCTCTTCACTCTGTTGTTAAGAGGTCTCCTTGAGAGGCTATGTTTGGCTGTCCATCTAGAGTTGGACTGTCAATAACTCCTATTCCAATTCCTATTTTATTCTTTGGAGGATGAAGAACAATTTCATAATGTTTTTAATGTATCAAGTACTTTATCTAAACCTAATAGTGAAGTTTTGGTTGAAGAAACCACGCCAAATAAAAGTGTTAAAGTATGTGTCTTTTGTTAAAAAGATCGCAAGGAGAACCTAATTTTCATATCATGCTCAGAAGACCTTCATTTGGAAAATAAAATGGTAAAGAAGGTTTACAAGCTTGTTTGAATAAAATTAATATCGAGAAGGAAAGAAGAAAACTAAAGAATATTTGGAAGGTCACACTAATAAAATTAAATTAATGTCCGAGAAATCTCATTCCGAAGGCATTACAGTCCATATCCCAGTACCTGCCTGAAGTTTACATAGGAAGAGGAGATGCAGGATCTATTTTAGCTGTTATAATGGAAAAAACCAACGTAGGATTTTTTTCTATTGGTAACAAGAAATGGTCGCATCAAGCAGATGTATTCTCGGTCCCAGTTCAGTGTGTGTGAACAAAAATTAATCATAATCGAAGAAGTACCTAATATCAAGACATCACTCCGGTCTGTCTCTACAGCTCAAAGTATTGGTACTGTTCATATATTTAAAAAATGTTCATGCGAAAAACAGTGTGATATCAAAAAGTGTGCTTGCTTCAAAACTAATGTACAATGAAATTCCAAGTGCTATTCTAATCGTCCTTATATTAAATTATTTAACAGTAGGATGAGATTTTTTTAAATTTAAAATCAATTTTTATAACTGTTTAATTAATACTATTACTTCATTTCATATTTTGTTCGTTGGACCTGTCTAGTTTTATTTGAATTAGCCTGCTAAGTGATAGAAGTGTAACATTTAATAGCTTGCTTCAATGAATTTCCAAGTGACATTCTAGCAGTTTTGAAACTATTATTAAAATGGTTAAATTTGCTAAAAGACAAAGTTTTTGTAATTGTTTGTTTTATTACATGGTACTGTATTTCTGGCCATAATGTAACACCAAATGTTATTGTTTAATAAAGATGAATAATAAAACTTATTTTAAACTTTAACTACATGCCACTAGTTAATTTATGGAATAATTAGTTATTTCATAAAATCACTAGTTAAAGTGTGTAAAAGTGTATTTATTTCATACTTTAACTGATTCAGTCAGGTAACTCATGAAATACCTAGTTATTTTAAGAAATAACTGAATTATACACTTTAACAGTAATTTAAATATATATTACCGTTAAAGTGTACAATTCATTTTATATATATACATAAACACACACCAAGTTTATGCTTAGTTTTCAGGTGACTCCTCCAAGTATTTGTTTAAATGGTCGTTTTGTATACCATCTACATGCACTTCTGATGACTGGAAAGATATCCATCAACATTTTATAAACAAAACACAAATACCTCTGGAAGTGAATGTCCACTCAGATAACTGTCAGACTGCTCAATATAAACCTTTCAATGCTGCAGAATATACAGCCATGTGAGTTTATACATTTCTTGGGGAATGTTCTGTAATTGAACATTTATTATTGAGCGTTTCATATCTGAATTTATTGATAAGCTCTAAATTTAAACTATGATTTTTTTATTGGCATGTCAACGTTTAAGAAAATATTGTGAATTGTTAAAACATTTTCTTGATTTCATTATCAAACACACGTTATATTGCTCTGTGCTATCATAGCAAAGCCATAATGTTTGTTATTTTTATGCAAGATAAAAAAAGTGTTGTTTTTCATAATGTTGTTTTAATAAGCCAAACCAACAGCGTTTTTAGTAAATATAACCAACATAAATAGTAGGTCTGAACACATTATTGTTTAAACAGCTACTGAACTGGGAATTTTAGTAATATCGTATACACAATATTTAATATCTTACAGATTGGTTAACTAGTCTAAGAGGTAATTGATGGTATTTTAGAGCCAAAGGTTTAAATATATATTTACTTAGAAATGTTTATTACATATATGCCTTCCTTATAAAAATCCATAGAACTTTATAATCATTTCCTCACTCATTTAAAATATCTATGTTTCTCTATAGGGTAAAACCTCTTTTCACTTTATGAGGTAATTGTATTATGTTTGCAAGAAGGTACAGGAAAGGTGTGTTAGCAAGACCAATCGGTTTTCTTCCAACAGGCATCCATTACCTCTTTGTCCAATGGTAGCAATGTAAAGTATAAGCTGTGTTCTTCTTTTCTTTGTAAAAGCCATATTGTCTTTGTTCCTTTTATGTGTTTCTATGCACCTTTCCTGTTTCGTCTTCCAAATATAATACAAATCTCTAAGTTTGCAAGTTTTATAAACAAAAGACACATTTATCTATCTACATTAACATTAATACTAAACCAAATATAAAAAATATAACAATAGAAACTTTGTTACAGATTAGTGTTCGGATTTTTTTGGAATATTGACTATCTTCAGTACAGCTTACGACATTCGTATGGGAGAGTCAGGTAAAATTTAATAATTAGCTTTAGAGATTATTTTCACTAATCAAAGTTGGATGTTGCTATGAAAATTGTGTTTCTTTTATGTTAAATTGTTAAAGGGTTTTATTTGATTAATTTGTGTTGATAGTTTTTTATGGTGAATAGAGGTAGAAATATATTACAATTTATTACATATGTTTCTAAACACATTCCATGTAGTATTTGAGAGAATTTTCTATATCTTTTTCAATAAAAATATTGTTTTCTTTTCAGCTGAGGGCTTGGTTCATTATAAATGATTAAAAAAGATTAAAATTAGATTTATTAAATTACTTTGCAAACTAAGATCTTAAAAAAAATATTTTTTTTAAATACAGAGATTTAACATTGATATTTTAAAACTGAAATGTTAAAAGTTTGGTCTCTAGTTCCTTGACATGCATAAAAATTTTGAATAAAATATATTAGCTTGATTGTAATATAGAAGAACAGATATATTAAAAAATTTAAATTATAGGAAATTGTGTCAATAGTTTGGGAACAAAAATATCACATTTTAATACAAATTAATTACATGTATGTCCATCTTATACAATCCTTTTCCTAATATGCAGGGCTGGTAGCAAGCCACTGAAGTCACTTTTGGGTACTTTTTGGTCACTAAAATCACTTTTTGCATCTTCAAAATAAATAACAATTTCTTAATTAGGTCCTACATACGTGTCCAGTTGTCATTTTTCAACTGTATTTGATATGTTTAAAAAGTTTTGTTTAGTAATTAATGGCAGTTTGTTTTGTATTCCCGCCAGGAAGGAAGTAAAGTAGAATTCTTAGGTTAGCAACAAAGTCATAGAAAGGCAGGTGTTAGCACCATGGACGTAGCCGGGAGATTCAGGGAGGGGCAAATTCCCTGCCCCCCTAAATCAAGTAAATAAATAAAAATAATTAACTAAATGTAGAAATAAAATGTAAGCGGGCAAAGATAAGTATCGACATAAATAGTTTTGGAATCCCTTGGTTATAGAATTCCTTAAATATGGCGATGCCTTTATTAATCTCTTCCGTTAATCAACCTGAATATTGAATCAAATTTTCCAATGGTTCATTTTAGCTTTCTCAAACTCAAAAATAAATTTGTAATGTGTTGGCCAGGGTTGTGAGGGGTGTTCAGTTATGGCTGGCAAGGACGGTGACGTGCAAACAATTTTAAGAAAAAAAATATGAGAAACCCATGTTTTTACATTGTGCATCACACAAACTGAATCTTGTAGTGAACGACTTGAACAGTGTTTCAGAAATATGCAAAACCATCTCTACTATCAAAGATATCGTAAGGTCCTTCATAGAGTCAGTATTGAGAAGAAAATATGCCTCAAATATGCCAATCCTCTGTGGGACGCGATAATCCCAACAGTACAAAAGTATTGCAGTTTTTAAAAATCATTTTGTGAGCATTGTTGAAGGGTTGGAGATACTATCATGAGAAGTAAATGGCAACACGAGGAAACAGTCATTCCAGCTACATTATGCTGCCATTAAAGCTCAGTGCATCGTTGCTGTCACTCTGATAGTTAAGTATTCTGCCTTATTGGAACCTATGGTAAATGTTCTACAGTATAAAAGCCTTACCTGCTCCATTTTACAGCATATCAAGCGGATCCTTGGAGTGATAACTCACCGCGAAGATGCAGAGAGAGTTGCTACAGAATTTATATAGGATGCCTACAAGATTGCTGAGGAAGTTGGAGTAGAATTGACAGTGTTTGAGATCTGTTGGAAGACAACAACATCGTTCCAACCCTCCAGCGTCCAGCCATTTAGAGTTCTGTAAGAGATCCTTAGTAATTCCTTACTTGGATTCCATAGTGTCTTCGTTTGAGCAACGTTTCTCAGAAGAACATTCACCTGCTTTTTCACTTTTGGCTCTACACCCCCTTATCATGTTGGAGATGACCATTCAAGATTTCAAGATGAAAACCAAGCAGATCTCGAGTTGTTGTTTTTTTAAGTTGCAAACCTTCGACTCTGAGCTGAACTATGGTACACCATGTGGAAGGAGAAGAAACTCAGCAAAGAGAAGCTAAAAGAGCTGAACATAGCAGACCTTGTAAAAGAGGCAGAAATCGTTTACCCTACCACGAAAAAAGGCTCTGTTCATATCTCTTACTCAGCCATACACCACTTGTACCGTAGAGCGGTCATTCAGTACCTTGCGGAAAGTAAAGACCTGGCTAAGTGTCGACGATGACAGGGGAGCGTCTCAATGGGTTATGCTTACTGAGTGTGATCAGAAAAACTGCATTGGAAAAAAGGGAGAGATTTGAGAACAAAGTGTTAAAAAGGTTTTCAACAAATCCAAGAAAAAAATTAGTTTAAGATTTTTTTGATAAGGTTATTTATAATTTTTCATTTGAGAAAACTAGTCTTAGTTCATGGGCGTAACCAGGGTGGAGAAGGGGAGGGCGCTTTCCCCCTTAAAGTTCTGGAAATGAAAACAAAGATAACGCTAATGTGTTGCTTTTTTTAAATATTTTATCATGGGTCGACCGTAAAGTTTACCCCCCCGCCCTGGAAAAAATTCTGTCCACGCCCTTGGACTTAGCACACTGGATTCTTTGCCAAAAACCAAGAGACAAGTGTAGGATATGAGTTCATTTCACATGGCGTGTTACATTCTACTACTTTTTGTTCCTCAACAATCATGTGAACTCCCTTTATAGCATTCTTTAAAAGTCATATAAACTTTATTTAGTAAAATTGTTTAGCCACTGGGCCCCCTCATTGTTAAAAAATCTATTAATTTTGATTATAGTGATAAGAAAAGTAATTAATTTAAATCCTTAAAACTTAATTTCTATATGTATTTAGAATGAAGTTTCTTAGTACATTCTTTCCTGACATATATGACCACTTTCAGAAGAGATATTTCACCAACGTCACTAAAGTCACTATTTAAGAATTAGCAGCCTTGGTGATTGTCTGGGTCCTCCTCTTCTTCAAAAAATCTTCTAGGTTTCTTTCAGCAAGCCTTAGCTTTTGTCTGACTTTTATTTTATGGAACTAAGAAATCTTTTCCTGCTTTGGTTATCCGTCTTCTGTCTAAATTTTTCATGCTGTTCAATAAGCTCTACCCAGGTGCAAATCCTGTTTGATGTTCACTTTACAATGTTAATATAATTTAAATTGAAAACTGCTTAATACACACAAAAACGTGGAGAGAGATTTTTCCCTGTATCAAAGATAGTTTAAGATATCTCTTTAAACTTTTTATTTTAGTTATTATATTTTCAGATATTGCCTACGATACGGAAATGCTTGCTGTGATCATATTTTTTATTGTTTGATAAGAATTTACGATACACACATAATTATTGGCAGAACATAGACCAGGGGCAGATTTAAGTGCCTGGCGAACTGGGCGGCGGCCTAGGGCGTCAGATCAAGGGGGCACCAAACAGAGCACCAACCTAACCTAAAATATATTTTGAATGATATGAAAATAATTCCCATACCTAACGTAGCCTGGGCGTAGTAGTGAAGTTGCTAAACATAACTCACATTCACTTTTTGATATTGGCATGAAATTTGACATAGTGGTATGGTTTTTGTAGTGAATAAAATGGGATATACCGTATTTCTTCGATTCTAAGACGTCATCGATTGCAGGATTCACCTTAATTTTTCAGTATCACCAACAGAAAAAGCTTTGATCCTAAGGAAATAAATAAATCTAAAAAGCTAAAATACTCTATTTATAAGAAATGCTTTAATTATAAAATTAAATTTACTAAAAACATTAGTTTGTTTATAAGTAGTTATGTTATTCTCCCTCCCTTCTGAATCAGCATCAGTCTGATTCTTCTGATCCATCTTTATCTTCACTATCCCATAGGATCTTCTGGTCCATCAAGTGTATTGGTCTAAAAGGAACTGCGATCTTAGGACGCCATCGACTCTAAGACTCAGCCTGTTTTTAGAGACGTTTAAAGGAGAAAAAATGTGTGTCTGAGAATCGAAGAAATATGGTAATGCCCCTCTTAAATAGTTAATTTACATCTGCCATCTTGAAAAATGACACCACAAAATGGTATTTGCTATTATTTCTTAAACCATTCATTATATCAAAATTAAAGAGGAGAACATTGTCTACAAAACATGTTCAAATAGTTGTCTTTGTAATCCTAACTATTTTCGTTGTGAAACGTTTGTAGTACTGTATGATAACCATTTATGGAGTTTCCCCTTCAGATTATTTTCATGTTACACCTAAGTTTAGAGCTATTAGGCCTTTCATGAGCATGGGGAAAATTTAATTTTTTACGGGGAAAGGGGGATGTTAAAAACCGTAAATTTATGACATGATGTTAAGACTTATTATGAAACCCGAAGAATTAAGAGCATTGTTATTTTATACAATGGTGGCGGAATTTTATTTGTATGAGAGGGGTATGGGGGTAAGAACTAAAAAAGTACTTTTTGGACTTTCTACCCTCCTCTACCCCAGTTAAGGTTAGGAAATTGGATGATCCTAGAAGCTATTTGAAGTGGTCCTCGTTTAGAGAATTTTTGAAAATCAGACTCGTTTAACAGCTATTTAAAATAGTGCTCCCCCTGAAATATTTTGAAATTTGGATACTTCTAGAAGATATTTGAGGTAGTCCTCCCCTGGCAAAATTTTGAAAACTGGATGACCTGAAAAGCTATTTTAAAAAGTGCTCAACAGATTTTATTTATATAAATTAGATTTCCTATAATCTATTTGAAGTGGTGCTAATCCAGAACTTTTCTGAAATTTGGAATGCCCTAGAAGCTATTTAGGATGTACTTCACTTGATTTCTTTTTCAAAATTTAGATACCACTTGGAGCTCTTTCAAGTGGTCTTCCACCAACAAATTTTTAGAATAGGATGCCCTTAGAATCCATTTGGAATGGTCTTTGCTGGGTTTTTTTTATAATGCTCATGCCACGTTAGGTATAGATTTGTTGATTTTGGGGATTATTTTCATAATATCCTATTATACCCCGTTATATAAGAGGGCGCCAAATATCAATCCCGCCCGGGCGCAAAATTTACCTCAATCCGCCCACGACATAGACCATGATATGGATTTTAGTTTGAAGGTGACAAATGAAATTATTCTTCCCAAATCACTGTTTTAATTTTGAACACTATGTGAATTCCTTCTTAAAGTTAAACCATTATGGTGTATATTTTGTAGTGCAGTATCATTAATATGGTTTTTACTAGAAACGATCCACCATCAGGAAGATATTTGTGTTGAGATTTGGTAGGCTCAATCTTGTCCCCATGTGGGTCTTGTTAGACCCTATTCAGTCAATTTAATCTATTTCAGAGTTGTCTTATATGGTCTTGCATCACACACTGCTTTATAAGCCACTAGCTTTAGCCCGCGGCTTCACTCGCGTTAATGTAGATTTTATCAATAAATTCAGGTTGTCGATTGACACAGGGAATATGACAATAAAAACGATGAACATATTGAGGTTGTTAGTCAATAGAGGTAGAGATAAAGAAAAAGAAAAACTACATAATATAAATCAGGATTAAGTGTAGGAGTAGAAAAGAAGTAGCGGAGTGTGTGTCAGTAGAGTCATAGGTTATGCCTTGCTACGAATTGGAAGATCCTACTCCATCTTAAATTTTACTCACCGTTAATTAACATCCCTTATTTACTCCGCTTGTTCTTGACCGTTGCAATCATGGGCACAGAATAGATCATTATTTTAGGATGTTCCTATATACTATGTTGTATGTCCTTCCATTTGGCACAAATACATACAAATTCTGGGCATTGGACACACGCGAACAGGCTACATATAGCTGGCTATGGGAAAAACATGGTTTTTCCTAATGCACCCCTGCTGCCTGCAATGTTTGCCCTTACGCTTTGTTAATAGTAATAGCAAAACTAAGTTTGATTGGAAACTGTAATCTTTTGAATTAAAATGGTAGGTCAGTGGGGATTATTGGGAGTCGAGGATTGATTACACTTTCCCCTTTTCCCACACCTGTTAAAATGGTGGCAGAGATTATATTTTGCCCTAATTGTGTAATTCGAAGCCTCGTCCCATTACATAAACGGGGTGCATCTAAATTTCGTATAAGCATAACTGGTACACCTAATTTCAATTGTAGTTTATGCGAGGGTACACCCGATAGCTCCAGAGAATTTAAAAACTCAGCGGGATATGAAGTGCTCTGTTCTGTGTCCATGATTGTATCTATTGACAAATACTCCTTTATTCCTCCCTGCGCCTTTTTCAAAATGTCAGTGTTGATTTTGTTAACGATTTCATTTTTTGGTGCAAGAATTGCTCTTGCACACAACCAAAGATCACAATTTAAATTTAGTTGTAAGTCTGGGTAAACTTTAGCAATGAGCTCCACATCATTTTCCAACAAATTACAGAATTCCCCTGTAAGTAAAATACAACCTTCAGCATCCGTGTCCAAACGTCCATCGCCAATTTTCAATAGTGTATCTGCGTAATGTCCTGAATCTACGTCATTATAAAGGTGGACTCTCATATTCGTTTTTAGGCTGAATTTTTTCACTTTTGCCCACAATCTTGATGACTTGAGACAGGCTTTGATTTCATCTGAATGTGTGCCCCTCTGGATCACCGGTAGAGTTTGTTGGAAGTCACCAGCCAGTAAAACTACCATTCGTCCCATAATAACTGTACTGTCTCGCAAGTCCTGAAGAGTTTGGTTTAACGCTTCTATAGCTTTTTTGTGTGACATCGTACTTTCGTCCCACACTAAAAGTTTACATTGTCATAGTATCATACCTCGAGAGTTATTTTTGCTGAAATTGCAGATGGGTGTCTCTACCTGTGCAAGTGCAAGATTTAATGGCAATTTTAGAACGGAATGTGCAGTACGGCCACCGTTCAGTAGTGTAGCTGCTATACCGGAGGAAGCGACGGCAACAGCAATTTTCTGGTCTTTTCTTATGAACGCCAATAATAAGTTCAGCCAAAACGTTTTCCCGGTTCCTCCAGGGGCGTCGAGAAAGAGGAGTGCACCATTCCCTGACTCTACTTGACGTAACACCTGTTGAAAGACGTGTCTTTGTTCTGGAAGCAACCAAGGAACTAATACGGTTACTTTCTGTTGCAATACTGTCAAATCATAGTTTAATTCCCGAGTAATTTCATCGTTTAAGTCATTTTTGTCTGATCAGTGAGGGCTTACCATTCCAAAATCTTGAAGCTTCTTTCCCGCCATTGTCATAACCTTGTTTTCAATTTTCGTCAGCACTTCGTAGTAGATGTGCTCATTAAAAGTCATAGCTGCATGTACGTGCTGTAGCTGCCACAAAATATCTTCCACCTTGTACTCTCTGTACTTATCCCACAGCGTTTGAGGATTAGAAAGACCGCAAGATGATATGAGGGTTGCGTAAAGTTCCCTGATTTTGTCTGGTGATCTGTACTGCACGGCTTCCTCCATAGTTTCGTCCCAGTGGTTATAATTCTCTAACAAACATAGAGCTTCACATTCTTCTCTATATGTTCCGCATTCCTTACCGTTGACAATTTTAAGGTCGCTATAGCTAGTGTCCCTCAGGAACAGTACTTTTTTTCTGGATGAAAGGTACCCTATGTCCTTTTCTGTACCCATGACAACGTGTATGCGAAATTTTCATGATGATCGGTCGAGTAGTTTAGGCGTGAAAGCGTAACAAACAAACAAACAAACAAACTCACATTCACATTTTTTTTCTGGATGAAAGGTACCCTTTTTCCTTTTCTGTACCCATGACAACGTGTATGCGAAATTTCATGATGATCGTTCGAGTAGTTTAGGCGTGAAAGCGTAACAAACAAACAAACTCAGATTCGCTTTTTTTTTTCTGGATGAAAGGTACCCTATGTCCTTTTCTGTACCCATGACAATGTGTATGCGAAATTTCATGATGATCGGTCGAGTAGTTTAGGCGTGAAAGCATAACAAATAAACAAACAAACAAACTCACATTCACATTATTTCTGGATGAAAGGTACCCTATGTCCTTTTCTGTACTTATGACAACGAGTATACGAAATTTCATAATGATCGGTCGAGTAGTTTAGACGTGAAAGCGTAACAAACAAACAAACAAACTCACATTCACATTTTTTCTGGATAAAAGGTACCCTATGTCCTTTTCTGTACCCATGACAACGTGTATGTGAAATTTCATTATGATCGGTCGAGTAGTTTAGGCGTGAAAGCGTAACAAACAAACAAACAAACTCACATTCGCATTTATAATAGTTAGGATTGTATCTTTTTCTCCAAGGTATTCAGCATATTTTATATTGTTCAACTTTATAAATCATACTTTAAAAATGAAAACAATTTATAAAGTCAAACAAGTCTGATTGTAGCCAGCTTTTCACCCTGAGAAACAAATACTAGTTTAAGAAAAATAATACCTAATTGTTATGTTTCCAATTCACATTGCAAAAAGAAAATGTTATTTTAAAGAGTGGACTCCACACTATATTATAGAATAAAAACCCAAAAATTGCTTCTCTGATAGAGGAGAAGGTGGTATTATGGAGCCCCACTTTCATTATAGTGAATTGTAAACAAGGTATCATAACTATGCCCACATTTTTTGTGCTAAAAGTACTGGTAACTATTAAACTAAATGTTCCTAATTGGATTTTTTGCTAGCATAACAGCTATAAGTATGGTTTTTGAAGGCTTTTGTAAAAAAAAAAGTAAAAAAGTAGTTTTTGGGAAGCTGGGTGGTAATATGGAACCCCACTGTATTTTTTCAAAAAAAAATGCTTTAATGCATCCCAAAAAAAAATAGAAAAGTACAAAAAGTTAATCAATTACAAAATCATTTACTCCATTGTTTTTTATCGAAAAAAATGCTTTAAAAATAAAAAAAGAGAAATGTACAACGAAGAAGCTGACTATTTACAAAAATCACAAATGTATTGCTCCTTTTCAACATCCGCGCAATCTTTGTGTGCCCACATAGAGCACATTAAGCATTACACACACACCTCCCCATGAGCATCATCTGCAAACAACCCATCACAAAACAGACAAGTGGTGTCATCTTTAGAAGGGGGTGTCTCCTCTTCATGCAAGTCGAAAGGCGAGGCAACAGACGAGGGGATGTAAATTGAGTCATCATTTGAACAGCTGCTGATGCGTTGTCGCTTTACCTTGGGTGTTGACCTTTTGACACCGGAAGTTGAAGGCTGATATTTTTGCACAGAAGTCGATGTTGCTCCTCTTCTACGTCCCCTGCCATGACTCGAACTTTTTCCCCTGTTTTGTGGTTTTGTGTCTGTAGGTTTTGCCATGAACGCCTCCAAATTTGTCTTGTAGGAAGGGCCTGAAATCAAGTTAGAAGAGCTCGGTTTCCTGCCTCTGTTTGATCTTTTCTTTTTGGCTGAGGAATTGGCACAATATCTCTTGGAGAAACAGATGATGCCCCTCCTGAACTTCCAGGACGTGAACTGGTGGTTGGGGTTGTTGGTGTAAGATTACCCTGGTGTTTGCAGCATCATGACTTCAATTGGTGCATTCTCAATAGCACCATGATCTGCAGCAATGAAATCATCATATGTAAAAACGTGTCTATTGTAAATGACCAGATGCCAGTGGCTCTGAAGCCATTCACAGCATATGAACCATTGGTGCACTGTAGATAAGCAGTTCCTAAAAGTCCTGCGATGTCGTAAGGCGTAAGATCTTGAGTGGTCCCATAAATGTTTTATCTAGCGGTTGTAGTTTGTGTGTTGTGTGAGGGGTAAATAAATTATTGCAATGTGGTTCTTCTTTGCTAATTCAATTACATCCATATTACTGGTGTGGGAATAATTCCCATCTAGAATGAGCAAAACGGGTAATGTTGCGGTAGGTTTCGTCTTAGCTAGGAAATGTTCAAACCATTGTGTGATCAAACTAGCCTGAACCCATCCTGAGGGATTGGCTCTACCAATGGCCCCTGGTGGCCAGTTATCCACGTTCTACCGCAGTCAAAAAACCAATTTGTCACTTCCCTTTCAACCCAATAGCTTGTGGCACTTTGGACTGCACGACACAGAGCCCCATTTCGTCAACACTTCAGATCCTGTCAGCCTCATATCTGTGCTTCTCGTACTCTGATTCTAGGAGGTTAAAAAATGGCAGAACCATCTCTTTGGTGAAGCCTTCTGCGCGGGCGTATGACGTTCCTGTGGTTCTTCTTAAAGACAGCTGTTGTTTATGGTGGCTCAAAAAATGATCAAGCCAAAACCTTTCTGCAACCCCTTCTTCAAACTGGTTTGGAATGTTGTTAAGCACAGCTAGCCGGAACGCCATTCTCCTCAAATCCAGTCTTGTGAGTCCATAAAATATGGCCTCCATCAATAATATATATTTCACCAGTTCTTTTTCGATATTCTGAGGAAGAATTAGTTTTCTACCTAGTTTCTTTTTCACAAATTGCTCCGGATGAATGTCTGCTTGCAAAGAGAGAGTTCCCAAAGTAGTTTTTGGCACCTCATCAAATTTTTCAGCTTTCTTAAGCCCCATTTTCTGGTCCCTTACCATACTCACTGCCTCTGCCATTTTTTCCTGGCTCCATGTTTGTCTCTTGGAGTTTTTCTTTGGCTTGTTCATCTGGGTTCTAGGCATCTGAAAATAAAAATCAATTTGAAAAAATCAGTTTGAAAGAACACTTTTATCTATCCAGAACAGTTTTTTTTAACCAAAATAACTTTAGATAAGTAGATCTATATAAATTCTGTAGTGTTGGGTATCTATTTCTATTTTTTTCATTCAGCTACCACATACTCTTACAAAAAATATTCATGGTTAGAATTTGTGGGTAATACGGAACCCCAGACGAGTCGGGTTCCATATTAAAAGCACCAATGGGGTCCGTATTTCACGCATAGCCATATTGGATTAACTTAATTTCTGTCGACACCAATCTTTAAAAACATAAATATCAGACAGATTAACATGTACCCCTGGGCCTCTAGAACGGGACACATGTACCAGTGAACCTACAACTACATAATTTATATTTTATAAATAATTAAATTCACTTACCATTCAAAAGTTTGGAATTGCGAAAAACACAAACGTCCTGTTTCACTGAGCGCAACCACATAACTGAAGTGGGAGGCGTCCTCCCCTTGCTATGTATGGCTGCCTAGTACAGTTCAGCCACAATCCTCTAGAGTTCACCTCTATTATCAGTCTGAAATGGATGGGTTCCATAATATATGTGGGTTCCATAATACCACCTTCTCCTCTATTATTATAGTAACATTTAAGAAATAGAGTTTACTAACCATACAATATGAAATACTCTCTATATTTAAATAAGCTATAATGGTCTCCAGAAAGAAGTTGGTCATATGAAGCAAGCATTTAAAATATGAGGATCTTATAGGATCTTTCTTTGAACATCGTGTATAATCTCATAGATAGACTAAAGCTCTTACCCGTTTCGGTGGTCACGTGGCTTAACACAATACTCTTGTAGTAGGCTAGACTGCCGATGATGGGAAGATCAAGGTTTAAATTTTGGTCGGGTGTATTGAGGATGGTTTTTCCAAAATGATTTTCCACTCTCCCTCCACGCAAATACGGGTACAATTCCTTAAATAAAACCTTCCTAATCCCAAAAACCATTAGCGTGACTAGTACATAAGCGTATGACGTGGTGCTAAAAAAAACTACAGCTCTTAAGGGAATAT
This sequence comes from Timema podura, assembly GCA_033556935.1. Lineage (NCBI taxonomy): Eukaryota > Metazoa > Arthropoda > Insecta > Phasmatodea > Timematidae > Timema > Timema podura. The sequence goes on along the minus strand of JAVRXN010000002.1, from coordinate 55,402,845 downwards.
TAATTTATAAGTGTTTTGAGTGACATAGCTTTGCACAGTTAGAAATATAACTTTTTCGTTCAAACAACTAAATAATGCTTAAATTTATTTAATATTTGCCCTGTCCTGCCCTGCCCTGCACTGCCCCTTCCACAAAATGCTTTTAGGGCGGTATGCAAGAACGTATTGCCAATTCTTAGTGGACCGATAGTGTGGTCCCGAGCACATTATCGCTCCAATTTTTAACCTATGATGACGCAAGTAAACCCACGCTAGTGTTCACAAAGCATCCACTTAGTCATGTTCTTGCATACGGCCCCTAATATTACAAAAATTGTTTTATAGTAATAATTAAACCTTCAGGAATTAGCCTAATTTTGAATAATATTTGAATGCAAAACTAATGTATCTATGTATGAGGGTATGCAAACTATAAAATCTCATTCAGGAGTTTTCTGAATAATTTTTTAAAATGTTTAAATTGTATAACCCAAATGGGTAGCACGACATGGTGCAAAAAAATTGTGTGGAGAGAAATGTTTGGAATAAATGCTAATTTGTTTAGCTACGTACAATAAAACAGGGTCTAGGAACTGTTACTATACAATTAATCTATCTACCATAATATAATATATAATAATATCTACCATAGGCACCATTTTTGGATACTTTTTGCATGGTTGCATACCCAACATCGTATTACTGTTTGTGGGAACATAACGATAAAAATACTTTTTATGATCACTTAAGTATGTTTAGCTTGGGTTCTTAAATAATATACTCACATATCTTAGATGTGTATACTATATTATGGATTGCATAACATAATATACTCATATTCATCAACCTAACCACCACAAACTGAATTTCTAAATGCTTTATTAACTAAAAGGTGATCGTGCCCGCCTAATATTGGCCTTCTCTCTTCCAATCAACTGGAAACGTCTTATCAAGACTGATAGTTCTCCTGATACTCTAACAATTATCCATGGAATACGTCTCTTCACAATGGGTTGGATTACGATTACACACCAGTCCTTTATCTACACAGAAGTATCCTCAATCAACAAAGATGTGAGCATAGCTGAAGTAAGTAAATTATTTGTTTGATGTTTATACTTGCATCGTTGGGTATGCCAACTAAATGTCAAGCTCGCCTGACAGGTAGGTCAAGATTCAAATTCCAGGAAAGATTATTATTAAAAATTACTTTTTTTCTTATTAATACTAAGCCACAACATTGAGCATGGGGAGTAAATTGAAAGCTCGTTTGGTTTGGTTTACCAATGATAGGAAGGTCGGAGTTCATATCCGATCAGGGTGTTTTTTCAATTAATTTTTCCACTCTCCATCCATTCAAATTGAAACCTCCTTTACTTAATTAAATAAAATAGAAGGCTCACATAGTTACAAAAAGAAATGATTAACACAATCAGAGTGAGTAGCTTTAGTGATTGTTTCGAATGTCTGAGTACAGACACCTGAAACTCAGAGCACACAACTCAACTGGTTGCGGGAATGATTGCTAGACGTCTGTCCTAAAAAAATGTATAAGTTCAAAAAAAATTGAAGACTAAACACATAAATCAACAAACAAATATCATAAGGGTATGGTCATTATATATAACGTTAAGGAAAAAACCAGTAAATGACATTTTTGATATTATTCATTAAAAATATAATTAAAGATATGTATGTATTTTAACAGATAGAACCATATGATGGTATAACAAAACGATTATTACGATAGTCGTAGAATGTGTAACTTTATAATATTTATTATTTTTATGAAAAGTTAATGTCAAGACAATGTCAACGTTTAAATCTAGAATTACATTAGAAAATTTGCAAGAGAAAACCACTAACATTATTTACTTAAACCATCTCTTTATACAAGGAAGTTACTCATTTAGTTACGTTAAATAGCCCCTTAAAAAACTATTTAAAAATATGAAATTATCTCCACAATACGTATATATGTAAATATCTTCAATCATTATCAGACTTCAATTAATATTCCCGTTTTACACCAAAAAAACTCTTCAGTAAGAAAACGTAAAATAATGAAAGGACTAGATAACTCTTCCTATTATTACATAAGAAAGACGAAAATTCATTAAGGTAATACTCATTAACAAGCCACAAAATTAGACCTCATTACCAAGATTTCTATTGTTCAACTACCAAGTCAAACAGTAATATTCAAAATTAGATAGATATCGATCTCAGCAAAATAAACATAAGATTCAATCCCATAGTATTTAAATAAATTCATAATATCCTCATATTTAATATTGGTCTATGATTTCAAAGAATATTAATATACCCAAAAAAACAATTAACTGTAAAAAAGTCGAAAAGTGAATTTATAAAAGTTAAACACACAAAAAATATAATTTAAGCCAAAAATAAATTTGTTCTTAAATTTTAAATATTAGTAGCCACGGCTACGAACTTCCCAAACTAGAGTCCAATTCAAGAGTGCTGGCCTTCGTCATTCCGGCATTATATATGCTTGAAACCTCAGAGAAACAGGAAAGAGAAGGAAATAAGGTGGGGGAATATATTAGGATCACAAAGAGGGGATACGCGTGACAAAATAGCTTCGATAACACACTCCATGGTACTAAAATGTTCTCCTCCATAGTAGACTAGGCATCACTTCCTTTTTTAAGTTCTTGGGAATGATCCGATACTAAGCGACCTCTAGCGGCCACAGTTCGAACTTATGTGGGATCGGTCAGTCTTCCACGTGGCCTTGGTTATGTTTGGTTGTGCTTTGTTTTCTCGCCGAACTGTTGTCAAGAGGTGCTGGGACGGTGAATGGGTTAAGTTGTTTATCTCCCTCCGACTTGTATTTCTTCAATTGTAGCCAAATGCTATAAAATGTGAGTATATTTTCTCTAAGTTCTACTTTTTATAATCCCTATCCCATTAGTGTGACTAAGTGCAGATATCTCAAAAAAAAATAGTTTTGCTTTTATTAAAAATACTTACTTATCAATTTCAGTTAATAAAACCTTCTCTTTGTTAAGCCACTTTCTAATCCAAATCGATTGTAACCAAAACAACCAAAGAAAATACATTTATTTCACTGGACTTTTAAGCTATTATTTTTAACTATCAAGAATATCATAAAAAATTATTTAATTGCTTTTTACATTAGGGTTAGGTAATAGTACTGATGTTGGGAGTGGTTGTGATCATGATGGAGATGCTTGTGGTCCATTTAGTTGTGGTGATAACCATGGTAGTAATATTAGTGGTCAGCTAGGGGGCAAGAGGATGTAGATAGTAGTGGTTGTGGTATCATTATCATAATCGTCATTATTATGATTATTTTAAAAATCGTTAAAAAATATATATTTGAGAATGTTGGTAAGCTTAATATTGCTAAAAATTGCTCTCAACTTAGTTTAAGTATTATATGGCACCGCATCTCATTACCTGTTCAGGCTATAATCATGTATGCTAATTATTATGCTAATCGGTTAGGGGTGAAAATATTTAATTTAGAGGAATTGTACCCACATTTGTGTAGATAGAGAGAGTAAACCCCTTTTGGAAAAGTACCACAGTACAGCCGACAGGGATTTGAGCACTGATCTCATTGGCAGTCTGGTCTAACATGAGAGTGGCGCCTTGGACAATGTAGCCACCAAAGCAGGTTTAAGTATGATAAAGGAGAAGTTGAAGAATTACTGCTATGCGTGTAAATTGAGTACTAAATGGAACAATGAGAACCAATGTATAAAGTAAGCGTAACTTGATGAGTCCAAATAGGAAGCCTGAAATCCATTAGTACCAAACCTGCACATATTTGTTGCCTCTGCCTCTAATTTTATTATTATTTAATTTTTAATATAATCTTAAATATATTATGAAGTTCAAATCATAATATTAGCACTCTTCAAACCATTTTTCTCTTGTAGTGTGAGTAGAAAAAATTAGCCAAGGGTTTTGGCGATTTTAAATTTGCATTTGTGTGTGAAATGTTATTTATGTATTACTTTGCTTGTCTTTCTCCAACACAAATACCATAATAAAACATAACCAGTCAAGTTGAAAGCTAAATGTATTTGTGCAGGTAAACATTTGAATTTGACAGCTCTACCCAGGGGATAGGGCTAGGGGTAGTGGCTTACTTTTAATATAAAATGGGATGGGGCATTATGTACACAAACATACTCTTGGAATGTGATTTATATCCTGTCTTAGATGTCTATTCATCGTCAACCTTCTTTATTTCTAGATAAACTCACATCTATATAATATCTATATCTTGAATGGAATGGTCGCTGTCGATACCTTTCTCGTAATCAGTGGGGTGCTGCTTTGTTATGTATTTCTTAAGACCGTCACCAATAAGAGAACATCATCTTTCAATATACCTCTCTTTTATTTTCATCGCTACGTACGGTAAGGAGAACTAATTATTAATTTTTTTTAATTCATAACTGATTTTTTTTTATCACAGCGTCTTTCTTCCTGTTCAAGTTATACGAATATGATCATTAATCTGATGGGCTAGTGATGCGGAAGAAAGTACTTTAGAGGTAATCTACCCGCATTTGCTAGGAAATACCGCCCTCAGTTGACCTGACCAGAATTCAAACCTCAATCCCCTTATCATCATCAGACCTATTTTATACAAGAGTTATGCCTTAAACCTTTTGACCACCGAAGCAGTTAGCTGTAGTTATTGAATCAGAATTAATTTAGAAAATACTATTTTATATTCTTCTTTGAAGTGTAATAATAATTAGTGATTACATTTTGAAACAATTAGAGCTCAAATTAATAAAATATTATATTTACACGTTATATTATTAGTTAAGTAGTACCAGTTAGGTTAGAATAATATTAAAAATTCCTGATTCTGTCCCAAGTGACTGAGGTTTTAATGCTTGATAGGTACCTTGTGGGTAGCTTTTCTTACAGTGTGATCTTCCATCCGCTTTCAGAGTAGTGCATATCTTTAAACATTGTTCATCTTTTCTTTCTTAGATTAAATAGTACAATTCATTAATTATACACAATATTATTACTAAAGAATGATTCTAATAATAATACCAATCCGAGAGAAGAACTATTACCTACTAATAATGATAACTGAATTATCAGTAAAGTAGAATTATATTATGAAAAGTGTAAGTTGCAGATCACATTATTTACAGATAAAAATATTTAAATTGTTTCAGTATCATTTTTCTTGGAATTTGTTCCGTCTTATTTAAATTAGTCTGTATCTTAATCGTGTTAATAAAGTATTTGCAATTTCTTTAGTTAATAATATGTAATATAAAATATTTGTTAAGTTAATGAAAGAAGAAATAAATGGTACGGCGCACCGCACAGACTTTCTCTCTCTTTCTATAAACTCGTAAGATTTCTTAACGGAATAATGTACATTGTATCATCACCACTCCACATAAGAACACGCATAAAATAATATACAATGATATATAATCAATGAGAAAAGAGGCGCATCTTTGTCCACCTAAGAACATTTCTAACAGTTTAATGTCTTCCACAAGGGTCAACACTTCGTATTAAAATTTCGATTTCTGGTTAAAATTTTAACATTTTATAAGGTGTTGCAGATCTTCAAGTCATCGCATTGATATTTAATTATTCATTTATACATTTTGACCAATAAAAAAATGTAAATATTGACTATTGAGTCTAAAATGGAGATAGATCATTGCTATGCAAACATTTCTCCTAAGAGATTTAAGGAAAAATAACATACTTTTTTAGATACTTATATTTAATTACTCTATGGCATTGGAGAATTATTGCGTTAACACTTAAGTAGTAAGTGTTTACAACTAAAGCACACAAAATTGTATTTATATATTTGCAAATATCTCAGAAACTGTTGCTTTTATAAAAATATATGTCAAATAAAAGTTTTTTATTTCTAATAGTCCTACAATTTTGCAATGATAAGTTGTTTAGTTTCTCCAATAGTTGTGGAGATACGGAAATTAACGCTTCTGTAATGTACCCTAAAAATAATTTTCATAGGAAAATAAAAATAGTCAGTTTATTTATAATCTTAATCAACGCCTAGATACGAATTTTAATCAAAATCGTTTGAGGAGATTTTGAGAAAACCAAATTTTTCTCTTTTGGCCCTTCAGTAAACTACCTTTAATTTTAAGTTTTTATAGACACACAGACAGACGGCATTTCAAAGACTATTTTTTAGGGTTCGGGGGGTCATGAGACGTCGACATCCATCAACATTTCAAGTTAGTTTTTTTCTACGGTCGCAATACTTAAACTTTAATGTCCAAAAAGATAAAAAAATTCATATAATTGCGTATAGATTGAAAATTATTGATTTTATAAAAATATGTTTCTGTTAAAATATCTGTATTATAAATATATATACATATTTGTAATGCTAAGTAATTTCATATCTCAAATAGTTTCGGAGCTATTTAAAAAAATGTTAATTGACGCATCATACCGGAGCCCTTAAAGCCATTTTGCCGAAATATTGAGGGTAGCCATTTTGTTTGGAATATTTATTAATGTTTATAAATGAAATTTAATCAAAATCGTTAGAGCCGATTTTGAGAAAATCGACTTTTTCTCTTTTTGCCCTTCAGTAAACTACCCTTAATTCTAAGTTTTAATAGACACACAGACAGACGGCATTGCAAAGACTATTTTTTAGGGTTCGGGGGTCATGAGACGTCGAAATCCATCAACATTTCAGGTTAGTTTTTTTTACGATCGCAATACTATAGCTTTAATGTCCAAAAAGATAAAAATATATATATAATTGCGTATAGATTGAAAATCATTAATTTTATAAAAATATATTTCGAATAAAATATTTGTATTATAAATATATATACATATTTGTAATGCTAAGTAATTTCATATCTCAAATAGTTTCGGAGCTATTTAAAAAAAGGTTAATTGACGCATCATACCGGAGCCCTTAAAGCCATTTTGCCGAAATATTGAGGGTAGCCATTTTGTTTGGAATATTTATTAATGTTTATAAATGAAATTTAATCAAAATCGTTAGAGCCGATTTTGAGAAAATCGACTTTTTCTCTTTTTGCCCTTCAGTAAACTACCCTTAATTCTAAGTTTTAATAGACACACAGACAGACGGCATTGCAAAGACTATTTTTTAGGGTTCGGGGGTCATGAGACGTCGAAATCCATCAACATTTCAGTTTAGTTTTTTTTACGATCGCAATACTATAGCTTTAATGTCCAAAAAGATAAAAATATATATATAATTGCGTATAGATTGAAAATCATTAATTTTATAAAAATATGTTTCGAATAAAATATTTGTATTATAAATATATATACATATTTGTAATGCTAAGTAATTTCATATCTCAAATATTTTCGGAGCTATTTAAAAAAATATTAATTGACGCATCAGACCGGAGCCCTTAAAACCATTTTACCGAAATATTGAGGGTAGCCATTTTGTTTGGAATATTTATTAATGTTCATAAATGAAATTTAATCAAAATCGTTTGAGCCGATTTTGAGAAAATCGACTTTTTCTCTTTTTTCCCTTCAGTAAACTACCCTTAATTTTAGGGGTAGATATCCAATTCCAAAAACCCCTCGGGGCAACACTATGAAAACCCTAGATATCAAGTTTCAGCTCAATCGGTAAATAGTTTAGGCTCTAGTTGGAGGTACAGACAGACAGACAGACAGACAGACGGAAATTCAAAAACCACTTTTTCGGATTCAGGAAGTCATGAAACGTCAAGATTCATCAAAATCTCGAGTTCGATTTTTTTGACGATCACCATACTTTCTCTACCTGTAAGATAGAGAGAAAGTAAAAATCAATGGGTGTTTTTCATGATTCAAAGAGCACTCACTAAGCGAGGCTGTACCCTTGGCTAGTATTTGCAGGTTGCAAGTGCCATTTAGGCCTCTCGTATGCTAGAATGATACTATATCAAGACAACACATATCACTGTCATACACATGTATCTCAAATGCCGGCTACTCTGTCAATCAGGAATCTCATGCAAGCCAAGATCTAACTGACTTTTGCCAGGTGTGAGACACTCATGCACGCTACTACATATGCTTCACCTAAAAAGACATGTTCATAAGTGACATATGATAGGTTGAGTGTGCAGTGGCCGCTCCAGCTTGCTAAGTCTCAAAATTGCTATCTGGAATCTGCTAGAAGCAATCATCTCGCAAATGCTAGCCAAGTGCACGGCCCACCTAAGAGGACTATGAATTTATAGATGGATCTCAGATATATTAAAAACAGTTTATTATGATAAAAATTCTACAAACATTTGTTGGATATTAAATAAAAATGGATAGCAGTTCAATGTGAATCGTTCTAAAATAATTTTGGAATATGTGTGAGATTATAGATGAAATACTAAAATAAACACATTTTATTAATTAATGGGAAATAATGACGAAAAATAAATAAATACATATGTATATTTATTCTATTTTCTAGTATATATATATATATTTTTTCTATTCTCTAGAATTTTATATTTTCTACAGTGGCGTATTCTCCGGGTATGCTAGTCCTGCGCCACATACCCATAATGATATGGACTAGATTTTTTTAATTTAATATTGTCTGTGCTAACTGTGTAAATACTAATGTTTAAATTCTTAATAAATATACATGTAATGAATTATTAATTTTAAAACTAATATTGGTTCATATTCCAAGAACCGCAAGGCAAGCTAGGGAGGCTCTAACGACCTTGCCCAAAGTCTAGAGGGTTGCAACTCATTTCCTTTCCACTCGCCCACAAGTCATTGGCCACTGAGTTCGGGTTTTTACACCCCAGGTCATGCTGTTCATGTATAGCAAGCAAAGTATTGTGCCAACTATTGAAAAAAGATTCATGATCACAATGTTTATTTATTAAGCTAATTTAGTATATTTTAAGTAAAATTACATAAAATATATATAAAATTATTTGTAGAATAGTAGCTAGTTTACTTAACAAGCTTTAAATTATACACTAATTAAATACAATGAGTTATGTTTAGGTATTCTAGTCACATGTATTATCATGTATCTGGCAAACACATTCAATCACTTTTTCAAATTTAGGCATTTTAGCACTGGTAGAGTGAGGAGGGGGGTGGGGGCGGCAGATGACAGGGCTACTTTAAACGTAGTTGATGGTAATTCTTGGGGTTTTTTTAGTAGAAAGGATGCGTGGAGTTTACTAATAATTATACATCAAAGAAATCTAAAAGTCAGGGGTGTAATTTCACCATTTTAAGATGATTTATAAGGAAAAGGTATAGTAAAATATCTTGGCTTGCATGAGATTCCTGATTGACAGAGTGGCCGGCATTTGAGATACATGTGTATGACAGTGATATGTGTTGCCTTGATATAGTATCATTCTAGCATGGGAGAGGCCCAAATTGCACTTGCAACCTGCAAATATTAGCAAAGGGTGCAGCCTCGCTTAGTGAGTGCTCTTTTAATAAAAAAAATATATTTTTTCTTCTTTTATTAACTTAACAAATATTTTATATTACATATTATTAACTAAAGAAATTGCAAATTTACTTAATCAGTGGTGCAGTCTGCCATTTACTTTGGGGAAGGTCTTCAATCAAGGCTGTAGCAAGAATTATATTTTGATGCAGAGAGCGGGGGTTGCACCGCCCCCTAATCCCTGAAGGCCGATAATATTTATGAATATTAAATGCTTTTAGAAATTATTTGAAGAATTGTTATAGTAATTAAGAGATTTAAATAATGCAAATGATATCGAATCTATTATTTGTGTGCTTTATTCAACTGTCAATTTTGTGTGTGTAGCGGTAAACTTACGTCAGAAGCCTGGTCTTAAAATGTATCCTGTACATTCGACACATCTTCACTGCTAAATATTTTAGTTATAATTCATATCATTTAAATTTATATTGAGATTATTTGGGGTGTTGGGGAGGGGGGAGGGGTAAATATCCTGTTTGCCTTTCTCCCCCTTGGGTGTACCCGTGCTTACAGCAAAAGATATTGGTAAATATCTTAGCAATAAACCAATGACGTAGCGATAGAGTATAAATAGTCTGAGATGATCTCCCCTATGTTAGTCAGAGTTTACGCATCTAAATAGCTTCTGGACCATAAATTCTCAATTTGGAAACTCGTTTGTTTCCAAGCAGCATTTTGTGAGATAAGTTAGGCTTTAAGAAATAGTTTTAAATGAACATGAGTTGGAAAATCCACCTGATTCCCTCTCACCAAGATCTAATAGACACTTGACCCAAAGTAACACTTCATTTTACTCTTATTATGATTTTTTCTTTGGGCATTGCTAACTGTGTGCTTTTAATTACACTAGGCTAAATGAATAGGATCTGTCTCTTTTATGAATTCAGAAATGCACCCATACCCCTCTTAGCCCCAACATTAATATTCACTTAAATTTCGAACCTAGTAGAAAACATTACAATTTGAGGACCGCCTTTGTAGTCTAGGGGTCAGAGGTTCTGGCTACGAACCCAGAGGACCCGGGTTTGATTCCCAGCGCTTCCAGATTTTCTGAAAAGTCTTTAAAGATTATCTGAGAAGCAGAACCAATTTTCTATAGGCACACATCTTCAAATATTTCCCTTGAAATAATCCCTTAACGTTCTTGGAAAATTGAGGTTGAGGATCCTCAGCCCCCAAATCTCCCTTGCAACTTTTAGAGTAGAGCATACCTATTAATTTTCTTAGAATATGCCACTGATTTTCTAGCATATATTAATTTATTCTAGAAAATTCTAGAAAATAGAAAATTATAAATTTTTCTGAGAATATATCATTATTAAAACTTATTTTATATAATGTGATGCACTTGGTTGAGGGTAAATAGTAAACAAAAATTGACAGATCTAGGTACACATCATGTCAGTCACACATGCAAATAGACTTTGAATTGTTGTGTACAGCCAGTTTTGTAGTTTTGTGGTGTTATTATAGTAAAAATAGTTTTAAAATTAAAGAACTAGTGTTTATTTTGGAACTTGGTCTTTGTTCAAAAATAAATGTCATAAATAAAATAATGGGCTTTTAGTAAAAGAGATGTGTCAAATGTTTCTAACATATTTTAAAAGATCTCTACTTACAGAACTAAATGTATTTGAATTAATTCCAAGATTTGGAATAAATAGTTGTGTGTTAACACTACAAACAGTGATTTTCCACATATAATTCAAGTGATACAAGTGCTATGTGATCCGGACATGAAACAACATGTGGATTATTGCTGAACAACTACAGGAGAAGATATTTTTGGCAAATTCAAGAATTACAGACATACATACGAAATCACACCGTTTCTTTATGGGGTAGGCCATAAACTGTGTATATAGCTCAAAAAACCAAAATTCTTTACTTAATACATCTTCACTAACTTTATCGCGACTTCCCTATCTTTGCACACTCCATTCACTTCAACAACATCCATACACTGAATCTTGCATGCACTTTTATTCTTAAAACTCTTAGTGTTTCTCTTTATCACACATTTGTCTACAAGATTTAGCCACATCTTACATTGGCCTACCCCTTCCTTTTGATCCACACTTTTACCCTCATATAATTGCTTCATCACTCGATCCACATTTATCCTTTAAACATGCCCAAATCAACGTAAGATGTTTCTTCCAAACTAACCTATTGGATTCCCTTTCAAAATGTACTCCTTCAGCACACATTTATTACTCATTGTCCATAAAAGTTTTTCCACATACCTTTTTTAGATATCTCATTTCAACCGCATTCACCTTGATCTTGTGTTTCTCCTGACAAACCTACGCTTCACATCCATAAAACAATGTTGGTGTTAACACATTTTTATATGATGCCATATTTTCCTCTTTTGATACTGCATTCTTTGCAATAGTCCATATATATTCAACTATCTTCTAAGATGAATTCACCCATCTGTCATTTCACTATTTATTCTTTAATTTTATCAAACATTTTGCCCAGATACACAAAATCATTCACTTGTTCTAGCAGTTTTTAATTTAGACTAAGCTGACAATCATTTCCTAATTCGTCTCTATCAAAAACTATCATCATATGTTTGGAAATAGCTATAAGAAGATCCATTCTGCAAGTCACTTTCATTATCAGCCATCAATATGGCATCATCTGCATAAGAAATTTTGCTTATTCAAAAATTAACCAGTATAAACATATATGGTGCTCATGAATTGGCAATCATTCATAAATGATTTTTTTATTATGTCAAACAAATTAAAAGTTTCTGTCATTTCGGGTACAACTAATCCACACCCAAGCTAATTGTGGAAAATTCTTATTTATGGAGTTTTATGGTGGTTGTCTTAAAAGATTTCAAATCATCTAATCAATTAAAATTAAGATTGTTTAGAAAGTTTGCAGAAGATCTGGACTATCAGTTTGGAGAGCAACTTCTTCATATGGATAGTAATTAGCTAAATAAAGGCAAACTCCTTCGGCGATTAAATGAGATGCTTCCACAAATAAAAGACTTTTTACTATAAATGGATATTATATACTACCTAAAACTGAAGGATCCTAGATTTATAATATATTTTGCATTTCTTTTTGATTTCACAGTTGAATGAAATAAATTTGGAATGGCAAGGTAAAGACAAATAAATGGTACGGCACACCGCACAGACTTTCTTTCTCTTTCTATAAACTCGTAAGATTTCTGAACGGAATAATGTACATTGTATCATCACCACTCCACATAAGAACACGCATAAAATAATATAGGCCTACAATGATATAGAATCAATGAGAAAAGAGGCGCATCTTTGTCCACCTAAGAACATTTCAAACAGTTTAATGTATTCCACAAGGGTCAACACTTCGTATTAAAATTTCGATTTCTGGTTAAAATTTTAACATTTTAAAAGGTGTTGCAGATCTTCAAGTCATCGCATTGATATTTAATTATTCATTTATACATTTTGACTAATAAAAAATGTAAATATTGACTATTGAGTCTAAAATGGAGATAGATCATTGCTATGCAAACATTTCTCCTAAGAGATTTAAGGAAAAATAACATACTTTTTTAGATACTTACTTATATTTAATTACTCTATGGCATTGGAGTATTATTGCGTTAAGACTTAAGTAGTATATGTTTACAACTAAAGCTCACAAAATTGTATTAATATATTTGCAAATATCTCAGAAACTGCTGTTTTTATAAAAATATATGTCAAATAAAAGTTTTTTATTTCTAATAGTCCTACAATTTTGCAATGATAAGTTGTTTAGTTTCTCCAATAGTTGTGGAGATACGGAAATTAACGCTTCTGTAATGTACCCTAAAAATCATTTTCATAGGAAAATGAAAATAGCCAGTTTATTTATAATCTTAATCAACGCCTAGATACGAATTTTAATCAAAATCGTTCAAGCAGATTTTGAGAAAACCAAATTTTTCTCTTTTCGTCCTTCAGTAAACTACCCTTAATTTTAAGTTTTTATAGACACACAGAGAGACGGCATTGCAAAGACTATTTTTTAGGGTTCGGGGGGTCATGAGACGTCGACATCCATCAACATTTCAGGTTAGTTTTTCTTACGGTCCCAATACTTAAGCTTTAATGCCCAAAAAGTTAAAAATATATATATAATTGCGTATATATTGAAAGTTATTGATTTTATAAAAATATGTTTCGAATAAAATATTTGTATTATAAATATATATACATATTTGTAATGCTAAGTAATTTCATATCTCAAATAGTTTCGGAGCTATTATAAAAAATGTAAATTTACGCATGTGACCGGAGCCCTTAAAGCCATTTTGCCGAAATATTGAGGGTAGCCATTTTGTTTGGAATATTTATTAATGTTTATAAATGAAATTTAATCAAAATCGTTGGAGCCGATTTTGAGAAAATCGACTTTTTCTCTTTTTGCCATTCAGTAAACTACCCTTAATTTTAAGTTTTAATAGACACACAGACAGACGGCATTGCAAAGACTATTTTTAAGGGTTCGGGGGGTCATGAGACGTCGACATCCATCAACATTTCAGGTTAGTTTTTCTTACGGTCGCAATACTTAAGCTTTAATGCCCAAAAAGTTAAAAATATATATATAATTGCGTATATATTGAAAGTTATTAATTTTATAAAAATATGTTTCGAATAAAATATTTGTATTATAAATATATATACATATTTGTAATGCTAAGTAATTTCATATCTCAAATAGTTTCGGAGCTATTATAAAAAATATAAATTTACGCATCAGACCGGAGCCCTTAAAACGATTTTGCCGAAATATTGAGAGTAGCCATTTTGTTTGGAATATTTATTCATGTTCATAAATGAAATTTAATCAAAATCGTTAGAGCCGATTTTGAGAAAATCGACTTTTTCTCTTTTTGCCCTTCAGTAAACTACCCTTAATTTTAAGTTTTAATAGACACACAGACAGACGGCATTGCAAAGACTATTTTTAAGGGTTCGGGGGTCATGAGACGTCGACATCCATCAACATTTCAGGTTAGTTTTTCTTACGGTCGCAATACTTAAGCTTTAATGCCCAAAAAGTTAAAAATATATATATAATTGCGTATATATTGAAAGTTATTGATTTTATAAAAATATGTTTCGAATAAAATATTTGTATTATAAATATATATACATATTTGTAATGCTAAGTAATTTCATATCTCAAATAGTTTCGGAGCTATTATAAAAAATGTAAATTTACGCATCAGACCGGAGCCCTTAAAACGATTTTGCCGAAATATTGAGAGTAGCCATTTTGTTTGGAATATTTATTTATGTTCATAAATGAAATTTAATCAAAATCGTTAGAGCCGATTTTGAGAAAATCGACTTTTTCTATTTTTGCCCTTCAGTAAACTACCCTTAATTTTAGGGGTAGATATCCAATTCCAAAAACCCCTCGGGGCAACCCTATGAAAACCCTAGATATCAAGTTTCAGCTCAATCGGTAAAATAGTTTAGGCTCTAGTTGGAGGTACAGACAGACAGACAGACAGACAGACAGACAGACGGAAATTCAAAAACCACTTTTTCGGATTCAGGAAGTCATGAAACGTCAAAATTCATCAAAATCTCGAGTTCGATTTTTTTGACGATCACAATACTTTCTCTACCTGTAAGATAGAGAGAAAGTAAAAATCAAACATAATATTTGCTATTTAACCATTTTAAGGAAATTAAACATTTGGGAAACCAATTTTCATAAAATAGATTTAAACTCTTTCCTCCCTTCAAAAGGGTGGTTGATGATTTAGTTTAGTAAAAGTTTGAACTTGAAAAACCTCAAAATAATCTATCATTAGAGCTGCGTTTGATTGAAGATGAGCAATGTTTGGAACATCAGAATCAAATACAAGAATTATTTTAGACCAATTTTTGTCTTGTGATGTTGAAGGTAAATCCCAGGAAGTTAATTTTGTCCTTCATAATGTCAATTTTGCTTTATTGGAAATTGAAAGCATCCCAATCCAAAATGGTGCTAAACTGAAAACACACCACCATTGGTGAATACTCATTATTTAGAAGTATCCGCATTTCTTATGTTTCACAATTCTATAGTTATTTAGTTACTATGCAACTCTTTAATATGTATAAGAAAAATAAGTAAATTAATTTGAAAATATTGGCCTACTTTTTATTATGTATTTTCTTTTTAGATAGGAGGGAACATAAGTTTAAAGGAATAAACAAAAAGTATGGGTGGAAAAAAATAATCTAAATAGAAGAGAAACATTGTGGGATCGCGGGACCTTTGATAAGTTTGTAAGTTGATCGAGGGCTATACAGGTTGCCAGCCCCTGGTCTAAAGCATCACTCTCACAATAGATTGGATTTTCTATGATGAAGAGGTAATGGTTTAAATCCCAGAAGGGTGTACTGAGAGTATTTTTCATAAATGGTTTTCCCCTCTATTTCCACATAAATGTGGGTACATTTAAAATATATTCAACCTTCCTTATTCATTGTAAAAATTAGTGTATAGCCCAAACCAGTATTAATATGTGGTGCACAAAATAAATGTAAATATTCGTATTCAAAATATGTAATCATACTTAACTTTACATTAATACCCATTACAGATGTTATAGACTATATAATATAAGAATAAAGCTAAATACACTTTTTTATTTGGGTTATTTAACATGCAATTATTGAATAAAATTGATATTATCACCTCATGACTTATAAACTAACTTAATTCTAGAATAAACACAACAACCACCCCCCGGCTGTCAATTCCTCACTATGAATGGGGAGGCTCCAATTTCATCAGTAAAATATTTTAGGCCATACTGGTATTTGAACCCGGGGACCCTCAGATCAGTAGGCAAACATGCTACTTACTGAACTAAAGTGCTAAATGTAAAAGCCTCTACTTTAAATCAGGTGTAAAGTATAGAATTTTCACTTAAGTATCCATCATTTGTGAGACTACAGGTGAAACGTTCGCCTAGGACAGATTGAATGAATGTCTTAACGATTACTACAATTATATTTATTAAAGATAAATGAACTACTACATCGATCGTCATCATGACATGCTGTTAGGATTCGGTTATCACCCGGTTTCCTGGAAATGGCTTTGGATCCTCACGACATTCTAAATTTCAGTGTTAGTCCATAAACCCTTTAAGTTAGGTGTCACACATTGACACCTTGTTTACACGAACACGGCAAGTGACTTCAGACAACTTCTATAACACTAAAATACACTTACGCACTGTCTTAACTACTATCATAACCACTGTCATAACCATATAATATCCACTCTCGGACAACTGTTTACAGTCAACTATCTATAGCTCTGCTCTAGGACACACAAACTAGATTCTGCCAATTTGGAAGATTCCTCCAATTTCGTCATAGAGCACCAATCAAAAGACATCTGGGCAACACTCCAGACACACGTGACAACTAGTACAGCGGTTCGCATGGATATATCACTGCCATCAACTATTCTAGCACTTAATGTAAAGACGTGCTGAATGTAGCGGATACAGCTACTGTTTCAGACACATAACACCAATGGCAGTCACCTGGTGGACAGGAAGCCCTTACAACAGATAAAATTAAGTTAAGAATGTCACTAAGTTATGAGCATCACATAAACCATACTATACTTATTCTTGTACTGCTGAGTTCATTAAGATATTTCCTCTTAAGTTAATTTGATTAATTTAAAAAGAAAATATCTGCCCAGGACAAGGATTTAATTCACACATAATCTTTTTATTCACAATACTATAACTATCCTGTTCGAATCTCGGTGGGTTGCACCGAGAGTGATTTTTCCCAAATGGTTTTCCACTCTCCTTCCATGCAAATGTGGGTACACTTAATCTAAATATAACCTTCTTCATCGCTAAAACCATTAGCATAATTAGTACATAAGCATATAACCCTTAACAGGTAGTAAGACGAGGTGATAAAAAGAAACTCCTTACTATAAAAGTCCTTAAAATGAATTAATAGTCAAGAGTTCTCAACATATAATATGGATAATATTTCTCACTCTGTTATTATTGGGGACAGGTTGACACCGGCGTTCGCAGCAATGATCTTACTGCAGGTGGGTGTGTTTCCACGGCTAGGTTCGGGTCCAATGTTTGGTGAGATGTTCAATAAAACTATCAATGCTTGTGACCAGTACTGGTGGGCAGCTCTTCTGTACTTCCACAACTTCCTGAAGCCAAGGAATATGGTGAGATAAAAAAAAGTTTATGTTAATCTATTTCTAAAAAACTAATCAATCATCATCATGTGTTCTGTCTAACAACAGGTCCATACCTTTTGTCAGTGAACTTATACCACCAAAGCGCTATGTCCTCTACCCCCTCCTTCAGCGTCCAGAAATTTCTAATTTCCTTTAATTCCTTCAATATTTAAATCCTCCTTCTTCCTAAATTCTTCTTATTCTCAACCCTTCCTTCTCTAACTATGTTCTATGTGACAGTTCCTCCTATCCAATCTGGTGTCCAATCCAACTTGCTCTGTACTGAAGAATCACATCCAAAATGGTTTTCTTCTCACCCACTCTTCTTATGACTGCTTCATTTGTCACACTGTCCGTCTACCTAATCTTCTCAAGTCTTCTCCAGCACCACATTTCAAAGTTCTGCAAGTATTTATTTTCCATTTTCCTAAGTGTCCAAGTTTCTGTTCCGTAGAGTGTGATGCTCCAAATGTAGCATTTCACTATTATTATTATTATTGTTATTATTATTATTATTATCACGTATTACTACCCGTTTGAGCTATACGCACTTACGCTAATGTGTAATGGTAGGGTGATTTTGAGATTAAATGGAGGACCTACTGTTTAACGTGGGATCCGAACCACGGTGGAGGCCTGGCACTCCTCACATTCACAAGTTGTGATTAATACACATCTTGTCAGAGGTGAAGGAAAGGTTTGGCATCAGATAAATCTGTGCCGGGACCGAGGATTGAACCCTGGACCCCCAGCATAGAAGTCTGAAACCTTACCCCTAGACCGCCAGGTCACCGATAGCATATCATCAGTTTCTTCCTCTATGATAGTAATTTTAGTAGAAGCTAAGGGCCAGTTTCATAGTCAAATTTAGTACGCCTAAAGTGCGAGTCGATACTAAATACAGGACGACACCTACCTAGACCAAAATGGAATGGGCCGGTTTCGCATATGAAACTGGCCCATTCCATTCAATTTCAGGTAGGTGACGTCTTGTATTTAGTATAGCGCCGCACTTGAGGCGTACTAAATTTGACTATGAAACTGGCCCTAAATCAAACACTTATTATTTTCAAGTGTTACATTCTTTACAAATAGGTCTGGACCAGACCGATGTTATTTAGTTTTTATTAAAGGTTAAGTCAAAACAGTAGGTCTAATCACTTCAATATGTTTTTTCTTAGACATTTTGATTTCAGCCTATTACAAAGATAGTAATATAAAAGATAAAGTTGAGAGACTTGTGTTTTTAATAAACATTACCTCTTCTCCTAGTTAAACATTTAAGACAAAATTTGATGTACATATGAGATTAAAGTTCGCTTATAGCTCTTCGAAACGTTCACGCTAACTTATGATTAACAATAATTTTTGAAGTGCCGAAGTTGTTTGTTACTTACATGAGTTGGTTTAGCACAAAATATATTTAAAAATTAGTGTTTGAATGACATGTTATCCTATTTTAGTGTAACAACATTTAAGAAAATATTCTAAGTAAATATTTAGTAAGGAGTAAATCAATAAATATAAGTTAAGACTTAGATATTATTATTTTGAAATTATGAAGATATGAGTTCAGATTAAATAATTTTTAAAAATGTTTACTGAAGATAAACTTTCGTTATAACATAAAGACACAAAATATTATTTAAACTCTTGGAAAAACATTTTCCTTAAACAGAGTTTTCATAACATTTTAAATATTCCATTGACTCAATATCTAGACATTTACTCTAGTCAAAATGGTCAAATAATCTTTTATACCATAATTAAAATTTGAGTACAGTAGTAATTAAATATAAGAGTGAACAAATTAAAAAGTGCGAAACTTATTAAAATAACAAGTTAAAACAAAGTTAACACCATCAGTCAAAAGTTTTGTTTACAATGTGTATGAATGAATTGAAAGTTAATTATATTTATGAAAAAGTTTAATCATGTCTAATCTTATATGCTGTAACGTATAAAAGAGCTAGCCTGATGTATTATTTGTTTGTTCGTCACAATTAGTGTGATATTTTATATAATTATTGAATTGGTTTCAAGTTTGTTATTCTGTATTATAATAATTAAAAAGGAATAATGTCTTATTTTAGAAAACAAAAGTTCTGATGTTTTAGAGTTTTTTATTTTTATAGTAGATTAACAGTTTTTTGATAGATATCTCACACGTTGTAGATTTTAATAAGACCCCGACTATTGCGTTATAAGCATGATAATTCCCGACACGTGATATTTAGAATATAGATTAATATGTCATAGACTCAACCTACACGGCTCCTCATCAGGAAGGCAAGTGAAGAGATGCGTACCTCGAAGTAGGTATATCTAGCGATATTTCCTTCTCGAAAATTCCCAAAATAAAAAAGGGTGTGGTCATCCAGGTGCGTTTCTGTTCACAAAACTGAGTTGGCTTTTCAAACAGAGACGTATAAATATGTCGCCATACCTTGCAGCTTAACAACTTAACACAAATAAATCTTACTACCCGCTCGCATTTATAAAATCTTAATTTTGAATATAGATGTGGATAATAAATTATTGAGATGTGTAATTCCATATCATTACAATGCATTAACGTAGCATTACTCCTTTGGTCATTCTATATTAGGACTGGAACGTTAATGCAGATACAACTTAGAGTAATAGAGTAATTAAACTTTTTCATAAATATAATTAACTTTCATTTAATTCACACACATTATATGCAAAACTTTCGGCTTATGGTGTTAACTTTGTCTTAGCTTGTTATTTTAGTAGGTGTCACACTTTTTCATTTTTTCACTCTTGTATTTAACGACTATTGTACTCAAATTTTAATTATGGTATGAATGATCATTTGACAATTTTGACTAGAGCAAATGTCTAGTTATTGAGTCAATGGAATATTTAAAATGTTATGAAAACTCTGTTTAAGGAAAATGTTTTTCCAAGTGTTTAAATAATATTTTGTGTCTTTATGTTATAACGAAAGTTTATCTTCAGTAAACATTTTTTTTAATTATTTAATCTGAACTCATATCTTCATAATTTCAAAAAAATTTTGTATTCTTAACTTATATATATATATATATATATATATATATATATTTAATGTTCTGGTCAAACTTCGTATTTATTTCATGATATTTGTCCATACTTAACTTTCTATTCAGCATTATACCATATTTAGATATTTGTTGTATATTGATGTCTAAGTACAACCTGCTAAGTAACCATGGACAAACAGCTATATACTTTTTATATTCCTAATTATTACAATGTGTAACTATTTTATGCAGGCTTATATTAGTGTATACTACTCATCTTTGTGAATGTAGCTTTTAATACTGTGTAAATGATTGTTGTATATTAGTGTTCATGTCAAACCTGGTACCTTTCTTGGATATGCAGCTGTGTAAATGATTGTTGTATATTAGTGTTCATGTCAAACCTGGTACCTCTCTTGGATATGCAGCCGTGTAAATGA
Organism: Timema podura; assembly: GCA_033556935.1. NCBI lineage: Eukaryota > Metazoa > Arthropoda > Insecta > Phasmatodea > Timematidae > Timema > Timema podura. The sequence continues at coordinate 55,381,657 of JAVRXN010000002.1, read as the reverse complement.
TTGTTGTATATTAGTGTTCATGTCAAACCTGGTACTTTTCTTGGATATGCAGCTCTGTAAATGACTGTTGTATATTAGTGTTTAGGTCAAATCTGGTACCTCTCTTGGATATGCAGCTGTGTAAATGACTGTTGTATATTAGTGTTCATGTCAAACCTGGTACCTCTCTTGGATATGCAGCTCTGTAAACGACTGTTGTATATTAGTGTTCATGTCAAACCTGGTACCTCTCTTGGATATGCATCTCTGTAAATGACTGTTGTATATTAGTGTTTAGGTCAAATCTGGTACCTTTCTTGGATATGCAGCTGTGTAAATGACTGTTGTATATTAGTGTTTAGGTCAAATCTGGTACCTTTCTTGGATATGCAGCTCTGTAAATGACTGTTGTATATTAGTGTTCATGTCAAACCTGGTACCTCTCTTGGATATGCAGCTCTGTAAACGACTGTTGTATATTAGTGTTCATGTCAAACCTGGTACCTCTCTTGGATATGCAGCTCTGTAAATGACTGTTGTATATTAGTGTTTAGGTCAAATCTGGTACCTTTCTTGTATATGCAGCTCTGTAAATGACTGTTGTATATTAGTGTTCATGTCAAACCTGGTACCTCTCTTGGATATGCAGCCGTGTAAATGATTGTTGTATATTAGTATTCATGTTAAACCTGGTACCTTTCTTGGATATGCAGCTCTGTAAACGACTGTTGTATATTAGTGTTCATGTCAAACCTGGTACCTCTCTTGGATATGCAGCTGTGTAAATGATTGTTGTATATTAGTGTTCATGTCAAACCTGGTACCTCTCTTGGATATGCAGCCGTGTAAATGATTGTTGTATATTAGTATTCATGTTAAACCTGGTACCTTTCTTGGATATGCGGCTGGGTAAATGATTGTTGTATATATTAGTGTCTAGATCAAATCTGATATTTATCTTTAATATACAGCTGTGTAAATGATTGTTATTTATTAGTGTTTAGGTCAAACCTGGTACCTATCTTTGGATATGCAGCTTTATGTACTTTCACCACTCCTCTTGATTCCACTGTGGAAAAAACCGAAGTTTGGATTGTTTCTACTTGGATTTCTCATGATACTTGGTCCTTCCATCTCATTTGCTATTGCTTACACTCATCAACTATTGCCGACATTCTTCGAAATGTAAGTTCCTAGGCATAGCTTGAAACTAAATTCAAACCAAATCCTTATATTTGAGTACAACACGAACATGTATTAATCTCTGAGACTTCACAGTTTTGTTTAAGTGTTAAAAATAATCATATTAATCGAGTCAATGCTGAATTATTTAAGAAAAAAATTATAGAACTATTATTTATCCATTAATTTAATTATTGTTATCATAAAAAACAAAAGCAAATAAAACAAAATTGAACATAGTTTTCTAGCACGCTGCAGACCACCTTTCTGTTCATGTTTGAATAGCTTTCAAAACAAAACATAATAATTCTAAAGCCTCTGCTTAATATCATCGGCTTAACAAATAATTATTGCTTGTCTTACGTTGTTGGAAAGTAAATTAAATACGTGGTGGTTAGAATGTGTCTGGGCGCTTGTCGTACATCACCAACTAATGCTCTCCTTACTGAAGCGGGAGAACTCCCTTTATTTCTTAGTCGCCGTCTGTTGGCGGACAAGTTTTTTATTAAAGAGTGTTCAAAGCTATCTTTGGCGCAGACTTCGTATCCTTTTTCAGACTAAACAATATTGGCTAAACAAAACATTCCCATCTCTGGTAGATAGTTTTTGTTTTTTTGAATTAACTGCGTCAGTATATATTCTCTCTTCCGTATCCTGTCCAGTGTATCACTGGGGGGCATGATGCCCTTTGGGACATCCCAATTGTGTTATCTAATCCCGATTCAGAAGTAAAAAGAGTTACTCTTCCGATTGAACATAAGTTAAATGCAGTAAGGTATATGAAGGACAGATGGAGTAGATACAGACTTATATTTACAGATGGTGCTAGGAGGGGAGGGGAGCCAGCCCTAGTGGGTGCGGCCTTCTATGACAGTAGTATTAATTATGGTCAGACATATAGACTACAACCCGACGCATCATTATTTACAGCGGAATTATTTGCTATCTTACAGGCATTGAAATATATCTTATATTTACGTATTCAGCCTCTAGTGGTATTATGCGACTTCCTTAGCGTTTTGGAGTCTTTAAGTGGCTTGTCAAGGCCTCCATCACACCCATTAATAATTCAAATACTCGATGAGTGCGCCTCTATAGTGTTAGGGGCTACGAATTGGGATACCAATGGATTCCTAGTCACGTGGGTATAATGGCTAATGAGAGAGTAGATAGTTTTTCATCTAGTGTAAATTACTTTCCATTGTACAGGTAATCCAGGATTTTATACCTAGGGTAAAACTCAGAAGTCAGGTTAAAGGGAGACTACAAACCAGCAGAAAGCAAAATGATACCATTAGGTTTGTGGTACAAAATTAGTTACACTATGGTTTTCAGGAGCTATGGGCACCCGTAAGTTTATTTTGTATTTTGTCTTCGGCTCGGGCAAGCCTACACGAAAGGCTGACTTTATTTGATGCGTAAGGTTCCATCTCCACATTGTGTGGTTTGCCACGTTCCTGAAACATTAGAACATATATGATTTGCTCTGTACATCAGTTTGCATGGGTAAATTACATTCTTAATTATATTACAGACTTTTCTCTGCTCAAGATTGATTACTTCTATAGAATAGAATATTCTTAGTACAGCAAATATATATGATTGAATTAATGCTACTGCAGATTATAGACCCGCCCCCCGCCCCCCACCCTTCACTCATTTCCCAGATTCCCATTCAAAATTTACAATGTTCTGGCTTTCTTAATTATTTGAAGTGCTCTCTTTACCTTGTTTCTGAATTTAAATTGTCTTTCACATTGAGAAGTAGTTGTGTTTATTACTTTCCTTTGTCTTTTTTTCCAACTACTATTTGAAGTCTCGAATTTTAAGACTTATTTGATTATCTAGAGTTGTTCTTTTACCTGCCAGCTAAATTTCATATAAAGCGTGGAATATACCGCTCAAGATTTGATCGTGACAATGTTAAATTTTATATCACACCTAAAAGTTGTTTTTCTGTATACAAATCCCTCACCCACAATTGCCCAGAGTCCCACCTAAAAATGTAAAATTATTGGAATTTGATGAATATTTGAAGTGGTCCTTTTAACTGCCTGCCGAATTTCAATTTAGTTTCACACTGCTAGTAGTTATATCTATTAGTTTTGGGAATTTTGAACCCTTCAAACCCTTTTTCGCCAACCCACTCTTATACATTTAATATTTCAAGAGGTATTGGGCTATCTGAAGTTGTCTCTCTACCTGTCTGCAAAATTTTAATTTTCTACCTCATCTAAAGAGTTGTTTCTATTTAAAGCAACCTCTCCTATCAAATTTCAGATTTCTAGCTCATCTATACAATTTTGTTGGCAATCATAATGTTCCAACCCTCATTTAACCGCAATGGGTATTGAATTTCATAAAAACCCTTTCATCGGATGCCTATGACCTGAAAGGAACCTTCTTGTGGAATTTAAAGATTTCAGGTCCAAATTTGATGAAGTGTCATGGGTGCAAACATGTTGATATATATATATATCTTTAAATCTTTAAATTCCACAAGAATGTTCTATATATATAACATTTTAAAGCTTTTGAATCAGGCAACAATGTTAAAACTTTTAATTTCAAAATTAAATTGACGTTTATTTACATTTTTATTAAAATTAAGACAAATGTAATTTATTAGCGCAAAAATGAAGAGGAACCATTTTTTAGTGTATAGCTTGAGAATTACAGTTAAAAATAAATTGTCATTACAACGAATGGTTATGGAGATATAAGTGAATTTCTAAAACTCTTCGAATGTGAAGTTTGGTGGTACACAGGGGGTGAACAACAGTGGAAGGAGGGGCAGGGAGTTCTTAGGAAATACACCTCTTAAAGTGGTCTAACAACTGGCCAAAATTAAGCTTTACTCTAATTTATATCGACATCAAATTTTATTTCCTGGGCTCTGTATTGGGAGTGTTTGACATGACAAATATCACGGTTTTTGGGGTAAAAATTTGAAGGTTGTTTACTAGTGAATATTTTCTTTTTATTTGATTTTTGAAATGGCTTCAACAATTTTGTTTAAAAATTATATCTAGGGAGCTGCTGATTTCCCAAATAACACTGTATACTTGTTTTTTTTAGCTAAAAATTTGTTAAAGAATAGTTTATTGACGAGTGATTTTCAAAAGTAAAAAAATTTTAAAATGCTCTAAGACGTTAGTTTAAACTGTATAATTGGGGAGGTTTTACTTGATGAATGAAATTGTTTACTTGTTTTTTGGTGTTAAATTTGTTTAAGAGTAGCTTACTTATGACATTTTTTAATTTGAATATTTAAAAAAATGGCTCTAGTGAATTGGCTTAAAATCAGCCTCTCTTAAGGTTTTTACATAATAAATAATTAGATAGGTTATATAAAAAAAAGTCTATAGTAGATTACTGAAGATAGATTTTTGTAAATTTTGAATATTTTTGAAAATATCTATAATGCTTTTGTTCCATTTTTTTATTGAGGGACTATTTTACATGATAATAAATAATGTACCTTTATTTTTCTTAAATAAATTATCTTAAATTGTAGTTACTTACGACAAATTATATTTAAGAAAATCTTTATTTGACCAAAATGATTGAGTCCAAAATGGGTATCTTGGAATAGTTTTTCATGATAAATAAGAATATGTTTGTAATTTTACAAATTACAAATAATTTTAGTGTAGTTTGCAAATAACTTATTTTTGGAAATTTGAAATTAATTGTTAAAAATATGTGAACAATTTGGTTTAAAGATTATAAACCAAGAGCTTGCATTGGGCTGTTTATTGTGATGTGTTTGTTTTTATAAGTAGAACTTACCTAAGGGTAGTTTACTGAAAAATTATTTTTGAACATTTTCTTGAAGCTATAATACACAATAAGAGAAAGTTAGTGTGATTGTGTTGTACCGTTTATTTTTCTTTATTTTTGATCTTATATCATGTTGGTGGGCATTCATTATTTTCCTTGCCTACATACAACAGAAATATTATAAATAATATATCTACTCACATCTTTATGTCTATCTAGTCCAAGTTCAACCCAAATATCAGAGAAATAACTGTTTACAGTTAGCCTTGCAGTCCAACAAAGAACAAAAGTTAATCGTTTAATTAAAAATCTCTGAAGCTCTCTGTGGCGTTGAAAACTAGTTTGAAAAATGATTTTGTCAATTAGTGTTATAACTTGACAATTTCTACCCTCCAGGTATCCTTCAAACTTTAAACCATGATTTAGCGAAGTATTTAAGATATTTTTTTTTAATTTGTATGAAACTAAAAGTGAACAAATTATAAATTTAGATATGGCCCCTTTTCCAATAATTATTCATTTTTACACGTCATTCTATGATATATGGGTAGACATTGTATGAGACCGGTTATTCACCAATAGTAAATTATGTTAAATTAAATTTATATTAACTATTCTTCTACAAGACCTAAAAATAATTTTATAACTAGGATTAATGAGTCCCTAGAGAAAGAAGAATGCAGATGATTCTAAATACAACTTTAGTTATGTATTGATTAATACATTTTTCCATTTTTATAAAATGTTATTTTACTTGAGGCGTTGAATAATTACATAAATACAAGAGGTTATAGCTTAAGAAAGCCTGACCTTGAGAATCCTACTCTAGCCATGTTATGTTAACTCTTATTAACAGATTGGAAGACGCAAAGAATGGTGAATTGTTTGCTTACTACATCCTTCCTGTTCGATTTACACCTTGGATTCTTGGAATAGTTTTAGGATATGTCCTTCACAAAACCAAGAACCGTAAACCACTTCTTTCCAAGGTAAAAAATATATTAACCGATTCATTTGTTTATTTGTATTCTTTTTCATATTATATGTAGGTCTGCTGGTTTCAAATCAAATGTTAGTATTTTCTGCATTGTAGATTTTAAACTAATTGATGTACCAATTCTAACCAAACTTGTTAGCCAATATAAAGGCAAATATAAATAATGTATATATTCTATCCAGTAGTTATATACATTTGTTTTGTTTCAGCCAATTGTGATTGTGGGCTGGGTGGGAAGTATATTAATCATGTTAGCAGCCCAGTACCTCATGTACCCTATGCAACAGCCAGATTACGTTTATGATAGGCTGGCGTGTTCCTTCTACTTTGCACTCTTCCGTACCTGCTGGGCTCTGGGAGTTGCCTGGATTATATTTGCATGTGCTACAGGATATGGAGGTAAGCTACTTATATATTAGAAAGTATTTGTACCCTCCAGTTTTGTAGCATTATCTACGATGGCTACACACAATTGCTCAACTTACCTAGCTGACACTCTATCTAAAGGACTTGATCCACACACCACGCCGAACATGTTAACGCTTTTCAAGAAATGAATAGACTAAAAGTGTGAGTGACGCTTGTCGACCCCTGCCGGTAGACTTACAACTTCTTTACCCTCCCTCCTTCATGAAGAGTAAATTCAATTCCATTTAAGGAGACTTTTTGGATTCTACACTTCCCATTGATCCTTCCCTATAACACGTGAGTGTGATGACGTTGTGTTGTAGATTTGTGTTACTTTCTATATATATTTAGGTAATTTAGAAGGGAAAGATGTATTTGGTTCTGCGTGGTTTTAGGGGTAACTTGTGCGTTGGTATATCGTTCTGTTTCTAAATTATCATTATGGCATAAAAATATAAATATTTCTAAATTCCCTTTTTTTAAATATTTGGTTGATGGCTTAAATTGAACCTTTTGGTTGTCCGAGATGTCTGTCTCGTTTGACATAGGTATATTTTTAAACATTTAAAATATTTATTTAAATGATAGATTTTATTTATTTGTTGGGAGTGATTAGTTATATCTAACGCTAATGCACTAGCACTATTACCATTCTTGGCCTTCTCTTGGAAGAAGGAAATTTTCAAATTTTTGTATATTTATATCGGCGTAAGCTGTCGTAGGTAATCTTGACTAGACATGTATGTTGTAAATATTAAAATCTATTTTGCCATTTTCTTAAGGTAAATTTTGACTCTTTTTTTTATAAAGCAAGTCTTGTTTTGTTCCTGCATTATATTTACTGTTTAGATTAAGCCTTTAGGGGTGAGCAAGGATGGATTAGGCCTTACATTATTTATACAAGAAGGTTAATTAATTAAGGATTTGCGCCATGCTAATCAGTTTCTCTAGCAGACTAAACTATGGTACAGACTATGTTGTTTGTATCTAGCCTTGGTCTGGCTGTAATTTGTGCTTATGTTTATTAAGTTGAATAAAATCTTATTGTGCCACTAAAATATTGAATTTTTTTACTGTCGTGATACAGTTTAAATATGTGTTATCTAGCACCATGTACTGTACATCATGATGATGATGATGATGATATTGCAAAATTATAGGGAGAAAATACTTCTATATGTTTTGTTTTTTATTGTTGTTTTTAGCACTGTGTCTTACTACCCATTCGGGTTACGCCTATGTACTAAATTACGCTAATAGTTTTAGGGATTAGGAAGGTTAGATTTATAATAAGTGTACCCGCATTTGATTGGAGGCCGAGTGGAAAACCATTTTGAAATAACCTGACCTAAATTCTAACCTCGATCTCCTCATCATTGGAAGTCCAATCTACTGCGAGAGTAGTATGTTAGACCATGTGGCCAACGAAACGGGTTTCTATTTGTTAAACACCACTAGACTGAATTTAGTTCACTTCACAATATTGTTTACACCCAAAAGTATAAGATACAAACTTAACGTTAAATATCAAATTTAACATTAAACACCCATTTATAGTTAAGATCTAGGCGTTTGATTTCCTTTATAATATAATGAAAACTTTCATTAATATTACATAAATTTAACCGCCAATATGTTTATTTTTTTTCCTTTTTAGAATAAATTTGATTGTGTTTGCGTATAACACATAATATCAATATGTCAATTTGATGTATGTAAAGGCCTAGGTTCTGACACACCATTGGAAGTATGTATTACTAGCTGACCCGGCAAACGGTGTTTAGCCATATAAATAATTTTTAAGTAATTTCTAGTGTATGATTAATAGTTAATATGAGAGTTACACAGAGATAGCAAAATAATAATTGTCAACGTTACTACTACACTTGATGCATAAACAATAATGATGGCCGACAACTGTGTAGGGAGTGAGAGAAGTGTTATTGTGTGAGAGAAACAGGAGACCGGCTTCGTTCTCATCCCTACTCCGTGTTGTTTACTGGCTCAGAAGTCACACCTGTACTAATTAAATGACGATCGATCAGTTATCGACCGGGGATCAAAAATGATTAGATTACTAAAATGTCTATTAAAAATAGGGGTTGGTGATAAAAGGGTAAAAATTTAGGGTTGGTATTTTTTAATGCGACATAATAAAAAAAAAATTAAAAAAATGTCTAAAAATTAAAGAAAAATGTTAAGGGTGGACAACCCTTATCACTAAGGGATATGAAAAATAGATGTTGGCCGATTCTCAGACCTACTCAATATGCTCACAAAATTTCATGAGAATCGGTCAAGCCGTTTCGGAGGAGTACGGGAACGAACATTGTGACACGAGAATTTTATATATAAGATAATGAATGGCATGTATATTTAGTATTATTTTAAAATAACGTTCTATTAGGATCAGATAAGTTCGGATACCAACATTCAAAATACTGTGCATTAAATCCCATATTTAAATATATAATTACAATATTAATGTTTATCACCCTGGTATGGACATGTAAAAAGGATGGACCAGGGGAGGATTCTAAGGAGGATACTCTATATGAAGGTGGTGGACGGGAGGCCAAGAGGAAGACCCAGGAACAAGTGGCTGAAGGGAGTGGACGGGAGGCAAAGAGGAAGACCCAGGGACAAGTGGCTGAAAGGAGTGGACGCGAGGCAAAGAGGAAGACCCAGGGACAAGTGGCTGAAGGGAATGGACGGGAGGCAAAGAGGAGGACCCAGGGACAAGTGGCTGAAGGGAGTGGACGGGAGGCAAAGAGGAAGACCCAGGGACAAGTGGCTGAAAGGAGTGGACGGGAGGCAAAGAGGAAGACCCAGGGACAAGTGGCTGAAAGGAGTGGACGCGAGGCAAAGAGGAAGACCCAGGGAAAAGTGGCTGAAAGGGGTGGTTGGGAGGCAAAGAGGAAAACCCAGGGACAAGTGGCTGAAGGGAGTGGACGGGAAGCAAAGAGGAAGACCCAGGGACAAGTGGCTGAAGGGAGTGGACGGGAAGCAAAGAGGAGGAAGACCCAGGTACAAGTGGCTGAAGGGAGTGGATGGGAGGCAAAGAGGAAGACCCAGGGACAAGTGACTGAAGGGAGTGTGGAGAAGGGTGGAGAGGAGAAGATTTGACCAGCTTGTAGGAAGATAAGAAGGTGAGAAGAGAGGAGTAAATGGAGAGTTTTAAGTTTGGGATAAGACTCTGCCAATGGCTGGAAACTGTGTCATCATTATCATGGTGGTTTGTTCCTCTTATGATACTGCCTCTACTCATTATGTTACCTTTATACTGTTCGGAGATCCATTGCTCTTGGTTTGCCCCATCAGGTAGCTTTCCTAGACTTTTATCACAATGACACAAAAACTACTGACTGCCTAAAGGCAACTAGATATCACAAAAATATCAGAATCTGGTCTTTGTCAAGGTGACGCAAACAGCCGACAAATCATCCTGCATCAAATTGGCACCCTTAATTGACTACTGGGATATGCCAACATGATGAAAAATTTCTAAAGGGTTGCTCAAAATGTTCACATGATTACCCTGAAAGCTAGAAGTCTTGTCTTGATTGATTACACTAATGGTCCCCAACCTTTTTTTTAAATAACAGACCAATACAATTTGTCTGCGCCATATGAATGACTGGCAAGGTATAAGGCTCAGGGGACAGGCCCATATTTTTCCATACAGGCTTAATTTGGTTCAAATCTGTTTATGAATATTTGCTGATTTTTTATGTATCGATTTTTTGTATTATTATGGCCTGTGTGAGTTAAACAAACTAAGTGTATAGATTTAGTTCCATTTTACACATAAATGCACCAATAAATTATCAAGTAAAAAAAGTCACAAACTTTTTATAGATATACACTGTTTCTTGTAAGAATGAACATCTGATAAGCATTTTTCCTACCAAAATCCTACTATACACTATGTCCTTTCTCAAAGGACATTTTTCCTACCAAAATCTGAAATTCAGTAAGTTCTTTCAGTTTTCCATTTCTACAAAAATCATTGTGGAGTTGGCCAACCCAAGCCCTTTAACTAAATATTAAATAGAAAGAAACTCAACTCCTAAATATTACAAATTATATTTTAACCAGATTTAAATATGAAGGAGAAAAGTATAATATTTTCATATAGTAAGAATATCTTAACTCTTTTGGAATGTAGGCACGTGGCACAAGTTTTTATTTAATTAAATATATATAAAATATATTTGTACATAATAATTTGTAAATACTATAAATTTGAATATATTATAATTTATTAACTTCCATTTTAAATAATAAAACACTAAACCGTATAATAGAGGAGTTGTTACCTACTTAGAAATATTGATATACTTGTTTACCTGAAACCCGCTAATCAAATGTGTAAGGGGGTATTAGTAGGTTTATAGGATTTGTGTGACTCTCTAACAAATAAAAGAAGTAAAAACGTTCATATTTGTATCTACAAACTGGCAGGATTGAGTCAAAGGACCAGTGCGGTTGGAAAACAATGGATTATACTTTAACCCTATCTTAAAAACTACACCACAGAGGAACCAAGCAAACTTGTTACTATTCATGGTTAGAAAAGCATACACTATACATTCTTTTGATTGCTAATTCCTCAAGCCTATGTTCTCTAAATAAAAATTCTTGTTTTCCTTAAATCCTAAATCATTAATCTTTTAGTTAAAGAGAGCCATATAAAACTAAACTGTCAATATATGTTAGAATCTTTATGTTCAATGCAACAACATATGACCACTATTTGTATTATAATTATGGGTCACAATCATGTAAACGCCATTGAAATTAGGCTTTTTCAAGTAAAATATCATTGATTTCACCTAGTCCAATTTTCATAGGAAGATCCTTTTGTAAATACAAACATATTTTGATAACATTTTATTATATTATTAGTTCTATTATTTTAATAAGTATTGATCATATATCCATCAAAATTTGCAGCTACATATCACATGATTTTATGTAAGAATTGTCAAAAGTAGATCTTGTAGCTCTTCTGTTTCATGAAAATTAGTTTGTGTATTGTTTACCTTAACTATCGTTTTCTAGGACCTGTCAACACATTTCTCTCATTGAAATGCTGGATTCCACTTAGTCGTCTGACTTACTGCATATATCTGGTCCATCTTCCTTTAATAAGATTTAAGGCATATTCAATGAAGGTAGAGATGTACATGGATATATCACAACAGGTATGATCTAGATGAACAAACTTTTATGTACCTCTTACTAAATCCTGTGTTTGTCCTTTATAGTATTCCTTTTACATGTTCCTCTCCAAGTGTCCTATCATTCTTTACAAATTTCCTTTTTCTCCCGTTTGTGTTTTTTGGTTTCCTCTTTTAGGAAGTTGCGTTGCGCGTTTCACATTCCCTCCAGATGTGTTCCAATAGAATGAAATCTAGAAACCTAGGTCAGAGAATTGGGTGGTAACGATTTGATACATCCAGATCTGGGCCGGATATGCCCAGAACTGGGGCAGATCTGGAGCAAATCTGGTATTCCCAGATCTGGCCAATTCCAGTTTTGGGCCAGATCTGGTATTTTTCAACATGGGTTTTTTTTTCATTGTAAAATCCATATTGTGTTGGTTCCTTTTATATGTTTCTATCCACCTTTCCTGTAACTTCATTTCAAATATAATACAATTACTACAATATATGTTAGTTCTGGGTTTTATTTTGCTTTGCATCTCACTACTCAACCGGAGTGTACGCATTTAATTATACTGAGGGAGCGACTTAATTATGTGTGTGTCAATGTATCACACTATTTGAGTGGATATGATAAAGGTAACATTTAGAGTATATGTGATCTTGTTCATATGGAGGGAAAAGCGAAGCCCTCAACCTCAATACACTCAGCTTGGATTTGAACCCTGACAACATTTTCATCTGCAAACAATAATATTTGAGTTTGATATTTAGTCAGTATATGTAAATTAACTTTGGTTATAGATATAGTTGTTTCTAGATACTTCTTTCTTTTAAATTAAATAATAGTTAAAAAATGACATGTGGATACAATAATCAAACCCAGGACTTCTGGCTTAAAACACCAATGCTCTACGATTGAGCTATTTAGGAATCGTCTTATTATCAAGGTTATTTTTCACTCATAGGCTAATTCAGTGTCAACACTTAAAATTTAATACTCTATGAACCCCAACAAAAAGCACTGATGGCTGTGATTCAATTATAGCTCTAGGAGCCGATGAATTCACGCGTCCATCACAGACTCTGCCTCAATCTATGAGTAAAGAATGGCTATAAGCACACCCAGAGCAAAGGAAGATTTTTGGGTAGCTCAATGTTAAAGTATTGCTGCGTACTTGACCTTGAGTGTTGCTTTAGCAATTTATTTTATTACCTGATTACTGAGAGTAAGTGATTATAAATATGTTTGTTGTTTTAAATAATCTTGAACTTCTATTTACGTCTTATTTATTATGTTTACTGGTGGACAGATGTGGGAATTCTTAGGTTCATTGATAATTACAACAGCTCTTTCTGCGTTGCTGTCTTTGGTGTTTGAATCTCCCATCATTTCCATTGAAAAGGCTCTTCTTGAAAAAGGTAATAAATAACAAAATAATATTTAATTTTATTGATATACTTTAAACATGGAATTGAAAAATTTGGTTTATTAGCCCCAAGAATCTCCTGTACATAGTAAGCTCAGGGCCAGCACACTTGATCTATCATTTCACCTCTGATGACTTTCCATTAAGCCTAATTTAATGGAGAGATGCACAAATATGAAATAGGCTGAAGCCAAAAATAAACACTTGTGTCGGTTTTGGGACAGAGTTAATTTGTTTTTTAACTATCTTATGTTTTGATGTCTAATTACTGTGACACTTATCTTATGTATATGGGCATGAGGGAGATAAATAAAATAGCATTTTATGCCTTATTCCTCACAAAATGTGTCAACATAATACAATTTAAACATTTCAAAGAAGTATGTTTAGTAAAGTAAACCATTAAAGAGCTATTCAGATATATTTCATCAGCAATAAGTTCTTCATAAGATTTATAGTGTTTTTCCAGTGATCATCATTTTGCAATATTTCAGTATTTTTTTAGCGCCACTTCTTAATACTCGTTCGGGTCGAGCATATTTACTAATTACACTAATGTGTTAGGGATTAGGAAGGCTTAATTTAGAGGAATTGCACCCACATATGCATGGAGGGAGAGTGGAAAATACTTTAGGGAAAAATCACCCTCAGTGTACCTGAATGGGATCAAACCTTAGACCAAGCAGGTCCATGTGATGCTTCTTAAGTATATTTGTTTATCTCCAAACTCTACAAGGAGTGTTACTGCTTTGCTCTTTTTTTTCGCCCAATCAAAGTTGAGGAGACATCATTAATACAAATAACAAATATTTTTAAGTCTTTAAGTTAAATTTTACAGTACTTCTTTTGCTCTTAGTGGAACGCGACTTAGGATGTCAAGGAAATTACTCAGCAAATTGTCCACGGACTGTTTGCTATGCAGGTCTGCTTTAGTGATTTTAATCCTATCCCTGTTATAAACGCAATAGTTATATAGTAAACTTGATTAAGTTTAAAAAAATTACAAATATAAATCGACAACTTATTTTAAAACTGAGACTAGTTATAAAAAACTAAGAAAATCTTATTTTAACATAGTCTACAAATCATCAAATAGATTTTATAAAATTAAATTCTGCTCCAGTAAAATAATCTGAAGTTTTTTATGTGTGGTTGTATTTATTTAGAAACTATGTACAGGAATATTTTTAAGATTAATTTAATGACAAATATGTAATGGCGGGAAATAGTGTTATTAATTGTTTGGAATGTATTTTCTTAATATAAATGTCAGTAAAATAATGAAATATGTTTAACATAAGAAATATAATTTAGTGATATCAATTATTAATGTATTTAAATTATAGATGTGGAATGTAATCAATTATTTCATTTGGAACACATTACAGTTACATTACTGGTTACATGATTAATATAATAAATTATAATCATTATAATTTAACTATGTTTATTATATCTATCTTATTGAACAAATGTATATATATCAGTGGTTCCCAACCGGTGGTCCGCGAGAGCCTCGGGAGTGGTTCATGAGTCAAAGTGCCCACCCAAAAACAATCAAAATTTGAGATACAACTGGCCTATCTCGTGGATATTTTATCCCGTTTTAATCAGTTAAATGAGCAGCTACAGGGTTCTGGAAATGAAAAGTTGGAAGCTGTCACCACCATGTTTGTGTTTGAAGACAAACTTCACGCATTTATGTGCAAAAGTGGTCTGTGGATTGGCAAAGTTCAAGAGAAAAACTTTTCAGCATTTCCGACGTTGAAAGCCCTTGCTGACAATAAGAGCTACACTACCATCACAGATGAGGTCCAACATAACGTGTTGTGTCACAAATACTCAAGGACGAATTCACAGGTTATTTTCCAGAATATGGCAAAAATGAAAGTGAATTCATTAAGAAACTAATATGAAATCCTTTCAGTGTCAAGCCCAAGGACCTTCCTGATGAAATCTTAGAAGAGAGGATCGAACTTCAAAACAATATTAACTCCAAGTACTCTTTTGAATCTGGTGTAAACATGGAATAGCTGCGGTGTAAGGGGGCGGCCAGACTGAGCGCGCGAGCGACTAAAATATAAAATAGAACACATGGGTTGTAATGAGAGGTGGCCAGACTGGAGCGAGCGACTGAGCGAGCGAATGAGCGCGCACGCTTGAAAGATAGAACTGGTTCTATTTTTCAAGCGCGCACGCTCGACCCGGTACAGTCTAGTTTACAGGCGCTAGGCAATATTATTGTGTGTTGGTTCATCGAGTGCTAGGAAAACTTCTCATTTTGACATTTTTATTAATTTTTTATTACTATCGATAGGTTTAGCACACTTTCTGGAAATTGAAAAATGACACCTGGACACGGGAATCAAACCAGGTACCTTTGGCTTAGTACGTCAATGCTCTAAATACTGAACTATCCAGGATTCGTCCCGTGCCCAGGGTCATTCTTCACTCATATTTTAAGGCAGAGCCAATGATGGAGTGCGGAAATCGTTAGCTACAAGTATGTGATTATATTAATATCATGAGCTATCTATCAGATAACGCAGCCATCTTCGACTCGGTAGTTGGCTTATTGCTGCCATATGTACGGGATTTCATACTAAGAATTAAATAGCCAAAGCTATTATTTATGCTTTTAGTGAGGATTACTCCATCTAGATATAATATTCTTAAAAGTGAAAAATGACACCTGGATAGCTCAGTGGTTAGAGCCTTGGCGTACAAAGCCAAAGGTCCCGGGTTCAATTCCCGTGTCCAGGTGTCATTTTTCAATTTTCAGAATATGATAGCTAGATTGAGTAATCCTCACTAAAAGCATAAATAATAGCTTTGACTATTTATTATTATTATTATTATTATTATTATTACTAGCACCGCGTCTTACTACCCGTTCAGGTTATACGTACTTACGCTAATGTGCAATGGTAGGGTGATTGTGAGATGAAATGGAGGACCTACAGTTTAACGTGGAATCCGAACCTCGGTGGAGGCCTGGCATTCCTTACATTCACAAGTTGTGATTAATACACGTCTTTTCAGAGGTGAAGGAAGGGTTTGGCAATCAGATAAATCGGTGCCGGGACCGAGGATTGAGCCCCGAACCCTCAGCAAAGAGGTCAAACACCTTACCTCTAGACCACCAGGTCACCGTTTGACTATTCAATTCTTATTATTAGCACACTTGCTATTAACGGCCTAATTTAATTGCTAAGATCATAAACCATGTATATAATTATATAAAACTGATATGTTAAAATACTTCAATATTATCAAAGTAGGCCTTTACAAATAAGAATCACCATTAGCGTGGAGAGAGGAGGAGAAAACCACAACAATAAATCACTTGTTAAAACCACCCTCAACTCACTCAGCCAAAATTCGGAGCCTCCTCGTCAACAAATAACGAGAGGTATCAGCTAATCACGCGCTCGCTCGCGCGCTCGCCAGTGTGGCCACCCAGTCGCTTACGCGCTCGCTCGCACGCTTGTCAGTCTGGCCGAACCTTAAGAAGGCGATATCTTACCCAAATATTCGGCGAGCAGCCTTACGGTATCTGATGGTGTTTTTGACAACCTTTTTGTGTGAACAGGGATTCTCTTCTTTACTTTTAATCAAAAACAAGCAAAGAAATCATCTGGACGCAAGCAGTGACAGGAGATTAGCTTTGAGCAAGAGTATAACCCCAAGAATTTCTCAATTAGTGAAACAAATTCAAGCTAAAAAATCACAATGAAAATCTTAAGAAATACAGTGAGTTAATTTTACTTTTTATTTTATCTAACATTCTAACATGTTTTTCAAACATATTTTCTTATGAAAAAAGTATTTTAAAAATTTGTGATTTTTATTAATACTAGTATAATAATAATATTTTAACTTAGTTGCCTGAAGTTCCTAGGCTAGGGGTAGGATGTTGACCGGGGGTAGGGGTGGGAGAGGAGAGTGGTCCGCGCTCTATTTAATTTTTGACTGAGTAGGCCGCGGCCGCCTTAAGGTTGGGAACCACTGGTATAGATAGTAAGTTAGTCAGCTTAGCTGTGATTATAAATATGGTTTTATTGATTTAAAAAACTATCTTGTTTAAGACTACATCTATTGACAGTACTTCACTTGTGAAAAACTTTCAGCCGATTTACTGACAAGTAGCTTGGAATTGTGCATGGGTACATGAATGTATTATTAATAAAAAGGTGGGTGACCTGGTGGTCTAGGGGTAAGGTGTCAGACTTCTGTGTTGGGGGTCCGGGGTTCAATACTCGGTCCCGGCACAGATTTATCTGATGGCCAAACCCTTCCTTCACCTCTGACAAGACGTGTATTAATCATAACTTGTGAATGTGAGGAATGCCCAGGCCTCTACCGTGGTTCGGATTCCACGTTAAACTGTAGGTCCTCCATTTCATTCCATAATCACCCTACCATTACACATTAGCGTAAGTGCGTATAACCCGAACGGGTAGTAAGACGCGGTGCTAATAATAATAATAATAATAATAATAATAATAATAATAATAATTAATAATAATAATAATAAGGCGTACTGAGCACATATGCACCTATACGAAATATTACAAATACATCATACCACATTCAAACTCCTCTCACATGAAACATTGTAAACCTATATTACTCTGACATATCTACTTCAAATATACGATTTTTGTTTCAGTTCGCACTAAATCGCGGCCCCAGTCTTCAAAAAATTATCAACATGAAACTAAACAAAGTGACACTAATGAGACTATAAACCTTCCAGATCTCTAAATGCCAACACAAATACTGTATGTACATAAAGCTCAAATCAAATTGAAATATTTCTGCATAAGATTTGAATTTGTTGTTATTATGAACCTAGTTATGAATTCACTATATTATAATAAAGGTAATATAATGTAAAAAAGGTCATTTTTTTTCCAAAAATATTTCCAAACAAAAAGTTTTGAATGAGTATGACATTAGAAAAAATCACAAATGCAACCATATAATCTTGAAAATTCTTAAATGACTCAATTTGGATTAATAGCTTCTCTACAATATCTAATGTTTTAATTTGTTCTCAAATTTGAATAATCTAGTATGGTCTCAGCATTTATATGAGTAGGTGTTGGATTATTCAGTAATTGTGCTATAAAAACTTAGAATTAAAAAATAATGTTTTAATGAAGAAATTCTACAAACAAAAGTATTTGTCTGAAAGTTGATTTTTCTGTCAAATAACTTTAAGGATTCATTGAACAATAAGTCTTAAACTAACATAACAGCATTTAAACAGGAAGTGATGTAATTTGTTTATGTATTTATTATTTGTTAGTTAAGTAGGCCTACATGTACTTAAGCTCATTAAATGCCCTTTCACATGAAAGGTATTTTAAAGTATAATGTTTTTGTCACGCAAACTTTTATTCATGCGTTCAAGTCCGATGTTGCTTTCAGACAAGAGGGAAAATCCCACTCGTTTCCTATGTTCACTTGTGCTTTTGTATATGATACACCATGGCTGACGACGTAAATTGTGTGATGGTTACATACCTTTTGTAATGCATAATAACAAAAAGAAAAAAATTGAAGGTGGTTCTGGGTACATCCTATAATTAGTTAAAGTTTACTTCAAGGTAATTTTAGTTTAACTTTTGCTAAACTACACCAGTATGACAGTAAATTTTTCAAGTATTTTTGCATGTCTGTGAAAATATTTGACGAATTGCTGCATTGTATGTCACCAAGTTTACTTAAAGCTGATACAAATATGAGAAATTAAACCTCACCATCTGAAAAATTGGCAATTACGTTAAGGTAAAGAACTTTGCATGTCAACTTAATACATGTAATTATTGAAAGGCATAAACAACATTTGTTGTATCTTAATCATGTACAAACCAACAAGGTATGTTGAAGGCCTAGATTTAATCACAACTATTGCTATACGTTAGGTTCTACCTCTAGAAAGATCAAACAGCAGACTAATAGCGCGATTCATTCCCTCTCATCTGAAAGTATACATTTGACTCAATGTATCTCAAGGTCGATGTTTGTTATTTTCCCTGCGTGCATTAATCTCTTCTCTAGATACAAGCGGCTGTTCTAGACAGCATGGACATTTTATCTTGTGAACGATCCCATTTGAACCAATGTACCTCAGCAAATAAAATTTGCGTGACAATATCATCTCACGATATAATAGTCTGTTCATGATAGGTTTTTACTTGGATGACAGTTCATACATCATATGTTCAGGTTTTGGTTTGCCAACACTTGTAAAAGATCACTGTTTTGTTATAAATGTTAAGTTTTTTAATAACATATTATATTTTACATTTAAAATAACATAAACTTAAGTTTTCTTACACTGTTTCATAACTTTTAATTATTTCTTTTACCCAATCCAAAACAATATTTTAAATATAATTAAAAGTACTTATTCTTCGTTTTGGAATGTAATCTATTATGTGTAATATAGTGCATGCATTAATACCTTTAAAATATACAGGCATTGTATTTACTTGGAAAAGAGAAAATACTTGTCTTTTTTTATATATAATAACTTATTTTATGATTATTTAATTGTATTTCAAAATATTTAAATGAATAAAATATTGTTATTCACTGCGTGGGTGCATCAATGGAAAGAACTTGTTTCTGTCACGTTCAATCACATGGTTTAAATTCGTTGGTCGCCATTTTGAAGCTATGTTAGACCTTTTGTGAAAATGATGTGAATAATAATTCTTTTAAGTGGAATAAAACGATAAATAAGTGTTATGTCCTCACACATACACATATTTTATCGGGGATACTAACCACATATCTCGCGCACGTTACAACGCCCAGTCAAGGACTAAAGATAAAGTCTTAGACCTGACCATGTTGTCCATTACTTCCTGCCATAACTACTCTAGTCAATTCAGTTCAGATTAACCAACTTAACCTGTACACATCCCTTCTATAGAGTATATTACACTCGGGGTGACCTGGTGGTCTAGGGGTAAGGTGTCAGACTTCTGTGCTGAGGGTCCGGGGTTCAATCCTCGGTCCCGGCACAAATTTATCTGATTGCCAAACCCTTCCTTCACCTTTGACAAGATGTGTATTAATCACAACTTGTGAATGTGAGGAATGCCAGGCCTCCACCGTGGTTCGGATCCCACGTTAAACTGTAGGTCCTTCATTTCATCTCACAATCACCCTACCATTGCACATTAGCGTAAGTGCGTATAACTCGAACGGGTAGTAAGACGCGGTGCTAATAATAATAATAATAATAATATATTACACCCTTCCCTCCTAGATATCTACACATAATCTCTCAAGTACACAGGAGTACGCAACTGTCTCCGTGGCCTCAGAAGAGGCCATGATTCTGGTGTTGCCGGCTGTTGACCTGTGTTGTTCACCAATACTGCTGGCTGTTGACCTATGTTGTCTATCAGTGCTTCTGGCTGTTGACTGTGTTGTCTATCAGTGCTTCTGGCTGTTGACCTGTGTTGTCTATCAGTGCTGCTGGTTGCTGTTTCTCTGGTTGTGGGTTTTCTACTGGTTGTTGCTTGTGGTCTTCTCTTGCCAGAGTTGGTAGTGGTTGTTGAAATGGTCTTGCTCTATGATGTGTCACAAGGTCTTTATCTGGGTATCTTGCCGGCTCAACTTGTGAAAGTGGCCTTTCCGAGGCATCCTTTGGTTTAGGCGTTCTTTCATAGCGTTTCCGAATTTGGTCTATGTGTCTTGTTTGTCCAAGATCCCCCTTAAAACTGACACGGTACATATTCTAGCACGTCAGTGACCACTGCTGTCATTCATTTAGGCCTCTGTACTCCATACTGCCTTGCCCAGACTGTTGCTCCTTTTGTGAAGATTCTCATATTCTCCATATCTTGAGGTAGTGCCGCAAAGCCTGTTGTTTGTCTATCTGGATGTAGCACATCCAAACGTGTTCGAAGTTGCTGATGCATTAGTAGCTGAGTTGGACTTTGGCCTGTAGCTCCAGTGGGGGTAGTCCGAAGCATGAGGAGGATTCTTGCGAGCTTAGTATGCCAGTAGTCTGTCGTTCTTCCCAACTGTTTCTTAACTGTTTGAACAATACGTTCTGCTTGCCCATTGCTTGCAGGGTGATATGGTGCTGTTGTTAAATGCTTAATTCCATTGAGCCTAAGAAACCGTTCAAACTCTTCAGACACAAAATTACGGCCATTGTCTCTTACTAGGACTGATGGAAGCCCATGTGTAGCAAAAATGTCTCTTAGTTCCATTATTATGCTCGTTGATGTTGTAGACTTCATCTGTCTGACCTCAGGCCATTTAGAATGCACATCCACAAGTATTAAAAAGTTTTGTCCTTGTATCGGCCCTGCCATGTCAATGTGTAGACGAATCCACGGGCTTGTTGGTGCTATCCATGACTGTACTGGGGCCTGTGGGGGATTGTTCCGGCTTTCTTGACAGGTTTGGCAAGTTCCCACTACTTCCTCTTTGGCTGCGTCCATTTTAGGCCACCATATATAGGTTCGAGCTACTGCTTTTGATTGCACCACCCTTGATGTGTAGCATGAAGCAAGAGGAGAAACCTTTTGTGAAGTTTATTTGGCAATATCACTCTGCTACCCCAAAGTAAGCAATCTTGTGACAAAGATATTTCAGAGCGTCGTGCGGTGTAGGGCTTGAATTCCTCCCCCACCTCTTCTTCGGGCCAACCCTGTAAAACCCACTCTTTAACCTTACAAAGTACAGTAACTTTTATTGTTTCCCTGGCAATTTCAACCACTGAAATAGGCGAGTCTTCCATGTCTAGCATAAAAATTCCCCTGGGTTCTATATTTACAGTTTCTGAAGTGTTCATTGGGAGTTTGCTAAGCCCATCTGCATTTCTATGGTGTTTCGCTGGTCTGTAAATAATGTTATAAGCATAACCTCCTTGCATTAAGCTCCACCGTAGCATCCACGGTGTCATAACACTTGGCGTCTGGCGGGTAGGATGAAATAATCCTAGAAGTGGCTTGTGATCTGTGATTATTGTGAAAGATCGGCCCAAGAGAAACTGCTGGAACTTGTTGACACCAAATATAACCGCCAAAGCTTCTTTATCGATTTGTGCGTGGTTACGCTCAGCTTGTGACAGTGTTCTTGATCCAAATGCTACCGGAGCTTCTATCCCATTATCCATAATATGGGAGAGGACCGCTCCAACCCCGTAAGGAGATGCATCACAAGATAGTATCAAGGATTTACTTCTATCATAAAGCGTCAGAACTAAGTCTGATGTTAACATGGCTTTTGCTTTATTGAATGCACTCCCATGGTTTTGAGTCCACTGCCATGGTGTATCCTTATCTATAAGATGGTGTAGGGGTTCTAAAACAGTAGCTTTGTTCATTAAGAATCTCTCATAAAAATTGATAAGTCCTAAGAAAGCTTGAAGTTCTGTTTTGTTCTTAGGTGCTGGAGCTTTGTGTATGGCTTCAACCTTGTCTTGTAGGGGGTGAATGTCTTGGGCGTCTACCTGAAACCCTAAAAATGACACCGCTGGAACTCCAAACCAGCACATGTCCTTCCTTAACCGCAACCCTGCATCACTCAATCTTTGTAGTACTTCCTGTACTTTGGAATCATGTTGTTCTCTATTTTTGCCCGATATAAGTATGTCATCCAGGAGTACCGCTGTACCTAATATACCTGCCAATAGACCTTCAATAAGCCTCTGGAAAATCCCCGGTGCTGCACTAATTCCAAAAGGCATTCTTGTCACCTGCATAGAGCCTTTTGGCGTATTAACCGTCAATATTTTAGAAGATTCTTCATCCACTTTAACTTGGCATAAGTATGTGCAAGGTCAAACTTAGAAAATATGGTACCACCTGTTAGGCATGCAAAAGCTTCAGTTGCAGTTGGTAAAGGGTATTTGTCAGGGCATAGAGCTTTATTAAACTGTACTCCGGTAGTCCCCGCACAACCGTAGAGATCCACCTCGCTTTGGCACAATCACTAGGGGAGTAGCCCACTTTGAAAATGATACTGGTTTGTATATCCCTTCATCAACTAACCTTGTAATCTCTTGATTGACATCGTCTTCCAGTGCCAGTGGTATTGGACGGCTCCGTAGATACTGAGGTTGAACTGAGGGGTCCATTTTTAATGAAACTGGTGGTCCAACATATTCTCCTACTTTGTTATCTTCAAAATCTGACGGTTTCTGTACTGTCTCTAAGAACTTACTATCAGTGATATGGTGAATTCCTTGCATTTTAATTCCCAACTTAGTGAACCAATTTCTCCCGAGGAGGCTTGGCCCATTTCTTTCCACCACGGTTACGGGCAGATTAGCGAACAGACCATTGTATGTGGCCTCCACATTACACCAACCCAGGATACAAAGAGGCTGTTTTGTTCCCCAGGTGCAAAGTTG
The DNA here is from genome assembly GCA_033556935.1 of Timema podura. NCBI lineage: Eukaryota > Metazoa > Arthropoda > Insecta > Phasmatodea > Timematidae > Timema > Timema podura. The sequence continues at coordinate 55,358,317 of JAVRXN010000002.1, read as the reverse complement.
AATATCGGAACTCATAAGTTTTGGTTTAGAGGTCCATATTTTTTCATAGGTTACTGAGCTAATAACTGTTAGGGCTGCTCCTGAATCGATCTCCATGTGATGTTTAGTTCCATTCAACATCACATTTATGTGGAAGGGTGGGTTCTCTCTAGTTTCAGATCCCATAGAAAACAGCTTATATGCCATATCTAATTCTGATCTTGCAGGTTCCATGGGTGCTAGATGGTTGGTTTGTGGGTGTTGCACTCTTAGTTTGACATCATTTCGTCTTTTCCACCTACACGCCCTCTCTATGTGGCCCAACTTCCTACAAAAATGACATATCGCATTCGTCCAAGGACATTCAGAGGTTAGATGCTCTTTGTCACAACGATAACACCGTTGATCCTGTTGTTGGTTTGGAGAAAATCTTTGCTGCTTATTGGCACCTCTATGTTGAGATTGGTGGTTTCTAGATAGTCTGTGTACTACCATTGGGCCTGTTTCTTGGTCTTGGTACCCAACCGGTGTTGCGGAAGTTGGCCGCCAATAAAAAAAAGCTAGGAGAGGGACAACAACTTTATATCATTTTTTTTTATGCTGAGTTTAATATAACAAATCTGTTTAGTGCCAAAGAAATAGTGTTTAATGTATTTAAAGAAAATTTAAATAATTGTATTAATTACTGTATTACTTTTTAACTAATCAATTCTACCTGAGGCCATGGATAATTTAATATGTAGCTCTACATAAAATGTGAAGTTCTAATAAAAAATTTGCACTGTTCTAAATCAAATTTTGTACATTTCTAAAAAAGTTTGCTTGTAATTAGAAAGAGAGAAACAGGATGAATAAAAAGTAAATATTGGTTGAACTTAGAGGGTGTTATCTTTTTATCTTAAAATTATATCTTAGTATTCACATTTCTCAACCCCTATGAGTAACACCTTTTTATCTAAAACTTTTACCTTGGTAAAATTGTGCAGTCAAGTGTTTATATTTCTAACAAATTCTTACACTATCCGCTGACCAAAAATACAATATGTCTATGACATGTTCTAATTTTCATTCAAGTTGAATGCACTCGAAATTTAGACCGTTTATCAGAAAATATCTTTATATTTAGGGATGTTTTCATACAGTATGAAAATATAATTTTGGAACTGAAATTCTCAACAGACCTCCAGCTACTTTCCAGGATCAGAACCCCATATTTTCCCTGTGTGTTTAATATATATATATATATATATTTGAATTGAGTGTTTAGAAGAAACCGGTATTCCCCGTAAATCTCAAACATCCTGGGAAACAAACTTATTAAAAAAACTTTAACTAATACCGGTTAGTCAGTTGGTAAGCAGTAGCCTAACACGAGTAAACCCTTAAAAACTTAGACCACATGACCTAGGTTAGAGACCTTTAAAACAAATTATAGAAATTGACTCCAAATATACCCTTTTCTTGCCTATGTCCTACTATCAGCATACTGCGGAATGATGAAGAAAGAAAGGTATACTATGGAGATTATCACAAGGAGAACAATATTCATTGGTTGGGAACCAGATAGTGTGAATCAATGTTTTTACAATGTACAGTACACTACTTTGTAAATAAATAAATAAACTTTGTGTTTTATTAATATATTAATTATTTTTAACATCAGTCATGTTCTTCCTTACCTATAGATGTCTGAGATAAAAACAGGGTAAAACTTAAATCATAATCATCAACAATGATGAAATTTAATGGACAATTCTTAGGCGAGTTTTCGCGATTGAATTGGCAAAGTCTTGGTACCGAGTGTGTTTGACCTAATGGTTCTGAATATGGTGGAGCGCAAAAACTACTTAGAGTGGTTTTTCGTAAACACAAATGGCGGTTGGGGTGGAGTAGATATAACATCTGGTAGGTTAATTTATGTAGACCTACATATACTGCAAATCGATATAAAATGAGCTATTTAATTTTATTCATAGTTATATTATGACTATTATTATAACTATTCCTAATATTTACACAACACATCAAGCTAAACATATCTTCCCAAAAATAGCCTTAAGAAAACATGAAGTAAATACAGTACATAATATTAAATAAACCTAGATCATATAGTACTCTCTATCTTTTATCCATTAACTAAGAGGTTTTTAAGTACCTACTTACTGTTATGTATTTCTAGCTAGTAATTGCTGTCCATTTTAACTTACAAAAACTTAAAATTAATTTACTATAAAGTGGCCTAAGCCTTGAAGATTGCGGCAGGCTTCAAATATCCCAGTTTCACACGTGGTTCCATTGAGGAGTTGAACAATGGCTAGACATTTACCTATTGTAAATAATCGGTGATTTTTCTGACAGTGACGGTTAAACCAACTTTAATTTAAACCTATTTTTTTATTTATTATTGTGTTAGATTATCACGTTTATAATAGTAAAAATATAAATGATCAAGTTATCAAGTTAACAAATAACATTTAAAAACTTGCAAGAAAGCTTCTAATAGTATATAATGGTTAAAAAAAATTGCCTCCGGCCATTGGACGGTGCTTCCCCTCAAACTCTTCTTGAGCCCACCCTACTTTACAATCCAACATAGGCTACTGCTTCATGGTGAAATTTTATTTTATTTTATAACGTTGAGTAGACTACATGCTGATACAAGATACTATCTTTAAGCTAATATAAGGGATTGCAGGCTTATTTTATGATGATATTAAGAATTTAAATAAATTCAGTAAAATATTATAAATTTGGCAACGTTGTTGACTTTGCCAGAATTTACATAAATTTTCCATTCCTCTCCAGTCATTTTTGTTGAAGAAAGGATGAGAAGTTGAATCGAATGCGATGGATTAGCTTCAATATAAAAATGATTGTTTTTCTTTTACTTTAAATATTTGTAAGGATACTGTTTTGGGCTCCTCTCATTTATTTGAAGTCATAGATGAAGTATATTTTTCTTTAAAGAACTGTATGTAAATTCTCCTTTGAATACTTCATCAATGGATGGCCAGGCAAAATTGAACGATTTAATTTCAGTACAAAATCCTTCCTTCACATCTGACAAGACGTGTATTAATCACAACTTGTGAATGTGTGGCATGCCAGGCCTCCACCGTGTTTCGGATTCCGCGTTAAACTGTAGGTCCTCCATTTCATCTCACAATCACCCTACCATTACACATTAGCATAAGTGCGTACAACCCGAACGGTTAGTAAGACGCAGTGCTAATTATTTTTATTATTATTATTATTATTATTATTATTATTATTATTATTATTATTATTATTATTATTATTATTATTATTATTATTATTATTATTATTATTTCAGTACAAGATTCTAAATTCAAACTATATATTTAAAATTAATACCACTTTGATTAATTATTATTTATTTTACTGAGTTTCAAGCCGATAAGGCATTTTCAGAGGTCAATTATTAAATTATTAAACGTTGCTTTGTTTAAAAACTTCTTTCGTTCTATTTAACAGTGTGGCAATGAGTAGGCCACCTTTTACCCAATAGGAAGCTAGCCTTCAAAACATGAGACTGCCAAGAGCTCTCCTATTGGTTGGTTCTAACACTAAAGAAAAGGGGTCCAAGAAGCAAGGTGTAGGTCATATTAAGGGGCTGAAGCAGCTTCTGCATTACTCTGGCTCTGGCTCTCCAAGTCAGTTGGTTAAACAAATAAGAACTATGTCACTTCAATTTTGCATTTAAAATATTAAAAGTGTCATTAGTTAAATAAGTCGTATATAAACATTGAAATCTACTGATTTCAACAATTATAAAAAACTCATTAGTAAATCCTACAGTGGGCTAAGCATATCATCGGATCATCACATAGCCGTGCAGACATAGAAAGTGCAGTGTACAGTAAGACAACTCGTATCCCAACCCTGGGGCGTGTGAACGTAAAAACGGTAACGGTATCAACATAATTGGCGCCCAACGTGGGGCGAACTTTCGAATCCCCGAGATCAAAAAGGAACTTCATTGACTGAGATGATGACGACACACAAAACTCCACACCGAAGAAGAGCATCACACCGATGTAGAACAAACAGACGTTCAACACACGACACAATGAATGGAACGCCGAGGAAGAACATCACACCGAGGAGGAACAAACAGACGTGATGAGAAAGGGCAAGAGATAACGAGGGAACAATCTATGGTGGAGCCCACGAAAAGTTTAGATCAGTATATGAGTTTGTTGTTTAATAAAATTGACAAAATTGCAAAAATTAGCCAAGAAACTTATAAAAAAATAGATAAAATCAATAATGAGCTAGGTGCTAAAATTGAACAAAGCCAGGAGGCATGTGAGCAGAGATTTAGTCGCTTAGAGCAGAAATTTGACTAACTCTAAATGGTTTATCAAAATTTGTCACTACGTTTTAATGAAGTCGACAAAAAATTAATTGAAGAAGGAAAGGTAAAAAAAGGTTTTAGCAGAAAAACAGTAAAATTTAATAAAGGGACAATTTAACTTAATGAAACAAATTACAACTAATAAAAATTAAATAGAAATAGTTGAAGAATAATTAAATAAAGGGTTAAAGGGAGTAGAAACTAAGGTAGGGAATCTGGACCTTCAGGTAGAACACACTAATATAAATGTTAAGGTAGTGCAAAAGAACTTAGAAAAAGAAATAAATAAAGTAAAATTAGCATTTGATTCACAAGAAGACAAAAATAAAAGTTTTATTGCAAAACAAATTGATGGGGTAGTTATGAAGGCAGTAGAAAAAACAAATAATAAACAAAACATATTTAGTCACAAAAATTCAAGTAACAAATATAGGAGAAGTTGGTATGTTATCCAGTACTACCAACCTATTCACAAGGGGACTAAATGAGGAGCATAAAAGCTCAGAACACAAACAGGTTGGTATTGGTATTAAAATCGAACATTATTTCTAAAATGAAAAGCTAGAGATGATGACGCAACATATACAAAAAGACCCAAAGAAGGTCAGTGATGATTATAGTCAGTCCATTATAGGAACCCATTAACAAATAAAAGAATTAAGAGTAAATCATGGAAAAAACGAACCAATCTGAGATTGGACCAGAGACTAGGTAACATAATCTCCATACAAAAAGAAAAAATAAATCAAGAAAAAAAGATCCAATCTGAGATCGAATCAGAGACTAGGTAACATAATCTCCATAAAAAAAAGAAAATAAGAAAAAAAGATCCAATCTGATATCGAACTAGTTAATTTGTTCTCTAAATTAAAAAGGGAAACTAAGGATATTTTTCATTACACTCCACCAAAGATCTTCGATCCAGCAGGTAATAAAAATGCATTTAAATTACAGATGATTTAAATAGAATTAATAGTAATTGTAAGTAAAATTTTAATTTTAGAGAGTAAATATTAAATGCAACCTGAGTAATTGTAAATACTTAATGTAATTCTAAGATTGTTCAAAATATATGTCATAAATTAAAAAACAAAAATTAATCAATAGAGAAAACTATGATAAATCGACTTAGAACGTAAGGAAGTGAAATGATTAGTTTTTGTATACTACCTCGAAAAAGTTCCCTACACTCCCACCTGAAATAAATCTATTTTGTTCGAGGTGACAAAATCCCCTACATCACCACCTGTAAATGACTTGTGTGTTTAAATAATAATACTGAAAATAAAAATCTTTGTGTCCAGTAAATGCGTATTTGCCAAGAAGCAGAAAGGAATGGCATATTCCTCCACTCCAAGTGAACACCTTTTGTTCAAAATAAACAGGGTAGCTCAAGAACATTTACTCAGAAGGACAGAAAAAATATCTAAGAGCATTTTAATTAAGAGTCGAACACGGCATAACAACTACAAAATCTTTAAGTCTAAAAATCTTAAATTTGAACAAATTATATTCATCTTATTTGTAATCAGACATAATTAATCAAAGGAAATTCTAGAGGTAAATAGAGGGAGGGGGTATGATCCCTCAGAAGTATGGGGTAGAAGGCTAGGTGGAGGGTTGGTAAAGGTTTTGTCAGCTGGAGGGCACGTGAGACCCTGGAAGTACGCGAGGAAAGATAAAAAAAGTTAAGTGAGGAAAGATTAAAGTTTTGACTCTGTGTGAGCAAATTCTAAGGGTAAAGTTTTGTTATTTGTCAACTATTATTTGGGTAGTAGTTATGAGTTAAAGTTGAGATAAAATTATGTCAACAGGGCAATTTTGAGTTTGATAAGAATTTATATAATTTCAGTTTAAGAGAAATTTTGGAGGTTTTGGCTAATGATCTAGGTGATTAGGATCAGACCTAATTAGTAAACGATCTTGGAAATCAGAATCAATGTACTATTTCACCAATGATGAATTTTATTAGTGACAGTCAAGATACAGATCTTAATATTTATGTGGGGGGCGGGGGTCATTTTAAATTTATGTACCGTCGTTCCTTGGTCCAAAGGAATAGACTACATAACAAAGTTATCAACTCACCATGGTCGCCCCAATTGACCAGTTAAACAACACACCCAACATCACCGGTCCCACACATCAACACATCAACACTCGGAGTTTCAAACTAAGATTCACGACTGCGTTCCCAAGGCTGGCCACCAGGAGGTGCTAGAGTTGGTGGAACCAGGGAAAAGATTCCACAAAGATAGAGATGCTTCGAGAATCATCTACGTGGCTTCTCCTATGTTCTCCATCCATCCAGTGCGTGTGTTAACCCCCACGTGATTCCTAAACTCCCTCCCTCTGTGGCTAACATAAAGTGTCGTTCGGCCAAGTGAATAGCATTCTTGGTACTTGTTCGGTTTGAACTAGATCGGTAGCATCGAGCTACGAGACGTTAAGCGAAATTATGTTTCTGCTTAAAACTAATTATTAAACTCATATTTATTTTTCAAAATTCTTTTTGTACATATTATTCTATATTTTAAAAAAACACTTTTTTGCTAAGATACTTGGTTGGAAGACTTGATAGGATAGGATAATATTTTTTCCAAAGACTCTGTTATGGAAATAGACTATTAAATCGTCACTTTTTTGTTTGATTATAGTTAGTAATAATACTTTTCCAAAGACATTGATATGGAAATAGACGATTAAACTGACACTTTGTTGTTTGATTATATTTAATAATAATATTTTTCCTAAGACTTTAATATGGAAATAAATTATTAAACTTTCACTTTGTTCTGTGATATATTTAAGGAGAATATTATTACAAAGATTCTAAAGTTGAAATAAACTCTTAAAACTTTCATATTTCTTGTTTGAGAATAGTTTTCCAACGATTCTAAAATGGAAATATACTTCTAAACATTCATTATTATTTATAGCCTTTGAAGGAAAATAAGTTAGCAAAGACTATAATATGGAGATATACTTCAGTAATAACTTTATTATAATACAAGATTTGTTTTGTATGAATCAAGTTAAAACTTAATGTTTGCTTTTTATGTTATGCTGTTAGTCGTATGCCTCTATGCCAAGTCTTACATGCACTTATCATTTGTCGCTGAGGCTCTTAAATTAATATTCTTTTGTCAAAGTAAGTTCCTGAAAGTTATGAAAACTTTTAATAGTTCTCGCTATTGTAACATTAGCTTATATTTCTAATATCACAAGGATACTACCCTCCCCAAATAAACTAGTGCATATAGACATATTGCAATAGTAACACTAGCATGACTAGCTAGTTTACTTGAATAGTACCCACTCCGAATAATGCCAATATTCATAGACATCCTGCAATATCAAAGTTTACAAAACTTACTTTGTCTATAATATATGTGCTTTATTTATTTACTCACTCATTGTATCTTCTGGCTTAGCATAAGTTCCATGATCAACCTTTCCGCACCAAATTCTATAATTAAGAGAGGTCTTAACAAACTATGAATGATGGATGCAGCAATAAGGTGTTCCAATAGAGGAATCCAGAAATGCACTGATTGACCCAGCTGGGCTACAAATGGGCCACTCCCAATCTTGAACTGAAATTAACCAGGTGTGCAGAGTACGTGACTTGGGAACGAGCCAAGTTTAATTGCCAACTCTCCAGATGTCCGGCATACGTGACTTGGTGTCGAGCCAAGTTTTGAGAGCTGCTAACAAGAGAGTGCTGTTAGCACGTGTTAGCGGTGTGGCGCTGTAATTTTAATATTAAAATCTCCCACTTCTTTATCCATCAACTGGACCTATATAACGAGGGAACTCAGCAAATATGGTGGACTATTATATCCGACACCTCCACGAGAAATCCTGTTCTGGACTTGAAAATAATTAGATAGCATATTTGACCATTATATCCGACACAACCACGAGAGGTCCTTGTCTGGACTTAGACGTAATCGCTTCAGGATGAAAATATATAAACTTTATATATTTTAATGATTATTTTAAATTTAAACAACCTTTATTGGGTTTGATTTTTTGAAAATTTAGATTAATTATGTGATTAAAATTGCTCAGTGTAGGTGTCTGTAATTTCTCACTAGTAGATTTATTTTTGAAAGTATTTTTTTTATAAAACACTTAATGTTTCCTTTTGCCACTTGGGCGCTAAACTCTTTGTAATTTTTAGAGATGTTAGTGGGTAACATCTTTTGATTCTTTTCCTAGCTCGGAATATTTAGTTTAAATACAAAAATGTTATTTCTCTTGTGGCTACCAATAATTGTTTGAACTTTAAAATTTGTTAATGTTTCTTTTATAGGTAATATTTTGTAGACTTTTATTTTGAAGAAAATATTAAAGTAATTCGTTTTTTACATAAGTTTTAACTTTAACATTTATCGATTCGTTTGGTGAGAAATTACAAGTATTCTAATATAATATTGCTTTGTTTTCTATTATAATGTTAAATATTAACAAGTCGAAATCTTGTCGATTACTTCAAAAGAAGCGATGGTAATAGTCCCACAAAAGTTTGAGTTATGTCGGGAAGTCAAACTTTTGTGCTGTTTATTTGTATCTGAATTGATATTTAAATTTAAATGTAATTTTAAAATTAAAATTTGTTTAGTCTGAATTCACAATGGTGATTCAGGTGCTTTGTAAATCGTTTAAAAGAGGCTCTTTAGGCTCTTTGTTATTATAGTAAGGTTTCAAAGGTTTAATGATCCAAACTATTTTATAAATATCAGAAATGACATTTAAATTTAAATTTAATCATAAATTTAAATTTGCTTATTTTGAATTCGCAATGGTGATTCAGGAGCGTAAACCGTTTAAAAGAGGATCTTTGAGCCCTTTATTATAATATTGACGATTTTTTATTATTATTGGATCGCTTCCAAACTATTTCATATAAATGAATAATTTATATTGAGATTGTGAAATATGCTCTCAAATGTATTGCGCAAGTGCAGTCTCTGCCATATTTATATGTTTTTCAACACACTTCAGTTTGACTTGTGAGGCCATTTAATTTTTTGTTTACCTCTGTTGTTTACCTTGAATAAATAATTCAAATATTTCTTAAACTTGCAAATTTTCTAAATTTTTTATAATAAATTCCCTAGATTCCGCACATCCTCTTTTAGTATATTGTGGCCGTAGCTATAAGAATAAGTAGCCGGTACACTATGTTTGAGACTTGTTGAGGGACATATTTTTTTATTTTGAAGCTATCTTGCACATATAGCTTAGTTTATTCTAAAGGTTAGGAATATATTTTAAGTTTGTGTTAACCATGGGTTTCTCTCAAATTTATTAGGATTTGATTATTTGATTATTAGTACCAGTTATTGCTGCTGGCCCTTGGGCAACTAATTATTTCGGACTTAATATTAGTTTAGTGTATTCATAATATTTATTGCCTCCAAATATGTGTGTACGGATAATTTCAGATTTACTAAGCAAACTTTTAATGCAGTTTATATAGCTACCATGAGGAACTTATATATTAACTTAGGCGTATTTAGGATTTTTCTTTAATATTGTAAAAGTTTTACTATTTTTATATAGGTGGTTTAATATTTGTCTATATTTTATTTTAATCAGTAAATAAAACTACATAACTTGTTTGTTGTTCATTTGGATGAAACTGCCTTTGGGGCTCGGAAAACTTTATAAGGTAATTATTTTAATGAAAGAAGACATAATAACCCTATGTGAATAATCAAAGCCTGGAAGCATTAACAAACAACATCGCGTGTGACAATTTAAAAAGAACATTTACCGGTTTCTTCTCGTCATAGCTTTCATCTGAATTCCACGGAGTACTTGTTTAATAACTGCATTCACAAATTACTCTACTGCCTCTACGTCTATGGTTTCAAGTCCACGGTCCACGGAGAATCATTACAAGTAATAATTGCTAGCGCTCATCTTGGACATTAGTTGGACTAACCTGCAATAGCTACCTAATTTTGAAACTAGAATGCGCGCTGATAGAAGCCTAGCTAGAATAACCTAGATATAAGGAACGCAGAAACGCATCGAGGTTACTCTAAGCCTAGCTAGATGGATATTTCCTCAACTAATTGAATATCGATGCGGCGGGGTCTTTTAAAGCAACTTTAAATCAAGACAATTTCAGCCAGATCCTATTTTACTCCAAATATTCGTTGATTCATAATAGTATTTTATTACCTTTTTTTTACTCAATCTCTAATCTATATTTCACTATTCCAGCAATATTCCTAGTTCTCAATTTTATCACCTCTTTGATGTGTATTTGGAAATTTCTTTTTTTTTAAGAAGAAGAAGAATAATTGAAGGAGACGATTTGTTTTTGTTTTATTATTGGCGTCGCTTTAAAAATGGTATTAAAGCTGGGAGGCTAAAGTTTCCAATCAAGAGGGGGGAAAAGGGACACAGTTCTGCAAATTATTACAAGTTTGAACTATAAAAGATTTACACAAGGGTCTTTATTTTAACTTGAAGAGATTGTGAAAAGAATATTCATATCTTTCATTAAATATAACGATTGAATTTTCAACTACAGAATGTCTATGGGTAAGAAGTATCAAATTATTTTTTATTACTACAATTTTAATCAGCCACAGGTTGACTATATCTTGGGATATCTAAAAAAAGAAATAAATATGTAACTATGATCAGTGGGGCTAATTTGTTTTAGACATCATTGAAATCTAATTTGGTTAATGGTAAATGTTAAACTTTCAGTGCAATAATTTTAGACATGCTTGAACTTAATATATATTTATTTATTTTCTTGAAATGTTTCAAAGGGTTTGTTTTTTTTGTGTCTAATGATTTGATGGTAATTAAAATTGCGATATAATAATTACTACTCTGTCAATAAAACATAAATTTATATATATTAATATAAAGTTTACGAACACAAAAATTTTAATTTGTTTCAAATTTTAAATAAATTATGTTAACCTAGATATGTAAACTAACGGAGCTCCACATGCAGGTTTTGGTAAGGTTAAAATTCAGAGTACATAAATAACAAACCACATAACATAAAATTGTTTTTATTTTTTTTTTATTTCATGATAACCTTTAAACTTGTTCCAATACAATATAATATAAAATTTAGGTGTAAGTGCATTTCTTATGTGTTCTACCCCAAGCAGTATAAACCAGCTTCTTACTATTGTATCATGTAAAATTACTACGTCAACCAGACAAGCAAAGAGAAGGGGTTTCATAATAATGTATAAATACCCAGTAGTCTTGAGATAAGAGTTCTCGTGCAGCTGAGATAATTTATTTTTATTTTATTTTTAAATCTTAACTACTTATTTTTATATATAATCATGAGAGATATTTTATTACAACATAAAAATGTTTATATATTTAAATATCCCTTTTTGGATGATTATTTGTTGTAACAATAACTAATGCTCAAAATTAAATTGCAACATCACATTTATGTTCTACTATAATTTTGGTATCCTTGTCTTTTCCTATCTATGAACATTCTAAGGTATAAACTAATGAGGAAGGCAGTTAGTTGCCTTTTCTTAATTTCCGCAATCAGGTGGGTTGTGAGTCACTGAGTAACAATCATTTGTTATCAGATCATTTTTACTCTGTTTGACTCATACACCCCACTCTGATTATATATTTTGTTTGTTTGCTATATTTTGCACCTTCAAGTCATTTGGGGTCAGGAAAGATGTTGCATTTAATTTATTAAATTTTATTAAATTTAAGAAGGTATTGGATGATACATTGACAGGATAACAGAGTAAGCCGATAAGCTGAAAAGTAAAATTTAAGGTATCTAGAGAAGTTAAGTTAGATATGCACTTAATTTGTAACAAGTTTGTCAAATATTATCAATATAGGCCGAGCAGGTATAGTGTTTTTAAAATACAATGGAGCAATAATTGTATTAATGCGTTTTACCTTAGTGAGAAACTGATTAAGAAATCAACCATGTCATAATAATAGTGATGTGAACATGTGTAACGGATCAATACAATGAAACAATATGTGACTAAAAATAGTGATTAATCATACATGAACAGGTGATAAACCAAATTTCGTTTACTTAAGAAAGCTAAAGAACAAGGACTGAACATTACAGAAGAAATATGAATGAAAATAAGATATTAGTGTTGATTAAATGGGATTTGTAGCATACCTTGATCAATGGCAATCTATTATTAGTTTGTTCTATGATTAAAGTAATAACTTGTGGAAAAATGAAGTCACAGTAACAATAAATTAATTATTGTTTTATTGATATACTCTGAGTAATAATAAAAATAACTTCTATTAATTGTTGAGACAAATAAAACTTAGTTAGCAAATTAATTAATTAAAGAAAAAGTTTGATATTAAATTGGTAACCATTAATTAACTAATAATTAATGATAATTATCACTCTTTGGGATTAATTTCAAACAATTTTTAATACATTTTAGAATTTTAACAAAGATAAACAATTAAGGATTGAATTTTCAAAAAAAAAAAAACTTGCATTTAAATTAAAAATTAACTAAATTAATGAAAATTAATCAAACTTCTAGAAACATGTGACCCCATTTTTCAAATGAATTTAAGGTAGTGATTAAGAATATATAAGGTAATTTTATATTAAGGACTATTTAATTAAGTGAATTTATATCTAAATGCATGCTGTAGTAAATATGGAAAATTATGATTGATTAAATAACTAACACAGCCCGTTTAAGGATTTGAGTTTTAAAGAAAACGATTAGCTTATTTACTATCCAATAAACATTTCATTAAAATAGTTAAATTATTTATATTTACTCCAGCATTTCAAAATTTAATTTGAGTTAAAGGTAATCTGATATATTTCAACTCTCAACTTATATGGATTTAGAATTTTTCCTTCAGCTTACATAAATGAATTATATTTGAACTTGTTAAATTAAAACTTTACCTATATATATATATATATATGTAAAGTTTTAATTAAAACTGTACTTATAAGTTAAATTTTAAAGTTTTAAGTTTAAAGTTTTAAGTTTAAATTTTAAAGTTTTAATCAAAACTTTACTTATATATATAAGTAAAGTTTTAATTTAACAAGTTCACATATTCATATATATATATATATGTGTGTGTGTGTGTGTTTATATATAAACCTTACCTAAGCTCAATTGTAAAGTTAATTATTCAACCTAGGCATTTTATAATTTTGTTAAATCTTATGTTATAAGCATTCTAAAGAACAGTGCTACGAACAGTGCGACAAAAGGAAACTTTTCAGCGTAATAAAGGAAAATAAGATAAAACACTATATAAATTTTTTTAAATGTGAAATTCTTTCTGTTCTGTTTATTCATCAAGAAGATTGAACATTAAAAATAAAAGCAATCAATTATGTAAACATATAAACAGTATATCATAACTATTGCATTGTTATACAAGGAATTTTGAATTAATATTTACACACATATACAATTTATGTAAAACTACACTCTACAAATTCATTCATGTTTAATTTTAAGAATAATGGAGGTAAATTATGACATAGCTCTTGTATAGTATGGAATTTGCTTGAATAAAAATTCATTAAATTCTTTAAGATACAAGCAAATTGGGTGGTATTATAATGAACTCTTTTGGGCTCCTCTCATTTATTTGAAGTCATGGATGAAGTATATTTTTCTTTAAAGAAATGTATATAAATCTTCCTTTGAATACTTCATCCATGGCAAAATTGAACGATTTAATTTCAGTACATGATTCTAAACTCAAGCTATATCTTTATTATTAATACCATTTTGATTAATTATTATTTATTTTACTGAGTTTCAATCCCATAAGGCATTTTCAAAAGTAAATTATTAAACTTTTCTTTGTTTAAAAACTTCTTCCGTTCTATTTAAAAGTGTGGTGATGAGTTGGCCACCTTTTATCCAATAGGTAGCTAGCCTTCACAACACCAGACTGCCAAGAGCTCTCCTATTGGTTGGTTCTGACACTAATGACAAGGGGTCCAAGAAGCAAGGGGTAGGTCATATATAAGAGGCTGAAGCAGTTTCTGCATTACTCTTATCACCCTTGCCACCGCCGGACTCCACTGGGACAACCGACATGGTTTTTTACGAGTCAGAGGATAATCCTGGCGCCGTAGTCGGCCCCATATGGGGAATGGAAATGTATCCATCCATGACAAACCAATCCCAGTACAGTTAAACCTACCAACCCATTCCCGGGCGCACATTACGCCATCACCCACAAGCGATCATTCCTAATACACCAACCTACCTCATCCCAAGAAAAGAAAATCCTTCCAAAATCCTAAATCACATCGACATCATTCATAATCACTATTATTCACTCACAGTGTACTAATTGATAATATTGTATTTCTTACAGCATCATTCAACGGTTTCACCCATTCATTGTTTCGCCCTCATACCATGAGGATAAGGGCTAGCGACTGCTGCCTGTAACTCACAAAGCATAAGCAGCCCTTTCTAGGATGACCTAGATTGACGTTTCTGTCAATTTGGATATTCCTAGTCGGGCAACAGCCGAAAGGCACTGCATTACTCTGGCTCGGCTCTCCACGTAGGTTGGTTAAACGATTGAGAACTATGTCACTTTAATTTTGAATTTAAAATATTAAAAGTGTAATTTGTTAAATAAATCGTATACACTTAAATTTCCTAATTTCAACAATTATATAAAAAAAGAACTAATTAGTAAATCCTACAGTAGCAAAATGTGTAGTTCATTTTTGATGCTCGATAAAAAAAAATTGATAAAAGTCAATATTAAATCGAATGTTTCATTTGGACAAAAAGAAAAGATTCATTTAAAAGCTGGACATTCAATAAATAAACTTGTAGGTTGTAGTTTAACAAGTGTGTAGTAAAAACTTAGAGGGTGTGGTTGAACAACATAAAGACGGTGGTGTCCGAAACATCTATTAAAGAGTATCAAAAGATGAATTACCAGTCACATTACTTTATATACAGGCAAAGGTAAATAAACCTGCTTCAGTTGTCTCATGTTCTAAGGCTTCACTTTCACATTAGACTGCCAATGACAGGGAGATCAGGGTTCAAATCCATGTCAAGTGTTCTGAGGTTGTTGTTTTTTTCCTAAATAGTTTTCCACTCAATGTAAATGTGGGTACACCTTTTAAAGTCAACCTTCCTCATCCTTAACTCACTAGCGTAATTAATCCATATGTGTATAATCTAAACAAGTATTAAGACGCGGTGTTAAAACAATTGAACCAAGCAGAGGAACCCCGAAAAGTTGCTAACTGGTATCTCAACTCACACATGCAAATCTTGGGAGGCTGTGGCTTGACTGAATGTGAGAATTAAATTTAAAAATGAGTTTCATGCCTCTTAATTACTTTATATTAAATGAAATTTACTTTAGTATAAAAGAAAGTACATGGAATTAAACTAAACTATATGCTAATTTAAAATAATTAACGAGTGGGAAGATTATTAATAAATTATAGTATCTATCTCAACTTTTTTTTTAACACTCATGTAAGTAGGAAAATATTCCTTTAATTTTTTTCCATAAATTTTTTCAAAAATGTTAATTCAAATTTCAGTTTCAGATTAATTTATTCTATAGATGTAAACACCCGGGTTTAATAAAGAATACAAATAGATTTGCCAACACAACTTTGAAAGATGCACCTAGGTCCGTATTCACTAAAATGAGCAGGCATAGTTTAGGAGCAAATTATCTTTGTTTATATATTTGCACCCATTCTAGAATTCTTTTTCTTTTAATATCAGAGCGTTATACATATACATTGAGGTTATACATATATCTGATCATATTCTAATGGAGTAGGGATGAGGAAGGATGCGTTTTAGAGTTAATCTAACCACAATTTTGGGGTAGGAGTGGGGGAAACAATTTAGGGAAAACCACCCTTAGACCTCAGTAGAACAGACCAGAATTTGGCCCCCAATCTTTCTATTAGCAGGTCAGTCAGTCTAACATGAGAGTGACGCCTTAGACTATTCGGCCACTGAAGCAGGTCACTCAAGAATAAATGCAACTTGTAGATCATGTCACTTTTAAAAAAAATTAAAGGCTGCATATTAATCAATAGCTTAAAAACCTTTTTATAGGTAGTTATCATCATCCATCAATTGTTTCCAGCCTGTGGCTGGGACAGTTTAGTAAAATACCTACCTCTTTCTTTATCCTTCCACCGGCTCTTTAATTGCTTCCATTCTTCTCCTCTTAATCGCACACTCCTTGTTATTTGCTCCTCCCATCTCTTTCATGGCCACCCTTGTAGTCTTTTTCTTATATATTCCATTTCCATCATTTTCATAGGCATCCTCTACTTGTACATGATTATTTCTATGAATAACCAGATATGGACCGTAGATAAGGAAGGTATGTTGATAATCAGCTGTTTTAAGTTGGCGTTGCAATGCAACATGTGTCAACATACAGCGCGTGAATTTCTGCACCACTGAGGCAGATTCTGCCAGTATGGCAAACGACCATATAAGTGTTGTAGCTAGATTAGCACCAGAAATTCGCTAGATTGTTGCTAGACGAAAAATTAAAAGTCGTCAGGTTTGACGCCAAACTAAAAATGCATACATTAATCTGAAATGAATGTAAGATATATCAGTAGACTGAGGCGATCGCCGGATCCGGAACGATGTCAATGAGATTTGTGAATGACAGATAGATAGTTTAGCGCTCTTCTGTAAACTGAATCAATATATGCATAATGCGTTCTTACAGTACGGTAGTTCAAAAATCAAAATTCTACAACATTAAAATTTAAAATAATGATCATTAACTTGACAGAAAATTAAGGAAAGTCGCCAGATCAGTCGCTGGCCGCTAGAAATGAAAATTAGTCGTTTCAGACAAGTAAAAGTCGCCAGGTCTAGCGACAAAGTCGCTATATTGGCATCACTGGATTCTGCTTTATATTTTCGGCGAACGTGTGAATCAAGCTACAGGAAGTAAATTTTTCACATGGACTTGTTGAAGTAAGTGCAACTTGCAAGTAGTGACGTTTATGACGATGATGATGTCACCACGGTTCCTGCTAGTCGGTAGTTGGCTTAATGCTGACACTTGTACAATTATTATAATTGTAAGGGATTGAATATATATATAAAACTGTCTACTTGTTTAAAAAATACAGAAAGGATCAGATTTACACCTTTTAATAAATATGTGCGTGTAACCTTTACGAACATATCACCTTACTCTTTGACTCAATGATATTAATAAAAATTTGTTAGCGGAAGGTTTTAATCTCTTGCCCTAATAATTGTAAGTTATTTAAGAGCACACGCACATCCTCTAATGAACTTCATTTTCACATTTAATTTGTTAACAAAGTAATTTGTAACCCATTTTAAACACTGGCAACGCACATTGGTACAATACAATACCGTTAATAAAGTGATTTAGAAATAGATCCTCCCACTCTTTGATTTTCCAAAATATCACCGAAATTAAAATGTTATTATAAAACGTAAATCTCTAGTATTATCTTTAAATTGAATGGTTTTGATGCTTTTTATAGTGTTTTACTTACGGGTGAAATAATTATTCCAAACAATTCAAACGTGGCCAATTATATAAATAACCAACTATTTTTAATAAGTATTGAAAATGATACGTTTGCGCTGAAACAGCCCATTAAGTTGAAGATAAATTTGTTTTTTGACGTGAATACGTCTTTAAATTTGCTACCATACGGGGGCAATCCAAAAAACCTAATGATAACAAAATCGGGGGATACAGTTTGGTGTTGTAGTTTCGAATCTTTCCTCTACATCCAAAATTAAATTATACCACTGGATAGCTAAAGGATCAAAGACTTCATTACGATAAGAGAGAACAGTGACGCATAGCGCGCGGTGGAGGGGGAAGCGCCGCCATTTTGAGGTTATTTTGCTGCGTATCGAGATTTGCAATCAGTATAACTTTTGACTCGGAGAAGCTACGATGTTCGTTTGAGTTTTAATCGTCAGCTGTCGTCAATCTATCGATTGTATATAAAACATTAGTAAAGTTATATTGTAACACAATAATTATTTGTTTCCTTGCTTTTATCCTAAATACATAAATAAAAATATTTTATTTAAAAAATATAACCCGTTACATAAACGTATTCACGTACAACACACGGCCGTGTCCATGACACAGCCACACCCCATTTTTTTGTGGGACTCCCAGTTCCAAGTACAGACTATGAGTAGTGTCTTCCATCTTTGCAGAGAACACTGACAATGTACTTTGTAGGTGGTAATAATGAGCGTTCAGGTAATACGTCTACCTATACTTGAAGTGTTGACATGACGGGTGAGTCAGGGCTTCCCTATTTACAGACACCTGCTGATTCACTTGCTTCTCCCCGCCCCCTCGAAACCAGATGAAAACTTAGCACTGACCTCTAGTTGGCTATCCCTAAATTTGCCATTTTTTAGTGTTTGTATTCAAATTTTACCTATCCCACATACCCACGTGGGCGGTGTTTAAGTACTTAGCTTGGTAAAGAAACATGTACTGAAATAGTTATAGCTTATATTACGAAATAACCACAGAAGTAGCCACTATGAAATGTGTGACACTCATTCACGCGGTCATTGCTTTCATCCATGGTTTGGAAATAGTACCATTTTAGTATCCCTCACCAACCTTCTCTCATTCCTCTCTACTTTATAATAGTTTAATTTAATTTTAGCACCGCGTCTTACTACCCGTTCGGGTTATACGCTTAAGTACTAATTACACTAATGGATTAGGAATTGGGAAGGTTGAATTTAGAGGAAGTGAACCCGCATTTGCGTGGAGAGAGAGAGAGTGGAAAACCATTTAGGAAAATACACCCCCAGTTCACCCGACCGAGATTCGAACCTTGATCTCCCCGTCCTCGGTGGTCTGGCTCAACACGACTGGCGCGTTAGCCAACTACGCCACCGAGGCGGGTTACTCTATAATACATTAATACATTATTAATATTATTAAATTAGGATATTATTACTATATATTTTATTACTAAATATTTTAATACTCTTTAAATTGAAAAACGACACCTGGGCACGGAAATCAAAATTAGATTAAAAAACAAAGCACAAAAAGGCAAGTTCCCTAATTCTACAAAATAAACTGCAGTAGACCAGATCGGTGAGGGGCGGGTGGTAGTTTATAAAATACACATTTATATTAGGTATGTTAAATGGGTAAAGGTTAAGGAGGTTGCTACGAGTCTACAATAACAAGAGAAATATTTTAAAATAAAAACAATTGAACATAGTCTTCATTTAAAATGTCAACAAAACACACATCATGCAAATGTAAAAATGTAAATGAATCTGGAAAAAGTAAGGAGTTTAAACATATTATAAAATAAATGGTACGGCACACCGCACAGACTTTCTCTCTCTTTCTATAAGCTCGTAAGATTTCTGAACGGAATAATGTACATTGTATCATCACCACTCCACATAAGAACACGCATAAAATAATATACAATGATATAGAATCAATGAGAAAAGAGGCGCATCTTTGTCCACCTAAGAGCATTTCAAACAGTTTAATGTCTTCCACAAGGGTCAACACTTCGTATTAAAATTTCAATTTCTGGTTAAAATTTTAACATTTTAAAAGGTGTTGCAGATCTTCAAGTCATCGCATTGATATTTAATTATTCATTTATACATTTTGACCAATAAAAAATGTAAATATTTACTATTGAGTCTAAAATGGAGATAGATCATTGCTATGCAAACATTTATCCTAAGAGATTTAAGGAAAAATAACATACTTTTTTTAGATACTTACTTATATTTAATTACTCTATGGCATTGGAGTATTATTGCGTTAAGACTTAAGTAGTATATGTTTACAACTAAAGCTCACAAAATTGTATTAATATATTTGCAAATATCTCAGAAACTGCTGTTTTTATAAAAATATATGTCAAATAAAAGTTTTTTATTTCTAATAGTCCTACAATTTTGCAATGATAAGTTGTTTAGTTTCTCCAATAGTTGTGGAGATACGGAAATTAACGCTTCTGTAATGTACCCTAAAAATCATTTTCATAGGAAAATGAAAATAGCCAGTTTATTTATAATCTTAATCAACGCCTAGATACGAATTTTAATCAAAATCGTTTAAGCAGATTTTGAGAAAACCAAATTTTTCTCTTTTCGTCCTTCAGTAAACTACCCTTAATTTTAAGTTTTTATAGACACACAGACAGACGGCATTGCAAAGACTATTTTTTAGGGTTGTGGGGGTCATGAGACGTCGACATCCATCAACATTTCAGGATAGTTTTTTTTTTACGGTCGCAATACTTAAACTTTAATGTCCAAAAAGTTAAAAAAATTCATATAATTGCGTATAGATTGAAACTTATTGATTTTATGAAAATATGTTTCGGATAAAATATCTGTATTATAAATATATATACATATTTGTAATGCTAAATAATTTCATATCTCAAATAGTTTCGGAGCTATTCAAAAAAATGTTAATTTACGCATCAGACCGGAGCCCTTAAAGCCATTTTGCCGAAATATTGAGGGTAGCCATTTTGTTTGGAATATTTATTAATGTTTATAAATGAAATTTAATCAAAATCGTTGGAGCCGATTTTGAGAAAATCGACTTTTTCTCTTTTTGCCATTCAGTAAACTACCCTTAATTTTAAGTTTTAATAGACACACAGACAGACGGCATTGCAAATACTATTTTTAAGGGTTCGGGGGGTCATGAGACGTCGACATCCATCAACATTTCAGGTTAGTTTTTCTTACGGTCGCAATACTTAAGCTTTAATGCCCAAAAAGTTAAAAATATATATATAATTGCGTATATATTGAAAGTTATTGATTTTATAAAAATATGTTTCGAATAAAATATTTGTATTATAAATATATATACATATTTGTAATGCTAAGTAATTTCATATCTCAAATAGTTTCGGAGCTATTATAAAAAATGTTAATTTACGCATCAGACCGGAGCCCTTAAAACGATTTTGCCGAAATATTGATAGTAGCCATTTTGTTTGGAATATTTATTTATGTTCATAAATGAAATTTAATTAAAATCGTTAGAGCCGATTTTGAGAAAATCGACTTTTTCTCTTTTTGCCCTTCAGTAAACTACCCTTAATTTTAGGGGTAGATATCCAATTCCAAAAACCCCTCGGGGCAACCCTATGTAAACCCTAGATATCAAGTTTCAGCTCAATCGGTAAAATAGTTTAGGCTCTAGTTGGAGGTACAGACAGACAGACAGACAGACAGACGGAAATTCAAAAACCACTTTTTCGGATTCAGGAAGTCATGAAACGTCAAAATTCATCAAAATCTCGAGTTCGATTTTTTTGACGATCACAATACTTTCTCTACCTGTAAGATAGAGAGAAAGTAAAAATAGATTAAATGTGTGTGTACAGCAGAATATAATTATTAAAGACGAAATTGAACATTAGGATACACCAAAAAAAGACGTAATTATTCCACGATTCCAGGGGATAAGTAACATAATAAAGACGATAAAATATAAATAATTTAAAAGGGGGAGGATAGGAAAAAGTCAATTTGCCTATTCTCCCGAAAACGTGGATAGCAGACAAATCCCGATGGTAGGTTTTTTGGACCTACTTTATAGTTGAATTAAAATATTCTCACAAATAGACCATCGACAATAATTACAAAAATACATTATTCTATTTATTGCAACATCTGCGAACATAAACCAATCTCCTTATGAGACAAATACACCCAGCTCATCGCCAAGCCATTAAAATTGAGTTTTACCTTACACAAATTTGAGTTGATTTGTTACCATTTTTTTAAACCAAAAATATAATTTTTTTAAACCAAAAATATAATTTTTTATAAAGACGCTTTATAACCAAATATTACTTTTTATCTAACGAAATAAAATCGCTGTATTTAGGCCTACGGCAAAAATCATGATTTCTGTCTATAGCGTGTTTGTGAGCAGTCTGGTGCCCCTGACAATATTAAATAGAAAGACGTGGTTCTTGACAATAACAATCCTACCAAAGAGATTCTCCGGTATGATAGTACGACCGATAGTTCCACTGTTAGTTTAATATCATATTATCTAGACCCAGCTACCTTACAATATACCTTCCAGAAGTTGTAAATCTATGGTCCGCGAGATGAGGTGAGGAAGCAAAGTCACAATTACATAGTAGCTATCATTTATTTTAATTATTTTTCTGACGGGTTCTACATCTCGCCAGGATTAAACGCATTTTAATTACGATGATGAGTTAAGGGTGAAACAGGTGTGATTTAGAGAAATTGTACCAGCTTTTGCTTGAAGAAATTAGTAGGAAACCATTTCTGAAAAAGCACCCCTCCGTACATCCAGACAGGATTTAAACCCCGATCTCCTCGTTAGTTGCAAATCAAGCTAGACGACACTGACATTTAGTCTAAGTGCTCCCTGATTCGATTTATATACATTATTAATTTCATATTCTCAAAATTGAAAAATCACACCTGGAAACGGGAATAGAACCCGGGACCTTTGTTTAGTACGACAATGCTCTCACCACTGAGCTATCCAGGAATTGTCACGTGCCCAGGGTCATTCTTCACTCATATTTTTAAGGCATAGTCCATGATGGACGTGCGGAAATTGTTGGCTACAAATGTGTGATTTTATTAAGATCACGAGCTATCAGATAATGCAGCCACCTTCGACTCGGTAGTTGACTTAATGCTGCCATTTGTACAATTATTATAATATACAATTCCTTACAATTATAATAATTTACAAGTGGCAGCATTAAGCCAACTACCGAGTCGAAGGTGGCTGCATTATCTGATAGCTCGTGATCTTAATAAAATCACACATTTTTAGTCGACGATTTCCGCACGTCCATCATGGACTCTGCCTTAAAAATATGAGTAAAGAATGACTCTGACCACGGGATGATTCCTGAATAGCTTATAGGTTAGAGCATTGGTATACTAATTCAAAAGTCTCGGGTTCGATTCCCGTGTCCAGGTGTCATTTTTCAATTTTTATAATATGCTATCTATATGGAGAATTCCTCACTAAAAAGCATAAATAATAGCTTTGGCTATTTAATTATTATTAATTTCAGTTATTGAAACTGAAATATGTAGCTCATAGGCCAGACACGTAGTGAGATACTGTAGGGGCAAAAATTATTGACATTAAAACGATATGACAAGACGGTAGTGTGGTCGATATGTTTTCTAGTCGAAAGGTAAGCCTCACGTTAACCTTACGAGTACTTTCAAGTTTACGTTACCGCTAACATAACGTTGTAAAATCGAAAGAAGCGGTCGTTGTCACTTAACCTTTAGAAAGCTTTAGCGCAGAGGAATGCAACTTTTTTTGTTCGTGTACCCACAGATATAATTTCTTTTCAACTTTGTACCCCCAAAATTGTTGGTGCATAATTATAAAATCTACATCTAGGAGAAAGAGAAGGAATAAAATGGCTCTACCAGATCGCATGTCCAGCCATCTGGGTCCTTTATGGCCAACCCTAAATCTGTCCCTGATTATTCTGTTATTCTGTAATTATATATATTAGGTTTTACTTAGGCCTACTCCCTAAAATGGCTAAGTGCATGGCCGTAGCAAGGATTTTAACCCACCCTCCCCCCAATTTTAACAAAAAAAAATTAATACAGTGAAATATCCCTTTTTGACACCTACAAATAGCGTTCTGTATAACGGGCAATTTAAATTTCCCCGGCAGAATAACATTGGCTCTTACGGTGTAACAACTTAACAATAATGGACCTTCTTAATAACGGACGTAGACACTTCAAGACATGGCCGTAGCTGGGGGGGGGGGGGAGGGGGGGCTTCCCTCCCAAAAATTTTATTAACAAAATATATATGGCTTTATTTATGGTTCAAACAATATCAAAATTAAGATAAAGTTCAAATTAGGGGGCTGTGTTACCGTGAAAAGTACTTCAGAGAGCTTCTAGAAGTGTTTAATATTTAGAATTTTTCCTAGCCTTTGGCAGTTAGGGTATTATGTCACCATAAAAAACATTTCAGATAGCTTCTAGAAATTTTTCTCATTTATAATCTTTTTCTAGCTTCCAACAATTGAGGGCTGTGCCTACCAAACCCCCCTAAAATTATTGGCTGGCTACGGCCTTGATTCTAGAGACACATATTTATGCATACAAATCTCTAAACAGCGGACAAAAATTGAAAATACCCGTACATCATCCATGCATACACAGTATGTTACTGCAAGAAGGTTGTACCGTGGAAAGACTAACCCTGCTCCGTCTGCAAACAGTACTCACCCCAGCCAACGGACGTGCTGCAATTTCACATTAGAACTATGATCACGCCAAACAAACGATCAGAATCGACAAATGAACTGTGTGTGTGAAGTGGCATCTGACCCAAATTGTGAACTGCAATTGCCCGTGAAAACGCGCATGCGCAATAAGGACTTGTCTGGACATTGGTAACAGGAGTGACTCCCACCACCCCCCCCCCCCCCCTTGTGTCAACGTCGCTGTGCGCAGGCGCTAGACTCAAGAGATGAGCGCTTCATGGCGTCATCCTGGCCTCCCCTAGTTTCCCCCTCCTGAATAAGATTGAATATAAGCGGGTCTGTTACTATGGAGGTTACTCTTTGATGCCTTACAGATATTAGGCGTACATGGGCGATATGTAGGCCGCTAGGACTAAACTAATGTAAGTCTGTCTAAATATGTAGGGATTTATCTTCGGACCATTTGGTTGCTAAATTCAGGTCAGGGTTCTGGTCTCGGTGTAGATCTGCTATAATCCAGTAATTCTCGTCTTCGGACCATATGTGTGTAAATATTCAGGTTAGGGTTGTAGCCTTGGGGCAGATTTGCTATATGTTTGGAATGTTAATTTTTAGGGAAGTAATTTGTTACGAGTTTGATCATGTATAGGGGATTCAAAGCTAGTGGAAAGCCAGATGGCTGTGATTCTCGTTGTTTAAAGTAATTATTTTGCGGGACTTGTTAAATATTATTAGTTTATATGATGACGGTCAGGTTAAGATAAAGTTTGGTATTTATGCTCGCCATTTCGCGAGACATTTGTAAATTAGCAAATAACTATGATCGTTATATATGACTCTTTTACTTTTGGTCTAATGGATAGGTCTAGGAACTATAGGGCCCTAACATGTTCTTGTTATGTTTAAGGATAACTAGCTATTCCCTACATACTCGTTATATTCATCTTATTTCTAACTTTATTTTATTAATCAAAGTATATATAAGGTTAAATTTAATCAATGTTAAGACATTGATATATTTATATAATTTGTTTTTGTCACGCTTAGCTTAATGTGGCGTTCACTATTACTGAGTCAGTAGTATGGGGGATTTAATCATCCTTCCAAATATTGTAAATTTGTGTACGAAATATTATTCAATATAAATTTCTATTAATCTTATTGTAAATAATCACACCAATAAATTAGCCGTTGGGCCATGATTGTGAACTTTCCTTCGTTATTGTTTATATTTAATTGCATTTATGAATTGTCCCTTAGGCATATTTGTGTATATTCAGGCGTGACATGGAAATTACTGGGCTTGTAGGAAATAATCAATAAGATCCCCTGTGATTACTCTTCCTTTTGTACAATTAAACACTGACTGCCCGAGATAGATAATTAGGGGCTTAGGTTGTTCTAGTGAGGGAATAAGCCCGCGGGCAGGGTGCAAGGTCAGGAATGCTTGTCTCACGCGAAGTGTGAGCAGTCCAGCCTTCCTTCTCAGGGAAAGTTTTTAAAATACCCTAAGTCAGCGGTTCCCAAAGTGTACTCCGCAAAGAATCTCCAAGTGCTCCACGAATAGATTGGAAATAGAAATAAATAAAATGTGACAAGATATCAAAACTGTGAATTTTTGTGTCCACGAACTATGTATAGGTAAGTATTGGGTATAAATTATTTACAGACTGCACGCGGAGAAACCAGACACATACTAGAGGTTGCCAGTTAAGCCCGTCTTTCTGAGGACTTCGCCGCGCTTTCAGATACGATTGTTAGCTTCGACACTTTTCCAGAATTTTCTCAGAAGTTTCTATTGAATATTAAAAGCTCGTGTTTCTTCGCACCTTCAGTCAGTTGATGTTCAGTCAGTATGCAGTCGAGAGTTGAAACAAATCAAGTAGCAGTGCAATGTTATTTATTTGAATGTCGGAAAAGCCAACCTGGCATCGGAGCTGTATAAGTGCTTCAATGATTTGTTATCAGATTCTGTGGTAAAAGAGAATTTTGCAACTAAAAAGTCACTATAAGTATGTTGATGTCAGCTACGAGACGAATTTTAAGTTTTGTCAGATAGAGCGAAAATAATCCTTCTTCCCTTTGCAATAACTTATGTGGATCAGGATTCTCTGCCTATGTGGCTACTAAAACAAAATATCCCGGCTCAATGCAGTACCAGATATTCGGTTGGAGCTGTCCCAAATTCAACCAGATATAGCTACATTGTGCAAATCAAAACACAGCAGTCCCATCCCTCTTATTGGAATTTTAAGTTCGTGGTCTATACTTTATCGTCCTTTTTTTTTTATGCCAAGTGACTTTTTTTTGCAGCCATGAAAATGGTTTTAACACTATTTGTGTGGTTAAAATATTGTGGATTTACAATACTTACTTTGAATTCTTTAACAAATGTGTTGCTTTAGGTTAATTTATGTTTTTTTGTTGTTTTTTGCGTTTATGTAGCCAAGTTTCTTATTTCTCTGAAATTAAGGGAGAAAATAACATTTATAGTGAAATAAAACTTGATGTTTAACATGCCCAAATGCTCAAACATTCGTATCCATCATGAATACTGCTGTAATTCGGTTTGGTATCTATCTATGTAGAGTATATGTGAAAATATCATCGCGCTTATACCAAAGACACTTATGTGCAAAATTGTTGTTTTGAGAAAACGATATTTAAAGTTACAATTTTCAATGAGAAAAATTAAATTTTGATCAAAATCTAAGCTATTTATAAATCTAAAAATAATTCCTGTTCTTATTATACGATAAAATATCGACTAACAACTTTAAAAAATGCAGTTAGGTAAGTATAGCAAAAAATGCATGTGCATACCTTTAGTATCAAGGCAAATATAGTGATCCGTGACAAATTTCTCTCCTGAAAAGTGCTCCGTGATTCAAAAAGTTTGGGAACCACTGCTCCAAGTGATAATTACTACGGTATTTAAAGGTCATAACTTTCTTCCCTTCTGAGTCCTCAGCCCTCGGTTTAGTCGGCGCAGTAGTGCAGCAGGCCTACTGTTCAGATTTCATTTTATTGGCTTATTGTTTTGTGTATAAGGCAATATTTACAGTAAGTCACGTACAATATGTATTCACTTGTAATAATTATCTCGCATACAATACTGCACTGTGCAGAGATTAGATTGTTGTAGTTAACATCCACAGTGTATAGGTGCATATTGATTTTACTGTGTTCAAGCACTTTGATTTTTTTTTAATATATTTTTACAAATAACAGACAATTCTTAATAACGGACATTTTATCCAAGGAGGTATCTGCTACTAAGAAATTTCACTGTATAGCCCTATTATGGTTTAAACAAAACCAGAAAATACGAGTGTTTCGCTTGTCGCCACTAATGGAATGTTAATGTTCCTTTTTTTTAATAGTTTATTAAATCAATTGAAGAAAGACCGGCGTGAAATTATAAATAACAATTTAATGAAGCAAAGTTTAACTACACAGAATAGGCCTTTCGATCTAGATGAATTGGTGGTATATACAGCTCTCATAAAAATAGACCCCAGGCAATAAACAACATTAGGCACAGTCAATGGTCAAACAATAATTCAGTTTGCCATCAAACACGACAACTGGGACCTCTAGCAACTGTTACAATAATATGAGCATCTACACGTTTCTTTATAAGAACAAAACTATTTTACGCGAACAGAAAATTAAATTATTGCACAGAAATAATATGTACCATACATACAGGAACTGAGTAAGTTCACTGACAAATTTTTTTAACTTCACTTCGAGTAAGTTTAGAAAGTACCACAGCACAAGCTTTGCGGCTACGCAGTGGTGTATTTTCCAACTTTCATATGTTTGATAATTGGGTGCCTTTAAGATATTGGAATGGTCCTTACCTGGAATTTATTTGAAAAGTATTATTGTCTAGAATATATTAAAAGTGATATTATTCCAGAAGAATTTTTGAAATGTGGGTGTTCCTAAGGACCTAAAAGATATTTAAAACTATCCCCGCCTGATTTTTTAAATTTAAATTTGATGATTTAAGAAGTTATTTGGAGTTGTTCTTAAAATCGTATCGTAGTCAACAATAAAAAAGGCTAGTAAAATAAACCAAGAGGGGGGAGGGGCAAATTTATTACAGAGGGAAAAATTATTTTCCACCCAATGAGATCTTCCTTCATCGGTTATAGGCCTACCACCACTAATACCTTAATGTAAGAAGTGCTTAACATAAATTTTCGCGCTTGGAAGGAACAGGTGCAATGTAAGGTGCTAAATGTTAAATATATAGCACTTTAAATATTTAATCTCTGCCCTTATTTACCATTAAATAAAGTCCGGACAGCTTCTAGAGGCATTTAGTATTCGTAAGGTTTCTTTTACTACCCCCCTAATACAACCCCCGCCCCCCGAAATTTGCCCTGGCTATCTCTGGGGATATGCGTACCCCAGGTTGAAAACCACTATTACGAATACAATGACGTGAAATTGTAAAAATTGGGCCTTACAGCATAAACATTTTTGGCCAAAATAAATCAAATATTTCTTCTATAGAAACATAGAGTTTAGTTTTCTGCACGTGCTAATCTCAACAGTCCTTGAATATCTGTCAGATGTGTCCTGGTATTTAGTGACAACTTTTTCTCTGCATTTAAAAAGCTTGTCACCAAATGCCGCTATGCTCATGTCAGATATTCAAAAATTGTTGAGATTAGCATGTGCATAAAGCTAAACTATAGGTTTCTATAGAAGAAAAATTTGATTTATTTTGTTCAAAAAATGTTTACGCTATAAAAACTGCAAAATTAGCGCACTAAATTCGCGATCACTAGCACCCAACCTTAAGGGAAAGGACGTGAGGAAAGGTCAGTGTTTTTATCGTTTTTATATTAAACTTTTATTGGTCAAAGTAAATCAAATCATTCTCAAGTAGAAACATAGACTAATTTTCTTCACATGGTGACCCCAACAGTTCTTGAATATCTGTCAAAGGTGTTCTGAGATTTAATGACAACTTTTTCTCTTCATTTAAAAGGGTTTTTTTTTAAATCTAATATCGCTATGCTCATGACCGATATTCAACGACTGTTGCAATTACCATGTGAAGAAAATTAAACTTTGTTTCTACTGAGGCAACATTTTATTTATTTTTTGCAAAAAAAAAAAGTTTTACTATTAAAACTGAAAAAAAAACTTTTTCTTGGGCACCCTACACTCCCAACTTAATGTTTTAAAAATATCCCACTCTGATTCATCAACTATCAATCAGAATTGAAGTATTCATTCTCTGAACATCAATTTTTTTCAGACGTCAGCAATTTGAAAAAAATACGCCTAATTTCAAGCTATTCAAGGTCAATAATGATGACAATAATAATAATTCCAGAATCGACCAACAGTAGACTTGAAATAACTCATCTTATCAAAGGCTACCTCTAACAAAACCACTAACCACATCCTAGTGACGTTTCTATTCGGACAATGTAAGCTCCCACCAATGCAATTACAATTAATAGTTTTACAGGTTTTATTTTATAGAGTCTCGGTAAGAAATCTCATTTTCAGTAATTTTCATAAAATAATAATATGTGGTTTGATTCATTCTAAAATAAAACAATTAGTTTGAATTTGTTTTTGCACAACGTCTTTCTTCCTGCACGGCCTATTCACATTTAATCTCTTTATTAGGGTTGGAATGAGTAAGGTAGAATTTTAATGAAACGCACCTGTATTTGTATTGAGGAAAGAGGTAAACAATTATTTTTTAATATCTTCACCACAACTACCCGTGATTTGAACCCTCTCCTCCAAGTTACTGATAAACTATATAAAACGAGCTTGACGTTTAATCCACGTGACCACTGATTCGGATAAATTATATAAATAATATAGAATGTGTAAAATACAAAAACAAGAAATCAATAAAGCTGAAATTTGGATTATGTACAGGTTCACTTTAACATTTTAGAAAACTTTCTATAATAATGTAGTACCCTGATAAGTAGCAGTTCTACCCTGATGGGTTTCACTTTCTTATAATTTACATCCTAGTGTTATCACCTAACTATCAAGGTAAACTAGTTTTAGCATTATTTTAAAAAATATGTATTTTTTTGAAAATTGTCCTTTATTTTTACTGTTACAATTTTTCTTGCTTGCAAAACTTTGCTTGTCAAAAGTGATAGCTGCTTAACATATAGTCTTTCAAAACATATTTTGGCGTAGGGACACATTATAGTAATCTAATAGCTTTTCCAAAAATATTCTACTGTTCTTTCTGTGGAAATCAGACTCTAGGGGCGATTTGTATTTAGTATCGCGCCGCACTTGAGGCGTACTAAGTCCGAGTATGAAACAGGCCCTTAGTGTACTTGGAGAAGTTCAAAATATATGACTTTGATGCTCTATAGTTTGTACTACGTGACTACTGCAAAAGTTACCCGATATACTCTCATGTATCCATTCGCCAGGCTATACGCTCTTCAAGACCATGTTTTGAGCCGCTGCCATGTTCGGCAATCAAAATTTTCGCAACAAATAATTTGTCTTTTAAATATTTATTTCTTTTAATCATCTTTACATTATTGAAATACAAACTTGTGAAAATTACCGTTTGGATGTTTCTTTTATGTGGAAATAGCGCCCATAGTTTGCTTAAAAATGCTTTCCAAACTAGAATTTTAAATGTCTGCCTTCGCTTCATAAATTAAGATGGCGGACTAAATGATTTAAATTCTGGTGATTACGTCATAAAAGCCTTTGCAGTTGAGTTAGTGCTCATGTTTCTACAAAATAAAAACGTTTCATTTTAAACTAGTATCTCGTATGACTCTTTCTCTGAGTTAATAGAATCATTTATTTATTTATTTTGGTAGCCAGCCATAAGAAGATAGAAGAATTACTACAATAACTTTTAATTTATTATCTTATGTACGATAATATCTCTTGTTGCCCCATCCACGAAATTAAAAAATAATAGTTCTATTAATTTTTTTTTCTTTCAATCAGTTACGAAAAATCCGATTATACATTAATCCTTAGGAAAGTAATATTAGAAGCGTTTATTTAATACTTTTGATTGATAATCTAGTATTACTAAGAAAATAATTATTATTTCCACATAGGTTGGCATTAGTGAATTTCAACCAATGTTTGCAATAAACATCTTCTGATAGCTGTCAGTTACAACCACTCCTTCGGTAGATGGACTGTACCTAAAAACCACATCAGTGGGAACTCGGACTGAACCTAAAACTGGTTTAGCTTTTGCCAGTGATGGAGAGGTCGTGTTTCGAATCTCAGCTGGGTGTACTGAGGGTGTTTTTCCCTAAGTAGTTTTCCACTTTTCCTCACGCAAATTCGCCCACATTTCCTCTAAATTATACCTTGATTATTCATAACCCATTTGTGTGATTAAATGCGGATAGCCCGTTTGGGTAGTACATGGTGCAAAAAAAAACACCACCCTCAAAATAGCTAATTATCAATTATTCATGGTTTGTTCTCATAACTCATTATTACCATTCCATGCATTATTCTGGCTCTAGTACCGTGAATGCATTCAGCACAAGAAGGACCATAAACATAAGGGACATATTTTATAGAAAACTCCATTTCACTCGTATTTCGTCTGCTTTCACCCTCAAGTGAACCCCCAACTAGGACGTTGCCTACTTGGAGATTTCGTCCATTTCGAAACTTTTTTCGAAGCGGGTTGCATCTTAACTTGACGTACCTAATCAGTTTTTAAAACCACTATCGCACTTAGATGCCAATGTAAACAAAATAGAAAGAGAGGGAATAAAATGAGGATTCCACCCGAGAAGGCTCTTGTCTATTTGCTGATAACTATTTCCCTCTTCCTCTGACGAGTTTACGCAGTCACTTTAATATTTGCGACTTGAAAACATTGACTTACTTTTTAATTTTTTACCATTTTATTGTTTCCTATTCTAGAAAGACATATTTTACCATGGACATTTTTAATCTACAACCTGGCAGGAAGATTACGTGACCAAGCCAAATAGCATAAATTGTAGGGGATTTGTAAAAAATACATTTACAAAAAAACTACTTCAAGATCAAAACATAATGTTGTGACACTGTGACTATTTTTAGAATTATTTAAGAATTTATGGTTTTTGTTTCAAAGTAAAATCTTTAAAACTCTCTGAGTAAAACGTAAATTCACTAACATGGGAAATCCCATCTCTACCGGCCGTGGTGTCACAGATAGGCAGTAGGAGTCTGATCATCTACACCGCAACAATCGTGAGCACGTACCAAGGCTGTTTGAAGCATTGTCGGTAGTCGTGAATATAGCACCAATCATCGTGCGCATTGCATGTCGTTTGCTATCTGTCCAATTAGCGTGCGGGAAAGTAAGAAACTAATCAATTTATGGGCCGGGCGATGACATTGATCATGTTCAATTGAAACGACCTTGAGATATTGTCATGATGTCATTGGTAGCTCGTGACTATATAACTATGTATAGTCTGGGTCTAGGCCAGTGGTTCTCAAAAAGCGGTGCCACGATGGTGCCTCTAGAGGGTGTTGCGGAAATATGGTGAAATTTGTGATCAAGATTAAGATGGGGTGCTAGTGAGCGTGAGTTTAGGGAAGTATTTTCGAAGTTTTTACAGCATAAACATTTTTTGCCAAAATAAATCAAATATTTCTTCTATAGAAACATATAGTTTAGTTTTCTGCACATGCTAATCTCAACAGTCCTTGAATATCTGTCAAGGGGGTCCTAGAATTTAATGACAACTTTTTCTCTTAATTTAAAATGTTTGTCACCAAATGCCACCATGCCACCATGCTCATGCCAGATAATCAAAAACTGATTATTTAGAAGTTCTTTCAATCAAAAACTGTTGAGATTAGCACGTGCAAAAAACTAAACTATATGTTTCTATAGAAGAAAAATTTTATTTTTTTGTTCAAAAAATGTTTATGCTATAAAAACTGCAAAATTAGCGCACTAAATTCGCGCTCACTAGCACCCAACCTTAAGTCCACAAATATAGCACAAACAATGTATACTTGTATTAATTTTGTGAAGCTACACTAAATTTATAATCTGGAAAGATTTTTTCAATTGTATTACGTTCTCTTCAAAGGGAATGCCTGAGTATAATGTTTCATACCAGGGATGCTGTGAAATGTAGGGCATCTACCAAAAGATGCGCCCCCCTCTCCCTTCCCGGTAAAACATTAATATATAAGAAAACTGGTCTAGGCTATGTAGTTAAATAAGCGGAATCAATTTTAACTAAACTGGAAAAAAGTAACAAGCGCGCATAAATATAAACCAAATTGTACCTAAAAATGGTATCGACCTGTCCTCAGCTACCGACTCACTCTTTTATAAAAATAATTATTGACTCACAGATGTCATAAAGTTTTATAATCTAATAGTTGTTTGTTAGTTTTATCAGAAGGTTTAGCTAGAAGTTTTTATGTAGCCATCTATTTTTATGTGAATTGAGAAAAATATTTATCGGCATACTCATGGATAAAGGGAGGGAGTTTTATGGGGTTCAAATCCCTCCCTCTCAAAATTTTCCGAAGTTTTTAGCATGAATCTTGAAGGTGGCCTTGTATTAAACTTCAAATTAATTCTAAAGCGATTTAATTTTTTTTTTAATTCCAGGCGAATATCACTCAAAATGGCTTATAAGAGGCATCCGATGTTTAAAAGAGCTAGCCTTAGGGGGCTTCTTTAAATAACTTCTGTAAGGATATAATACTTTTTTTAAATATAAGTGAGAACTTCTCTAATAAACTGCTAAATACACTAATTAGAAAGCAAGTGTAGTGATCTTTAGCCCGCATCACTAGTCACAAACGAAGGAGTCGCGCGTACCAACAAATTAAAATGCACATGCGCGCGGATTTACTCAGAAGTCCACACAAATATAATGACTAAATTTAACAATTTTAACTAATCAAGATTTTCATTTATAATAATTTTAATAGGGATAGTAATATTGCTAGCTAGCTTATAAAAATAGTTTTAATTAATAATTATAATAATAAAAAGAGGACTTGTCAGGAAAAAAAATGCACACTTTCGATTAACTAATTTGTAATTTTAACACAAAAAAATAAATAAAACATAAAGTCACTGTCACAATAAAAGTAGGCCTAATAAATATGTACAGTACATGGACCTAAAATGTTTTAGTTTTTATTAAAAAAAACATGTATTTTAACACAAATACAATAATAAGTTATCATATTAAACTTAGTAATATAGTTACTGGCATTTTTTTATTTTTAATCCACCTGCATTTTCTGCACATTAGAGCTAAGTTGAAAGAGTTATTTATTAGGTCATGAAAGAGATAGGCCAAAGGATATGTTAGAGTCATTCTTTACAACATTAAGATATTGGTTTCAATATTTTTGGTTATTCTCCACGCAGAGGGGTGGGGGTCACCCTCATGGCCTCCCCGACCCCCCACGCTCAGGATTCGCCACTGTCTCAAAACATTACAGTTCAACATCCAAATAAAACGCGTCCACGTCAACGACCTATACTACAAGTAGGTCTACGTTGCAGGCTAATTGAACAAAACAAAACAAAAAATTGAAAGTGCTGTGAGGTAATGATCGCTCGCCTACATTCAACGTTTCATTCAGATAAAGCCGGCATGATCTTGGGAACCCACATATTCTAGCTTTGAAATACAACCTTGTGAGCTTTAATCAATGACAATATAGAAAGTGAGCGGGTAGTTTGAACTACTTATGAAATGTATCGAATATCTTGCTAGCCACACGCGTAGGCCTAGGTATTAAATCCGGTAGTATCATTGGTTAAAATAAATCGATTTTGAAAAAATTATCAAAATAGTTTTATAAAGCTGTGGGCCAATAAATAGCCATCACTATTGTGTCAATATATGTGTTTTTATAAGTGATATGTTTAGAATAGAAAGAAACAATGGAGTCAAATATATATACATATAAATAATTTAAACACCATGTCTTACTACTCGTTCAGGCTATACGCATATTATATAATAATTTCTCTAAAGAAATATTGATGAGGTTATCTACCCGCAATTGCGTGAAAGGAGAGTGGGAAACCATTTAGGGAAAACTACCTTCAATAGGTAGACCCAACCGGGTGTCAAACTCTAATCTCCCCATCTTTAGAATTATTATTATTAGCACCGCGTCTTACTACCCGTTCGGGCTATACGCACTTACGCTAATGTGCAATGGTAGGGTGATTGTGAGATGAAATGGAGGACCTACAGTTTAACGTGGAATCCGAACCACGATAGAGGCCTGGCATTCCTCACATTCACCAGTTGTGATTACATCTTTAGAAGTCCAGTCTAACACGAGAATGACGTCTTATACCATACGGCCACTGAAGCGGGTATTTTTGTTACTAACTTTAATAATATACTTAATATATACACACGCACACACCCTTTTTACACTACTCCCCCACCCTCGCCCCACCCACATACACATTTATTGTTATATAAAAATAATATCAACGTCAACTTTCTAATGGAACTATGAAATAAGAAAAATGATCTTTCTTCGCCCTTGAGTGTTGAATCATTGTAAAGAACACCCTCCCTCCAATCCTATCTTAAACAACACCAACCCTGTCTTTAACACCCCAACCCTGCTACCCTCGGCAATCCCTCAGAGTAAGGGGTATAATCTTTGTTTGGTCCACCCCATGACCTACATTTGTGGATACGCCCCTGATGCTCAGTCAACACAACTCGTATATAAGGCCGATGCTTCAGACTGAATTCAATAGAGAAACTTGTACCGAAATTATTATGGCAACTATAACGAATTAAGCGGCTCAAAAGTCACTACGAAATATGTGGCACGCAATCACATGGTCATTGTTTTCGTCCGTGTTTTGAGAATAGTTAATATTAACAACAAATATAAAATGCCTGTAAAAAAAAAAGGGAGAGATTAATTCCTTAATTTATATTTTGAAACAATCTGGCATATCAAAAATATATAATAATAAATCTAGAACATACAATTAATTAAAGCTATTTTCATCAAACTTTTTTTTTACTTGCTTCGGTAGCCGCCTAGTCTTAAGGGTTCGGCCAGACTGACGAGTGCGAGCGAGCGAGCGCGTGATTAGCAGATATCTCTCGATAGCTGTTGACGAGGAGGCAAAGGTTCGAATCTTGGCTCAGTAAACTGAGGGTGGTTTTTGACAAGTGATTTATTGTTGTGGTTTTCTTATCCTCTCTCAACACTAATGGTGATTCTTATTTGTAAAGGCCTACTTTGATAATATTGAAGTATTTTAACATATCAATTTTACATATATATACACATACATATAAGTATGGTTTATGATCTTAACAATTAAATTAGGCCGTTAGTAGCAAGTGTGCTAAACCTATCGATAGTCATAAAAATGTCAAAATGAGAAGTTTTCCTAGCACTCAATGAACCAACATACAATAATATTGCCTAGCGCCTGTAAACTATACTGTACCGGGTCGAACTTGCGCGCTTGAAAAATAGAACCAGTTCTATCTTTCAAGAGCGCTCGCTCGCTCCAGTCTGGGCACCTCTCATTACAACCAATGTGTAATATTTTATATTTTAGTCGCTTGCTCGCTCGCCCAGTCTGGTCGTCCCCTAAAGCCTCACTCTCGCAATAAGCTAGACTGTCGATGACGGAGAGATCGTGGTTCTAATCCCAGTTTGATGAACTGAGGGTGGTTTTCTCTAAATAGTTTTACACTCTCCCTCTCCACAAATATGGGCACACTTCCTTTGAATTTAACCTTACTCATCTTCAACTCATTAGTTTAATTATTAGTACATATCCGTATAACCTGGACTGGTAGTAAAACGCGCTGCTAAGAAAAAACGAGAACATCACTGCTCAATTTGTTAATTTAACAATACTTATGTCTCTTTTAAGAATGCTAAGCATCACTGCAAAATATTATTTGCGCGCTTACCAAACTACGCACAAGTTTACATGAATGATAGCTGGTACTGGTTTTGTTAGCAGTCGCCATGATACATAGTTCGCTTTACACATGATAAGAGCTGACTTGTACTGAATCAAGTATGAAAACATCACCCATGTGAACGGGGAATCAAAGAAATTATGGTGATACGGGAATGTTGAGATATTTTGCTCGCGATTGAGCACCAATTATTATGATATCGGATTTTATACTGTTGATTATGAGGATGTAGACCCATGTATGTCTTACGGTGAGCAGTAAGTATACCGATACCGGGTTTTATGATGATGACGACGCGTGCCTGCCTTACTGCGCACTTATCACACGGTTATGTGATCTGATTATATGTGATTCTTATTATTATTATGAAATGAGTAAGACTTTTGATGTTGCACACGATTTATTTAAATGATTACACCTTCGGTACTGAAGATATGATATTAAATTATACAGTTTTTATTAAATTATGGATTGTTTTTCTGTGATATTACATGTTCCGTGTTCTGAGTACTGTGTGCTGTGTGGATTTATGTTACTATTACTGTTATACTACCGAGTTCTATGTATTCATACGCACAAGCTGCTCATATATGACCTACCCCTTGCCTCTTGGACCCCTTGTCAACAATCTTAAAGGTAACTAATGGAAAAACGCTTGGTAATCTTATGTTGTGAGGGCTGGCTTCCTATTGGGTAGAGGGAGCCAGCATGTCACATGATTTTTCAAATACAACGAAGTTGATCTTTTAAAGAAAAATACCGTTTTTAAAACGTAATGTATTGAAATTACTTCTGAAAGCGCGTGATTCTCCATGGATGAAATATTAAAAGGAAAGTTTACATACAGTTCTAATTTTTTATTATATTTCCGAAACTATTTGAGATATTAAATTATCATTTATTTATTTATAATACAAATCTTTTATTTGAAACATCTTAACTTATTAATATTTTAAATGCGAAAGTTTGTGTGTTTGGATGTTTGTCACTCAATCACGCCAAAACCACTGAACGGATTCGAATGAAACTTGGTACGTAGGTAGAGTATGTCCTGAAATAATATATAGGACTATTCTCAACCTTTGATTTTACATTAATTTTACAATAATAATGTTTAAACTTTTTGTCGGGCGAAGCCGCGACGGGTAACAGCTAGTATTTTTATAAAATCAATAGCTTTCAAGCTATATGCAAATATATATAGGCCTATTTTAACTTTTCGAAAAATAAAGGTTAAGTATTGCTACCGTAAAAAAAAAAATCTAACAATAAATGTTGATGGATGTCGACGTATCATGACCCAACGGACCCTAAAAAGTGGCTTTTGTAATTATGTATATTTGTGTGTCTGTTTAACCCTAAAATTAAGAGTAGTTTAATAAAGGGTTAAAAGAGAAAAAATCTATTTTCTCAAAATCGGCTGTAACGATTTTGATTAAAAGTAGTATCTAGGCGTTGATTAAGATTTTAAATAAAATGGCTACTCTCATTTCCCCATGAAAATGACTTTTAGGTTACTTTACAAAAGCGGAAATTTCCGTTATCTCCGCAAAATTGTAGTACTATTAAAAAGAAAAAGAAATTATATGAAATATATTTTTATAAAACTGATATTTTCCGAGATATTGGCAAATATATTAATATAATTTTATAAGCTTTAGTTGTAAAGAGATACTAAAGTTTTAACGCAATAATATAACGTAATAATACCATAGAGTAAGAAATGTAGTAGTTCTCTCAATAAGTGTTTGTTCTCTTTCGTTCAACCTCTTAGGGGAAATGTTTGTACAGAAATGATCTATTTCTATCATTTTAGACTCAATAGTTAATATTTACCTATTTTATAGGTCAAAATTTATAAATGAGGAATTTATTAGCAATGCGATAACCATAAAACGTGCAAGCCCTAGGAAAATGTCGAAAATTTTAACTGGAAGTCGACATTTTAATAAGACTCTTGTGGACCCAATATCAATATATTTACTTTTTTGCTATCTTACAGGCAAAGCAAGTATTATTATCGTCAAAAAAATCGAAATCAAGATTTTGATTAATGTCGCGTTTCATGATCCCCCGAAACCGAAAAAGTTGTTTTCGTAATGCTGTCTGTCTGTCCATCCGTCTGTCATCTGTACTTCGGGCTAGAGTCTAAACTGTTTTATCGATTGGGCTAAAACTTGGTATCTAGGGTTTTCATAGGGTTACCCCGAGGGATTTTTGGAATTGGATATCCAACCCTGGAAAGAGAAAAAACAGATTTTATCAAAATTGGCTTTAACAATTTTGAATAAATTTAATTTCTAAGCTTTGGCTAATATTACAAATCAAATGGCTACTCTGAATTTTTCGTCAAAATGACTTTAAGAGTTCCGATGCATAAATTATAATTTTTAATTATATCTCTGTATCTTTATAATATGAAATTAATTATCACTGCACACATGTAGTTCTATTTATAATAAACATCTTTTACTTTAAATAGTGTCTGTTTAACCCTAAAGCAATTTACTAAAGGTTGAAAAGAGAAAAATTATATTTGATCAAAATTGACTATAAAGATTTTGATTAAAATTAGTATCTAGGCGTTGATCAAGATTATAAACAAAATGGCCATGTTCATTTTCTCATAAAAATTACTTTTAGGGTACTTTGCAGAAGCGGAAATTTCCATATCTCTGCAACTATTTGAGATACCAAATAACTTATCATTGTAATATTTTAGTACTATTAAAAATAAAAAACTTTTATTTGAAATATATTTTTATAAAACCAACAGTTTCTGAGATATTAGCAAATATATAAATACAATTTTGTGAGCTTTAGTTGTGAAGAGATACTATTTAAGTTTTAACATAATAATTCTCTAATGCCATAGAATAAGCAAATAAGTAAGTCTCTCAAGAAGGTGATGCTGTTTTCCTTAAACCTCTTGGGTTTAGGGAAATGTTTGTACAGCACAAGGGCGCACCCAGGATTTTCGTGAGGGGGTGTGGGGGGTGCCGTGGTTGCTCCTATCGGGATCGGGTTGGGGGGAAGGGCCTCAAGATATTTCGACATAAGACTACTTCAAAATTTGAGAGTAAATCTTTGAGTAATTTTTAAGTGTAACGTTAAACTTGAGAATAATCCTCAAATGAAGTGTAGGCCTATAACTCGAAATTGGCGATTAGTATTGAAATTCATTGAAAGCAAATAATAAGAATATCAACAAATAGTGATTATTAAGAGGAACATAAGTTTAAACATTGTTAACAGCTATTATATATAAATAGTTTTTAGCTATTTAATCAACAATACAAAATAGATTGAATTATTCAGATTTCAAACAATCGAACTTTAACTCAACTCTATAGTATAGCTACTTATTTCTCATTCTAATTCGAAATTCTACCACTAAGCCATACTAACACGTTTTGTGTGTGGTATTACTCACAGATTGTGCTTAAAGCACGTTATTTAAAAATAAATTATTTGAAAGATTTTTATTTATTATTAATCATTGAAATAGTAATAATAAAAATGATAAAATAAATATAAACCTAAACAATGTTTGTGCAACAAAGTGAGAGGCACGCAACTTAAATTTGGGTGGTTTCATTAATGCCTATTTTTACCATTTTAATAAGCAATGTGATTGTCTTAAGTATTTATAATAATTACTGGATATTAATCATTCAATAATATTACAAAGAACAATTAAAAAAATGAAATATGGTTAGTGAGAGAGTATTACATGACAATAAAACTAGTAGTGACTTTAAAATTGGTTTAATTGGTTTAATTTATTTAAAGGGGGCGCGCCCACCCCACGTCCCTCTCCTGAATCCGCCCCTGATGCAGCAATGATCTATCTCTCTCATTTTAGAATCAATAGTAGATATTTACCTATTTTATTGGTTAAAATTGATCAAATAGAAATTTAATAGCAATGCGATAACCATAAGATGTGCATCCCCTAATAAAATACCGAAAATGTTAACCGGAAGTCATAATTTTAATACGAAGTGTAGACCCCTGAGGACCCTATATCAGTATATTTTATTGGTCCAAATTTATAAATGAAGACGAATTTTGAATAAATACCTCCATTTTTAAACAATAGAGCGAGAAAGTTCGTGCGGAGTTCCGTACAATTGATTTCTTCTCAAAGAAGCTCTTTCTTTGTCAAGCTTGACTCTTTAGCGTAATAAAAATGCCAATAGTTCGGGCGGGTAGAAAGACGTGTGTGTGTGGGGGGAGGGGAGGGGAACTCCTTCTTTTTTTAACAATTCGTTGTAATACAAATAATTAACTAGTAAGACCCGCATCAGTGGTTGCATGGTATGGTGCATAAATCTCTCAAAAGAATGAATAACTGATGACGTTAATGTCAGGGTTTGAATCCAGGATAATGTACTCAGGTGGGGGTTTTCTTATTGGATACCCATACACCAAAAAAATGTGGACACATTTTCTTTTAACTCATTTTCCTCATCCCTTCGGGTAATATGACGTGGTCAAGTCAAATTGGAAACTGTTTAATTTGTAAACCCATGTCAGACCGTAATTGTGTAAACTGAGAAACCCTCATGACTGACAAGTTTTATCTATTTTAGGTGCTATCCTCGTTGAAGTTATCTTTCTCAAGTCAGATAATGCCTGAAAGGTCGAGACTATTTTATCAATTACAATCAATAATATTAGTTTTATCCACACGTTTTAATGAGTTAGTGCTATAAGCTACTTAAACGACCTTTAATTGGACATGAGGGTGGTTATAGCTGGTAATAGACATTAGCCATTTAAACTATAGTCCAATTTTCGTAGGAAGAACAGTTTAGAAAATACCAACATATATGTTTGTGGTCAACATTATTAACATTTTACTATATTATGAAGATTATTATAAAGGTATTGATCATATCTATCAAAAGTTGCAGTTGAAGATCACGTGAGTTGAAGTATGAATGTATCAAGTGTTTTATTTAGTAACTGTCAAATCCTGTTATTCCTACCAGAATACTCCTATATTATGCAATATAATATCATGGGAATTAAATATAAAGCCTGTGTGTGTGTGTGTGTGTGTGTGTGTGTGTGTGTGTGTGTGTGTGTGTGTGTGTGTGTGTGTGTGTGTGTGTGTGTGTGTGTGTGTGTGTGTGTGTGTGTGTGTGTGTGTGTGTGTGTGTGTGTGTGTGTGTGTGTGTGTGTGTGTGTGTATTATATATACACTACCCACTTCAGTGGCCAAATGGTCTAAGCTTTAAGGCGACATTTTCATGATAGACTGGCCTGCTGAAGACAATCAGGGATCGAATCCCGGTTGGGTCTACTGAGGGTGGTTTTTACTCAATGGTTTCCCACTCTCTTTCCACGCAAATGCGGGTAGATTACCTCTAAAACTATTCCTTTCTCATACCTACTATATTAGATTAATTATCATATATTTATGTAGCCTGAATGGGTAGGAAGACGTGGTGATATATATTAGGGTGCTGCTTATTTGACCCCCGAAAAATATTTTTTGAGTAGGCACCCTGCCATTGTGTTCTTGTTCATGAGAAAATAATACATTTTTTATATAATTTTTAGATAAGTTTTAGGGGTCGCTACCAGGCCTTGAAATTTGAGAATTTTTTTAAAAAAGAGCACAAATTAGTTCTACATATATATTTCTTAGATGTATATAAAATGTAATTATTTTTGTTCATTGATATTTATGTATGTTTAACAAACATATATGAATAAAACAACGTTCTTAAACATTGTTTAAAATAAACATTAATATTAGGATAACAAAGTAAATCCTCTCATTTTAGGGCATTTATGTCTGGATTGTTTCACCATTAACAACTACCGTTTTTTATTTTAAATGGTGTTATGTAATTTATTGTATTCCTCCATCAATGCTACTCCTTGTTCTGTAATATCGTTAACAATCATAATTAAGTGAAAAATTTCTCTACTTGTCTTATAATCATAATCTTCTTCCCAAATTTATACATTTTTACATAGAAACTCTGTTGGAATACCTGTTATCCGGAAAATCTTAAGAGGGTTGTAAAATACAAAATCTTCTATATTTTTCTTATCAACAATATCGGGATCCATACATATATGTTTCTGGGGAGACTTCATTCCTTCATTGTTCAAGGCATCCAACATCTTCCGCTTTGTCAGAGTTGAAACTTCTTCGTTAAAAAAAGCGAACGCAGCCAGCTCCTCTGAAAGTTGGTCAATAAGCTTCATGGCAACTATGGACAACGCGTTATTAACTGTCTTGTATATTTTTTTAAAGATCTTTCAGGAACTCCAGAGCTTTTCTAGGTGCAAAAAAACTCCGAAGCTGCTTGAAACCAGAGTTGTATGTAAACTTTTACTGTAAAAATGCAAATGTCACTAATTCCCTTCTCTTCTCTCTTCGTTAACTTAAAATGATCTCTGAATAAATACACCTTAAATGAATACATTTCTTTTGCCTTCCATATAGCATGATGAAGTCCAGCAGGTGCTCTGAAAGATATCCTCTTTTCTGGGACACCTCCTAGGAATATAATAGTATGGT
Organism: Timema podura; assembly: GCA_033556935.1. Lineage (NCBI taxonomy): Eukaryota > Metazoa > Arthropoda > Insecta > Phasmatodea > Timematidae > Timema > Timema podura. Next base: position 55,314,137 of record JAVRXN010000002.1, on the reverse strand, counting down.
AGTAATTACTTGTAGTCATCTCGAGGTTGGAACTTTTCAAGTTGCTTCTGGGAAAAAGAGATCATGTCAGTGGTAATATTTTTGACTTCCCTTAGGGTAGAAGCATCAGAAGCGACAGTTTTAAACTCAGTGTATTCAATAGTGTTTCAGGCGTTTTAAATATTTTGAACAAGAATATCTCTAGACCATTTGAACTCCTGAGCGCATTAATAGCTATTGCATCTAACATGATCTCCACGATATGAGGACGACAGGCCAACCATATCATTTATTTGTCCATCTTTTGTTACAAAAGAATACATGCCCTGTTTCTAGGTCCAGTATTTACTGCTGTAATATTGAGGCTCATACATTTTAATTTCAAAAACTTCTGAAGCTGCTGACTCTTCTGTTGCAGAAACAAGTTTTGGAAGAGCGAGAAGTTGATCAACACTCTTACCTGATACCACAGTTGGAAAGCGATCCGCGTTTGCATGTCCAGTTGTATCTTACATCTTTTGCCATTCCAAGGAATAGTGACTTCTGGCGTAAATACACTCCTCAAATTCTCAATCTTCTGTCAACACATTATACATTAACGAGAGATAAAAAAATTGTTAACATTATATTGTGAAGTCGTCAGTATGACAGCTGCTTTTCTATCACTTAATTTTGAAACATAAAATCTAACAGCCAAATCATCATCAAGAAGTTTCTTCCTACCAAACTTTTTTAGAGGTGATTCAGAGGTTGAGGGACTTTGATCAGCATAAGCACATCAGATAAATAGATCTCCTCTTCACTCGAAGAAGAAGAAGACAATGGAATTTGGAGTTCGATAATTGATTGATTTAATAATCTCCTCCTCTTTCTTGCGCCTGCATTCTCTTTACACGATTTTTTATCTTTTCAGCTTCAAATTCTTTTTTGGTGAGTATTATTTTACCTATGCTTCAAATATTGCCAGGACGTCCTTTTTCTTACTGAGCAAGAAGATATTATTTGTCTTCCTGAATACGAATAGTTCTTAGAACATCAGCATGGGCGATATCAAAAATATCTTCAAGTTTATTCTGCCATTCTTCTTGTTTTAACCCTTCTGGATGTTTAGCTTTACTTTATAAGTTTATACCTTCACCTGCATGCACCTTAATGTTGTAATAAACACAAAACAAAACTTAAACACAAGTCACTTGACTATAGTCAAAGATAGCATCATGGACTCGTTTGTATATAAATAGAAACTCAAACCTACAAACACAACAATTAGATAGCTTGAGTGCGATGTTATGAGAGCGCGGCATGTAGCATTGAGGCTACAATCTAAAACTTACTGGCGGCCAACCAATGCTGCATGGAAAGGAAAGGGGTAAAGGGAAAGAGAGGGCTTAAGGGAGTGGGGGTGAGGCATGGGGTAGTCCTCGGTAGAGGAAATTATGGTGTAATAGTAATAAGCAATTCGTGGCTCAGGCTCTCGCAATATCTGTTAGATGGATCACTTCAAGTTAAAATTAACAATTTTTACAAAACTTTGATGTGCGTTAGCGACCTCTAAAATTCAATTAAATTTAATAAAATTTCAACTATGCCTATTTTTTAATAAGGAGAACAAAATATACTCCATTCACGGTAGGAATTACTCTACGAAAGGTCTTTTTTCTTACCAATATCCTACTAATATAATAGCTTTCTGTTAGGGAAAAAGGCCTTTCAGAAAACAATTCCTACGGTGAACAGACTTTAGCAGGGTGCCCCAAATGAAATTTTAAAAGTTGAATTTTAATCAACAGCCTAATATATATATAGTGATCACTGTCATGCTAAACTAAAATTAAAACTTTTTTGAAAGACTGACAGTCGTGTCAGAAGTGAATGAACACATTAGGTTGATGTATTTTTACATCACTATTGTTTGTAGTAGAACAAGATCATATCTTCAAAAAATAATTATCCTACTAGTTCACATTGTACTTAGGTGGGTCAAATAACTCTTTCATTAATGAGAATTACCTTACTTCCTGTCGATTACCAACACGCTTTGCTTTGACTCACTCAGGTCGCTTTGAGGTATAGTGGTTTGCTAACTTGAATCTTGATCAACCTAGTGAAGAACCCCAACGTTTTGGTCTAAGGTTTCATATTATAGTGTGTGATTTTATAGTCTATGGTCCAACACCTTAGCTCGGTTAGTATTTAGTAGCGTGTCTCTCTACTGAGTTAAGGGTCTCATGTTCGATTCCTGGCATGGTCCAAAAAAGTATCATTAATGAAATGTGGGTTTGCCCTTTCCCAGTGATGAGTTAACGGCAGGGGTCTGGTTGTTGTGTGTTGTGTCTGTTCAAGAGTTGAATCAGTTTATCACACGTGTGCTGAAATAACCAGTTGGTTCAGAAAGTGCACGTTAAATACCTCAGATAAATAAATGATAGCCTATGGTTGCCCAGATTCCAGAATATTCTTCCGTTCGATAGTCTGGTTTAATTTATGTTGTATGTTTGTTAGTTTAGTTTCAGGCTCATTAACCGTGTGGCCAAGAGTTCGTATTTAGCGAATTGTATGTTTGTCAATTTAGTTTCAGTCTCACTATCCGTGTGGCCAAGAGTCTGTATTTAGCGAATTGTATGTTTGTCAATTTAGTTTCAGTCTCACTATCCGTGTGGCCAAGAGTCTGTATTTAGCGAATTGTATGTTTGTCAATTTAGTTTCAGTCTCACTATCCGTGTGACCAAGAGTCTGTATTTAGCGAATTGTATGTTTGTCAATTTAGTTTCAGTCTCACTATCCGTGTGACCAAGAGTCTGTATTTAGCGAATTGTATGTTTGTCAATTTAGTTTCAGTCTCACTATCCGTGTGGCCAAGAGTCTGTATTTAGCGAATTGTATGTTTGTCAATTTAGTTTCAGTCTCACTATCCGTGTGACCAAGAGTCTGTATTTAGCGAATTGTATGTTTGTCAATTTAGTTTCAGTCTCACTATCCGTGTGGCCAAGAGTCTGTATTTAGCGAATTGTATGTTTGTCAATTTAGTTTCAGTCTCACTATCCGTGTGGCCAAGAGTCTGTATTTAGCGAATTGTATGTTTGTCAATTTAGTTTCACTCTCACTATCCGTGTGGCCAAGAGTCTGTATTTAGCGAATTGTATGTTTGTCAATTTAGTTTCAGTCTCACTATCCGTGTGACCAAGAGCTCGTATTTAGCAAATTGTATGTTTGTCAATTTAGTTTCAGTCTCACTATCCGTGTGACCAAGAGTTAGTATTTAGCGAATTGTATGTTTGTCAATTTAGTTTCAGTCTCACTATCCGTGTGGCCAAGAGTTCGTATTTAGCGAATTTTATGTTTGTCAATTTAGTTTCAGTCTCACTATCCGTGTGGCCAAGAGTTCGTATTTAGCGAATTGTATGTTTGTCAATTTAGTTTCAGTCTCACTATCCGTGTGACCAAGAGTTCGTATTTAGCGAATTGTATGTTTGTTAGTTTAGTTTCAGTCTCACTATCCGTGTGACCAAGAGTTCGTATTTAGCGAATTGTATGTTTGTTAGTTTAGTTTCAGGCTCATTAACCGTGTGGCCAAGAGTTCGTATTTAGCGAATTGTATGTTTGTTAGTTTAGTTTCAGTCTCACTATCCGTGTGACCAAGAGTTCGTATTTAGCGAATTGTATGTTTGTTAGTTTAGTTTCAGGCTCATTAACCGTGTGGCCAAGAGTCTGTATTTAGCGAATTGTATGTTTGTCAATTTAGTTTCACTCTCACTATCCGTGTGACCAAGAGTTCGTATTTAGCGAATTGTATGTTTGTCAATTTAGTTTCAGTCTCACTATCCGTGTGGCCAAGAGTTCGTATTTAGCGAATTGTATGTTTGTCAATTTAGTTTCAGTCTCACTATCCGTGCAGCAAAGAATGCCATCCTGTGGGTGTGTGGTTTGTTCGTCATCATGAGAGCGGCAGATTCCCCCACTCAGCTTCACCTGCTGGCTGACATTGCGACTTGTACCAAGGTCACACACGGTATCTGTGTGGATGTGTGCTGCATCTTTAGACCGACCGATAGCTAGGTACTCGCTATTGTTTGACTCTGCACATCATGCCTTTAATTAAGGTTACCAATCATCCTCCTTTAGGGAGGACAGTCCTTCTTTTGTAGGTTCTGTCCTTCCTCGAAAGTGTCCTCCTATCTGTCCTCCTTTTCAATATTTTAAAACTAATCTGTTAATCTCTGTATTCAGAGATGCCGCGCCGAAATGTTACGCGTCATGTGACGGTACAGTTCGGAAAGACGCGATTATGAAACGCCTGCGCAGGGCATATTGTTAGAAAATGATGTATTGACAAAAAATATTCATTCAATGGAAAAATACTCGTTTAGTTAAATAATTAAAAGGGATGTAAGCATGATTAATGTATTTTTGTTTGAATTAATTAAATGTTTCATTTATTTATGTTGTACTTTTTTCTTAAATTTTTTCGTTCTCCTTTTCATTGTATAAAAATTGGTCACCTTACTTTAATAATGTAGTATGTGGTGTATTCAGATTATAATGTTAACGATACATAATCTGAACCAAATAATAATATATTGTAAATTGTGAATAAACGTAGCTCTTGTCCACATCGACATTACAATAAGTCATATTCTGCACCGGTGGGCACATAGACAAGGGAATCAGTCTGGTCTAGTCTGGTTTGTTGATTACCAGAAGGTGGAGACTCCAATTCAGGGTGTCTGCACTGAGGTAATCTTTCATTAAATGATGTATTTATTTGAGGTATTTGACATGCACTTGCTGAACCGACTGATTACATCAGCATACAAGAATTTCTATGAGTGAGAGCGAAAGTGTCTACCATTTATGTCAGGGAAGGTATTTTCACATACTTTACAGGGTTATTTTTTTATGCCATAATCGACATGGGATCGACGGTTTTACTTTCCCTTCGAAGGAAGTTGTGCTACTGATTTTTATCGCTCAAGAAAAAATCCATCGACCCAAGTTGGGTTTGAGCTCACGAACATCAGGTCTTGAGGCGAGCACTCTACCCCCAAGACGCCCATGGTTGACATTTGTGGTCTTACAAAATGGTTTTCCACTCTTCCTGCAAGTAAATCCAGCTTCGCTTCTTTTAAAATATACCTTTATTATAAGTGTAAATGTGTGGAAAGCCCGGGCCAACCAAAAGCTGACGTGGAATTAAATTTTAAACATCTAACAATGTCATAGTTTTGTGTAAGAGACATAAGTTTTGTGACGAAACTTTCTCAGTATTTGTTCATGACAAGTGATATATATGGTAAAAGTGACACTATATTAACTCATGGCAACGGTGGCGTAGTTGGCTAACGCGCTAGTCGTGTTACACTCAACCGCTGAGGACGGGGAGATCAAGGTTCAAATCTCGGTCGGGTGAACTGGAGGTGGTTTTTCCTAAATTGTTTTCCACTCTCCTTCCACGCAAATGCGGGTTCACTTCCTCTAAATTCAACCCTCCCAATTCCTAATCCATTAGCGTAATTAGTATTTAAGCGTATAACCCAAACGGATAGTAAGACGCGGTGCTAAATATTATTATTATTATTATTATTATTATTATTATTATAACTCATGGCAAATATCAACCAACCTTCATTAATTTATTTTCACGTGCTTCGTGTCTGACTACACTTCCGGTCTAATCGTATATTTACACTAATGGTTAGCAAAGAGGCAGTATATTCGTATTAGTGATCATATTCTGAAAATTGAAAAATGACACCTAGACACGGGAATCGAACCCGAGACCTTTGGCTTAGTGCGCTGATGCTCTAACCAGTCAGCTATCCAGGATTCTTCCCGTTCGCAGGGTCATTCTTCACTCATATTTTAAGGCAGAGTCTATGATGGACTTAGCGGAAATCGTCAGCTTCAATTATGTGGGTTTTTTTTTTAATTCAATACTCGTGTCCAGGTGTCATTTTTCAATTTTCAGAATATGATATCTAACTGAAGTAATTACCATTAATATTTCTCTGGCTATATACTCTTAATATATATGCATTCCCTTACAATTATAATAATTGTACATATGGCAATAAGCCACTACCGAGTCGCCGATGGTTGCGTTATCTGATGGCTTGTGATATTAAACAAAAATCACATAACTGTAGCTGACGATTTCTGCACGTCCATCATAGACTCTGCCTTAAAATATGAGTGAAGAATGACCCAGGGCACGGGACGAATCCTGGATAGCTCAGTGGTCAGAGCATTGGCGTACTAAGCCAAAGGTCCCGGGTTTTATTCCCGTGTCCAGGTGTCATTTTTCAATTTTCAGAATATGATATCCAACCAAAGTAATTACCATTAATATAGCTCTGGCTATTTACTCGTATTAGTGAGTAGAGAGAGTAGAAAACCACCCATGTGGGGAAAAAAAGGGAAATTCACGGCATTCGGATAATATACTCAAACCCCTACATTCCCGTCACCGGCAAATCTGACAAGACGAGGATGTTTCTGCTTTTCCCCGCGTGTTCGACTTTGCAGGTCCCCGACGTTCCCGTTTTACGTCCAAGGACGTAATTAGTTTCGACTTTCGACGTTGATTATTTATTTTCCCTGTCCTGACACTGTGATGTGTTGTAAACTTGGAATAACTCACCGTTCTTGTACACACCAAGAAGCATGACGAGGTATCATAGCTTATTTTTCAAGGTCATGTTTTACAACATTTTGTGGTTTTCCACAGTGATGGACTGCTAGTCCACGCGTGGCACTATGTTAGTGACTCATCTGACGAATACACTTTTATTGAAGTTATTTTACAGTGGTAGTTACCATAATGATATAGTAGGCCTCTATTAGGGGCAGATCCAGAGGTGGGCATCCTCCTCAGATTTTTTTTAGTTAGTATTAACAATAGTAATTAAAAAATTGAACCAATTAAATTTAGGTTATCGTCACTACTAGTTGTACTGTCACATAATATTTCATATAAGCCAGTTTTTTTTGTGTGCCACTCACTGTCAATAATTGATTTACATTTTTAACACACAATTAAATTAACAAAAAACATAACAAACGATGAAGTCGTATGAGTTTTTTAGTTTTCTAATTAATTTCTAAATTATTCTCAAATTTTGAAACATTTTTCCGTCAGATTTATTCGAGGGGGAACCACCAAACCTGCGCCCCTTCCCCCCCCCCCCTCACGAAAATCCTGGATCCACCTATATAGATCATTATCAGACTATTACACATACACCCTAAGTTGTTATAAAGCCCCATCTATATATTCCTAAAGATTCGTATCTTTATAGGCTTTAGATTCATATGATTTTTAATTTGGTTCACGCAAACTTTATTATTATTATTATTATTATTATTATTATTATTATCATTATTATTATTTTCCCCCCAATGGGACAGTATAATGCTTTGTGCAATCAAATTACTAAATACAGTCAAATCTCGACTCTACGACCCCAGGAATAATGTCCCTCTCGAAGTAACGACCCTTTTTTGGGGAACCGTGAAAAATGTGGAATAAATGGTCGAAAATTTTAAGGAAATCGACCGTAAAATATGTTGCACTTATTTAGGTCACTGTATTACTAGTAACTGGGGTGGGTCAGGTATAAAAATAGAAACCACCCCATCAGTGCCAGCAAATAGCACTTGACTCTATCCACCCCCTTCCACAAGCAAGACAGTGTTTCCCCGTGCGCGACTGCCGCTACATCACGCGCCAGGCTTGTTTTTGCTATTGTTATTGCCATTGTTATTGAGATTCTCGATTTGGTTACATTTTTGGTTTGATTTTGTGAACGATTTTTGACGACCTACGCATTTTTTTTAAATTTGATATGAACCTATAATTTCGACGAAATCAGTGGAAAGAGGACCTTCTTGACGTTCATGAAGAAGTAGGAGATAATCCAGGAAGTGGATGAGAAGAAGATTACAAAGACGGAGGTTGCGTGACAGTATGGCATCCCAAAGACGACACTTTTAACGATTCTCAAAATAAGAGAAGAAATTGTGAATGCAGTGCAGAAGGTAGGCCACAATGTAGAGGCAAAAAATTTGAAGGGTTTGACGCACGCGAATCTGGAACAAGCTATGCTGGAGTGGTTCAGCCAGCATAGAGCGCAAAACGTGCCAATAAACGGACCGATGATGCAGAGGAAGGCCGATGAATTTTCCCTGAGGTTGGTTATAGAAAACTAAGTGTTCAAGTGGGTGGATAGAGCGTTTCAAAGTGCATCACAGCATATCCAGCCACAAGGTCGTCGGTGAAAGCGCATAGGTCGACCCAACACCGGTGAGGGAGTGGATGACCTTGCTCCAAAACATCCTTAGGCACTATCAGCCTCAAAATGTATACAACGCTGACGAGCTGGCGATGTTCTTCAACCTCATGCCAGATCACACTCTTGCTGTAAAAGGGGATAAGTGCAAGGGTGCGAAGAGGATCAAGGAGTGCCTCACCGTCCTTTTGTGCTGCAACATGGACATCAGCGATAAGATGAAGCCCCTCATGATCGGGAAGTTCAAGAAACTCCGGGGTTTCAAGGGCAACATCCTGCCTTGTGACTGTGATTTTAATAAGAAGGCATGGATGAACTCGGGGTTGTTCACTAGGTGGCTTCAACATTCGAAGATGGACACTGAAAATAAAAAAGTCATACTCTTCATCGACAATTGCCCCGCACATCCTGCTCTCAACAAACTCAGGAACATTGAGCTGGTGTTTCTGCTAAAGAACACCACCAGCATGCTTCAGCCCCTGGTACCGGGGGATAATCCAGCAAGTGAAGGTAAAGTTCCGTGAGATGCTTGCACGGAGTATGGTGTGGAATCTCGACATAAGCAAGGAGGTCAACAAGTGGAACGTGTTCAGGGCTATGGAGGGAATCGTCGCCAGTTGGAGGGCTGTGAGACCAGTGGTAATCGCCAACTGCTTCTAACACGCCCACTTTGTCCTACCTGTTTACGAAGGGACTTCAGTATATGTGCTACCCGCCGCTGCCAGCGTCGAGGACCCAGACGATCCACAGCTAGTGAACGCCAATTCTCAGCCAGGCCCCTCTATGGAACCGCAGCTTGGCTCATCAACAGCACCGTCGTCTGACCCCCTGACTTTCACTCGGCCGTACGATGAGGAAAAGTGGCAGAGATTAGCCCTAGACTGCATGTATGGAGAGTACATAGCAGCAGACAATGACATCACAGTTTGGGGCACCCTCGAAAACGCCGATGTAATCAGGGAGCAGCTGGAGTCCAACGATAAAGAGGGGGAGGAAGAAATGGAAGAAGAGCCTTAAGACATCCCCACACTGAAAGATGTTCTGAAAGGTGTGGACGTCTACTTAAAAGCACTTAAGCACCAGGGCGCTAGCGAAGAGCTGTGGTTCCAGTTCTATATTGTGAAAGACTTCGTCGAGAAAACTGGCGCTAAAAAGAAGCAGGCCTCCATAGTGGAATTTATTAATAAATAGGTAGTTTTTCATGTTTTATCTAAAAAAATGCCATTTTTGCGTATGAGGTTTGGGGGTGGAATAAAATCGGTTAAAATTCCAATAACGACCCCTTCGAAATAACGACCCTTTTCCAGGGAACCGTGAAAGGTTGTAAAATCGAGAGTTGAGTGTACATACTTTCATCAAGTTCAATAAACACATTCACATTTTTATATTTTAAATTTGTGTTTAATGTTTTTTAGTTAAAATATCAAGAGCCTTAATAGATTAAAATTTTATTTTAATAATTGATCTCACCACAACCTAGCCCGCATTCAAGAATCTAGAAGTGTATAGCTGGTACCAATATTTTTTCTAATGGACATTTATATTTAATGTAAAATAATAGAAAAAACAGTATTTTACAATAAAATGATATAAAAAGAGAATTTTACTTTCACTAGTTATAAGTTCAATTATTTGGAAATTAGGGCCAACTTTGACAAAAACTAGATGAGTATGCCATTTACCATTTAATAGATACCCCGGCCTCACCGTCACTTGCAACCAAACTAGAGGAACAGTTTAGGAAACATTCTAGACTAAAATAGTAAATAGAGTTATAATATTGGATAAGAAATTAATAGACTAATAGAAGTAAGTTTGGAATAATTGATTTGACAATTTAACTGGGTAAAATATTATAAATAAACATAACATTCAACTATTTTTCCTAATATTTTAGCCAGTTAATTTGTAGATTCAATCAATCCAAACTTATTATTCTATTCATTCCTTAATCAACATACTGAATGAGTTTTACGTGTAGTCTGCATGTCCACCGATGTGGGTGATTCTTGTTTGAATGAAATTATGCATTGCTTGTAAATATTTCACTTAGATTGTTAACTATATGTCCTAGAAAAGATTAGAAATTTCGAATCCTAATAATGAGTCTTGTTAGGATTCGTATTCTATTCAAAAATTCTGAATCTAAATATTTGAAAGATTAGTATTGCATTCGGAATTTCAAATCCAAATAGATCCTATATTCAGATCTAATAGAATTAAATTTGACATTCGAACCTAAAAGTAAAATATTTGAATAATTAACTTTTTTTAAATAGGTTTTTGACTTAACCATAATATAAACTTTCGAATCGCGTTAATGTTTAAAACCTAGTTGCTATTGTTGGTGGCTGCAATGTTGTAGGAGAGTGAATAGGGCTATTAAATTATTTTTAGCATGCTTATGGCATCAACTGTGATGTATCATGTTAATCCATGATTACAAGTTTTTGGTTTTATTTTGATGGTTTTGTAAATTTTATCAAGGGTTTCAACACTAAAACAAATATTTCATTATTCATCCAGTCACTTACTGTTGCTGAACCAATTGATCCAGGGGTTGTACGAATAAGCATGGTATCTTTGAATTTAATTCGTGGAAATATAGGCTATATAAATTAGGTATAACATTTCCCAGTACGTTTATAACTCCACAAACCATAGTATCGTAAGTCACAACTGGTCCACTTTACAGGAGAGCCCTAAAACATATTCTAACTCTGTTCACGCTTCAGGGCAAGACAGAGAATTCTTATTATAACTTTTTTAGAAGTGAAAATGTAAAAGTCTACAACATATTTTTTTTATCTGTAGAAGAATTTTTCTTTAATATAGTTAGTTTTATTAATAAATGGACTTACGATGTTGTGGTTCTAAACACAAACAGTTAATATGGACTTACGATCCTATGCCATAATGATAAAAAATGGTAGTAGGGGTTAATAAAATTGTAGAATAATTAATAATAGTTATGATTTATTAATGTTATTGGTAATACAGTAACAGTAATAATAGTACTAAGGCCTAATAATAAAAGAATAACATTATTTTAACTTTCCTAGTTAAAATTACTCAATAATAATTCACTGTGCAATTGAATAAAATTCAGTCGGCAAAAGAAACATGTTTATATCAGATAGGCTATATCCTGTTTTATTCTAGTTCAGTGGAATCCTCTTCAGGGGAATCTCCAACACCATCTCCATGTGGAATTCTCTCGAAATACGCTCTATACTCTTAAGGAACCCACTGCATGAGAGTCTGTATGTCCCTAAACTTTTCATTACTTATTTTCTTTCTTGTTGTTCTTAATAGAGGTAGAATCTCAGGCATTGTTAAGCCTATTCGTTTATTCCTCTTCAAATCAACCTTTTTGAAAGTGTCTTCACTGAAACTGGTTTAATAGTAAACAACACCTTTATCTTCTCTTCGCAACTGCAGCCACACTGCTTCAGATATAAAAAATGTTCCTCCATCTGTGTTCTTTTTTCTTGATATAAGTGGACCATTTTTCTGCTTTAGATGTAAAAAATTAAGAAAGTTTTCTAAAGCCATTCTTTTAGTTACAAATGGATTCTTCGATTCACAGGTCAAAATGAAATTTATCCAGTCATTGGTTGTATAAATAGTGTTTCTCTGAACTTTTTTCTTTGCCCTCTCAATGTATAATTCGGTTAAAGAAGGCGCGGGGCTGCTGTTCCTGGATGTTTTTTCATTATTATTAGGAATCTCTATTATTAATGGAGACACTGAAAAACTAGTTGTTTCTTCTGAAATACAAACATGGTCATGATCTACCGGTACTACTGTGTTTTGTTGCTGTGCCAACGAAAGTATAAGTTTTCCTCTGCTTCAAAAAGTACTGTTGTATAGTCCAGTCATTATTATTTAGTCAACTAACCACGTTAAAACACTAGCCTTCATTAAAACGTACTAGAAATGTCTGCAACGTTTAACTGAAATAACCTCTAACTTCAATCAAACAACGAACACCAACCTTATAACCTCAAACTGAGCTGACCACATGAAGCTGTAAAACAGCTGATTAAAAGAATGACAATAATGGACTTGAGTTACTAGCCACTAAATACAGTACAGGAGCCAGACTAACGTAAGTCCGACTCTGGACTTGCGTTCACTCACTTAAGCTTACAGTTTAGAACCAAAACATCGTATCTGGATATACGGTAGTATGGCTCAAACATATATTGTGACTTACGATCTTATAGCTCTAGCTAAATCCATAAATATATTTTTAGCAGACATATGATAGTGTGGTTCGATAGAAAATATAATTCTGACTAATAATCAGCTGAAACCATAAAATCGATATTTTTGGACTTACGATACAATGGTTCTGAGGTACAGTTATTATGTAGACGTATACTTGTTCGCATCGGATCGGATCGGCTCGTTTCTGAGTTGATTGCCTTACCCAGCTATACCTCCTCTGCTCTAGTGGACCAATAGCAGCAATGGATGTATCTAGTGAGGAGGACATTATGGTTGTTACCTTTGTGTAAGCTGCAGCAGTTGCGAGGTAGAAGAAAGGAAATCAAAGACAATCAGATTTGATGGAATATCTTGGGATTTATTTTTATTTTGACCCTAGCTCTCAAATTAAGGGTAGCTTACTGATGAGTGATTTTACTGAATTGCAAATTTCTCGAAAATGTATTTAATGATTTTGTTAAATATTGCATAGCTAGGATTTGTAAGAGATGAAAAATACCACCGTTTAGGTAAAATTTCGTTGAAGGGTAGCTTACTGATGGGAAATTTTTCGAAATTATAAATATTATGAAAATTGCTCCAATAATTTTGTTTAAAATGTATATCTGTATATTGTGTGGTATGACAAATAACACTATATACTTGTTTTGGGGGTAAAAATTCGTATATGGGTAGTTAATTGTTTGGTCAACATCTTGAAATATTTTAAAAATGGATTTAACTATTCGGTTCCAAAATAGTAACTTGGGGATGTTTGACATGGCCAGTTGCAATGTATGGTTGTTTGTTGGGCAGCAACTCGTTTTAGGGTTATTTACTGAGGAGTTATTTTTCAAAAATTTTAATAATTTTAAAAATGGCTTTATGATTTAGTTAGCTACAAAGGCGTGTATGGAGAGTGTTTTACATAGCGAATAACACTTTATTCTAGTTTTGGGGGTAAACATTCGCTTAAGGGTAATTTACTGTTGACTGATTTTTTTTTTAATTCGAACCATTTTTAAAATGGCTCTAACAATTTAGTTCCAAATGGGTATCTTGGGAGTGTTTGACGTGCCGAATTACATCGTATACTTGTTTTTTGGTTAAAATGTGTTTAAGTTTAGTTTACTGATAATTGATTTTTCAAACCATTTGAAATATTTTAAAAGTGGCTTTAACAATTTGGTTCAAAATGGGTAAGCCTATCTGGTAAGCTTTGTAAAATATAAATGATAGTATGTATTTGTTTTTTAATATAAACATTCATTTAATAATTTAATAGTAGTTTATTGATGACTGATTTTTGAAAAAAAAAATTTTACTTATATCAATTATAAGTATTGCAATCGTGAAAATCTTAAAGCTCTAAATTATGATTTAATGTGTGCCCGAACACAAAACAGTGGATTCTAAATTATATCTGGCTATCTATCCCTCCCTGGCCGCGGATACAAAAAGGCTTCATAGATTTGGTTCAAACTTATTTTAGCACCTAGTATTACTACCCATTTGGGTTATACGCCTGGTTCAAGCTTGATATTTAAATTTTCTAGGGCTAGATCTTGGGAAATTTAGTTGATTTCGACCCTAATTCACATATTAAGAATAGTTTACGAATGAGTGATATTTTATTTTATTCCAAATTTTTCGAAAATGCCGCTAACTATTTTGTTTAAAATTGATATTTAAGGAGTGGTTTTGCAAACAAATAAAAGTGAACACTTAGTTTTGGGTAAAACTCGTTAAAGGGTAGTATACTGATAGTGATTTTAGAAAATTCTAAATATTATTAAAATTACTTCAACGATTTTGTTTTAAATGTGTATCTGGGGAGTATTTTACATGACAAATTAAGTTGTACACTTATTTCTTAGGGGGGACATTCGCTTAGGGGTAGTTTATTGATGCTTGTTTTAAAAAATATATATATATATATATTAGAAAATGGCTTTAAGGATTTGGTTCAAAATGGATATCTGTTGAGTTTTTAAAATTACTAATAATTATATATATTGAGTTTTATATTTTAAAAAAAATATTTTATAGTCTTCACTCATGACCGACTTTTGTGAAATTTGAATTATTTTGAAAATAGCTCTAACGATTATGCTCAAAATTGTTATCGAGGAAATATTTTTCATGAACAAAATAATGTATCCCTATTTTTTAAATAAATTAATTCAAAGGTAGTTCTAACTTGACCTTAAAGATTAAAATGGTCATCTGGGAATAGATTTTTTATGATAAATAAGAAAATATTCTTATTTTTACAAATTAAAAATAATGTTGGGTTGTTTCACAAATAACTTATTTAGGAAAATCTGAAATATGCTAAAAATATTTGAATAATTTTGCTTAAAATGTATATATATATATATATATATAAAGAGTGTTTATTGCGATTAACAAGTTAATGAGTTAGTTTTTATGAGGAAAACATATCAAGGGTATTTGACTGAAAGCCTATTTTTAAAAATGCATTTGAAGCTATAATACACAAGATGAGAACGTTTCTACAATTGTGTTGTACTATTTGTCTAAATACATTTTGCATAGTTTCCCTTAATTATTTCTTATTAGAAAATGGAAGAAGTACGGAAAACATTATTGAGATACTTGTATACACACATGCAAAAATCTTTCAAATAATTTGTTTACCCTTATAATGCCATAGATAATATATTGTAATAAATTACTCAATACTACCTCATATGAGAAAAAGTCCATAAGTGATAGACATGATTGTTTTATTTCAAGTTTGAGTATAATATTTAATTAATAAGCGCATAACAACTTGATGTGGTAAAGACATCTGCGAAACAATACAGACATATATTTTATTTCTCTCATAGTACAGAAAATTATTTACACCTATTATTTGCTTTATCTTAATATATATAATTCTTCTGTACGTGTGTATGTCACTGAACTCCTAAACGGCTGGACCGATTTTGATGACATTTTTTGTGTGTGTTTGAGTGGGTCCGTGGATGGTTTAGATTCACAATTGGACCCGGTAGGTGGCGCTGCAATCGAGTTCTAGGATTTTTTATTTTTTAGGGAATTTTTTTTTTTTTTTAGATTTTTTGCATATCAGAACATGTAACCCCAAAATTTTACCCCCACCCCCACCCCAACCCCAATATTCATAATAATGAATGTAATATTAATAATTGACCGTTAAAACCTTCTGAAAAGTTCATGAATAATTGAAATTCTGAGAATAATTCATAGTTATGTTTGTTTTTTGATACAGCTGATATTTGTGGAGTTGTGGGCGAAATGCCAAAAACGAAAAGATGTTTTATTTTTTATGTTGTCTTGACAAACACTGAATTTGTAATATTTGTGTAACTCAATAATTGGAGTTTATTGTGAATTTGTAATTGTGATGATCACATAGTATTTATTTTATTATCGAGATCAATAATTATGCCACCCAAACGAAAAGCCAACGTTCGGGCAGGACAACGTCTGTCGGGTCTGCTACTTTCTATATACATTTTATGAGACTGATCAGCCATTATGTTTTTGATAAGATTGACCAACATGTGTGATCAAGGGGTAACAAACACACACACACACGAACACAACAGACGACCAGCAGCCGGTTTGATGCGAGCCGGGATGTGACGCACATTATTTTCCCCGTCTCGCATTGGCACGCACTGCAATGAAAAATATTATTTCCTCGTAATAATTTGCCGTCTGATGCGGGCCGCAGCGAGCCTATTCCATGAAGTGTGGGATGCCCTTTCAGATTTAATATTTTAGACTTCTTAAAAATTATATATATTAATAAAGTTATCTTATTTAACCAATGCATTCTTCTTAAAATACCCAATAATTTAAGTCCTCGTGTGACTATTCTACCTTCTTTATTTTGAAATAAAATGGAGGAAAACATGGAAAAGTTATAATAGAGAATATTTGCTGTGCCGATGCGGAGCGATACAAGCCTAAACGATACGGACAAGTTAGTGCGCACCTGGCGGCCTGATTGTCGCACACCTCCCCACGTTGTATCGGATCAGCTCGGCCTGTATTTGTATTGTTTTGCTCAGCTCTACCATCTTGGCTCCAGATCAGTAGCAGCCATGGACACCTTTAGTTATGAAGAAACTTCAGCTATTGTAGACGTGTATGCTGTGGTAGTTGCCATAAAGAAGAAACAAAAGCGTGCAATGTTGGCTGGTGAGTCGTGGAAAAATCTAGTGCTTTGGAGGGTTTAAATGTACTAGGAAATAAAATGTCATGTATATTAAAAAGTTAATTCAAAAAAAACAATGAACTGTGCGAAACTATTCTGTCCATATCACGTAAAGCCATACTCCCATTATTAAAATTAGCTTTTCTTCATCCATTTTTAGACATAAACTCACTAATGATCCTGCAAAGTGTGCGCTGCCCTTTAGCCGTCATAGCCTTCCTAGATTCTTGTAGCGTCGTTATACCATTTCCGTCCAAATTGTGTTTAGTTTCTGGACTAAATTTGTACTTTTCATAAAGTTGACTTAACTGGCTGTAAAATTGCATCCAAACAGGTGTGTTAATGTGGGGATGTAAACGACACGAGAAATGCTTCTTCTTCTTTTTTTTTTTTTTTTTTGCAATTTTTATAGCAAAACTTTTTTTGTCAAAAGAAATCAAATATGGATTTAGCACAGACATAGTAGAGTTTAATTTTCTTTACATGATAGTAATAAAATTGCGAGTCTCGTTTACATCATTCGTAGCCCAGTTTGTGAAAAGATTAGTCAGTACTATTATACCATTGCACAGGGGACGACCGAATGTATTGATCGTACATCCTTTCCGTGGAGGCTCTTTCCATGTCCCGATGAGATAAGGTGATGATAGTAGTGAATATGAGGGTGTAGAACCAGTGGAAACACTTAAACCTAACTTAAGCCTAAATAACCAATCTCTGGCGGTCTTTAAGGTAATTCACCTTTGGGGAAAAATACCAAAGGCGCCAGCGAATAGAACCCGGCACGCCTAGGCTTGTAGCCAAGTTCACTGACCATTACACCATGGGACCGGTTTCTTTACATGGTGACCTCAAGATCTCTTCAATATGTGTCAAGGGTGTCCTGGAATTTAATGACAATTTTTTTTAAGTTTCTCATCTAATGCCGCTATGTTCTTGACAGATATTCAAGATTTATTAATATCACCATGTGGAAAAAAAATTAAACTATAGGTTTCTACTGAAGCAATAATTTATTTATTTTGGCCAAAAAAAGTTTTGTTATAAAAACAGTAAAAACACTGGCCTTTAATCACGTTCCTACACTTCTACCTTAAATCCTATCGCTTGGGCCAAAAGAGTAGCTTTGTGTTTTCTTTGCGAGACATTGGCTCCACGTTTTATAAAAGACAATAGCCATTCCTCACCTGCGCATTCGTTCTTTTTCCAAGTCAGGTATTGTTATGTTTAATATAGCTGCATACTGATATGCAAGTTTCCTTGCTTTTTTTGTAAGGGAGACCATGAGGTAGCTTTGAAACATGTTATAGGTAAGCTAATATAGATTGTTCTTCTTCTAAGATAAATATTTTTCGAACATTGTAGTTCGGTGAAAATAAAGCAACTTTACCTTCTGTATTTTCATCCCATTTCATATTTACTTCCTTACACCTTTCAACATAACACTGGAGAGTACTTTTTGGAATGTTGAATGTTCTGGCAACTTCTCTTAATGGTTGTTTTTCCTTCATAACGACCTTTGCCGTAATTATCTCATCTCATTCTCGGAGACTAAGCCAATATGAGTTTTCCTATCTCGTATACGCACCATTTCAAACTGTAACAAGCCATTCAGAGTGATTAGTGAGGTAACAAAGCGTTATATCTTGGGTCATAAGTAGATTGAGCTAGGCCTGGAGAAATAAAATGTATTTATTTTGCAGTTTTAGTTATAAAATACTGTTCATGGTCTATTAACTTAATTGCAGATTTAGGGCCGGTCTTATGACTACCGGATGAATATCGATATCGGGAGGTTTAAGTGAGCTACCAGATAAAGTTTATCAGCTACTTTAATATTGTACACGTATTATGAACTGAATCTATCTGCCGGATAGTTATCTGTTGGATAAATTATATTTATGTGTAAAACGCAATGTTGCTACTGTTTTTGTTTTTGCGCGCATACATAGTGACCCTGCTGCTACCTCTACAACCTAGATAGTAGCTACAGCACTCAATATTTGTTCAATAATGGCAGCTAAACAAGTGCGAATAAACAGATGGCGTCACGTGGGTGCAGAAGCTAGGTTGTCTTGCAAGTATTAATTTTGGACTCTGCCAAGATGTGGTCAATAGTTCGGTGCAACGTTTACAAAATTTTATTTATTGTACTCACATTTAAATAATTTGTTCTTATATAACTATAACTCTACAAATAGCTTGTCAGTTTTATAAAAGTGTGAATTAAATGTTCTAACTTTATAAGCGTATAATCCGAAAGGAAAGTAAGACGTGGTGCTAAGTATGTTTATTCTAACTGTATATATATATATAGTAGAGCCTAAGCTTGTTCCTTCTAAACACGTGAACCAAGATTTTGACCTAAAAACAGATTCTGATAGGCCAAACCTCATGAAAAACAACGCGTCACTATGGCAACGCCCATTTTAACTTTCAGATAAAGGTTATCAGGTACTTAAACTTCCCGATAAAAATTTGATGGATAAATACATTTTACCTGCCAGATAAATGCTATCTGGCAGTCATAAGACCGACCCTTAATATAATATACTACATGAGGTACAATGAGACTGTGTTTCATTGTACCCTAACTTAACTGCCCCACTGTATCCCACATGGTAATGTTTATTTTAAAAATTCAAAACATTATTATTCATAAGAACTACATTTTTTCAATATATCAATATGTTCAGAAAAGTCTAACGTTAAGATCTATACTATAAAATATTAATAAATATATATTTTAGGAAGCTTTATAACGAAAATAACATTTTATCTTGATTTTACTGCAAGAGGTAGTTAAATCGAATATGGCTGCTTCTTCCCAAAAAGCAAGATCAATGGCTGATGTTTCCATCATATGTTTATAACAAGGTTGAACAACTGTTTCATTGTTTGACAAGGTTAAAATGTCAATGCTCTAAAAAAATCCCTTGTCCCACTGTACACCAGTCTCCCCTATGAATTTTAAACAAAATCGTTTGAGCCATTTTCAAAAATTTTGAAATCTAAAAAATTACTCATGATTAAACTACCCTTAATTAGAGCCCTAGGGTAAAAATAAAAAGTCCCTAGGCCTATAAAATCTAAATATAAAGTTTGAACAAAATTCATCTAACCGTTTTGGATTCGTGACCAGGGACAGGCCGGACATGCAGACAGAAATGTAAAATCAACTTTTTTGGGTTCGGGTTCATATAAACGTAAAAATTCATCATAATCTCAAGATCTTTTTTTTTCACGATTACAATACTTTCTCTTGATATAAGAAAGTAAAATTGGAAAACAGTTTTTCCTGATTTATAAAAAATATAAAAAGATGTACAAGAAGCGTTTTGTAATAGGATTAATATGTCCAGTTGGACTCGAACACCCCCCTCCCTCCCCCCGATAATCCAACCACACTGTATGCGTAGTAAATGCTGTCTGTGACTGTACTTTGAACCATTATTATTATCGACCTATGTAATGGCAGTTCAACACATTAACTCACACGGTGAGTCACGATTTTGGTTTTGTATACTTTAATTACATGGTAGAAGAACAGTCTGGGGTTTGGTCTTCAGTTGTGGCTGGTTAATTGAAAAGTAGGCTAAGCAAGAAGGGAGATTTGGGGAGCGAAACCCTCAAGACTTTATAGAGTCTAGGCCAAACATGTCAAACTCGCGGCCCGGGCCAATTCATGATTGTGCGGCCCGCGGACCTTGGAACCAACATACAAGGTGGCCCAATTCGTATTTTTACTAACGTTATAGGAATATGACATTTGATATTATTTATTTTGGAAATTGGACATTACTTGGTTAAATCTAGCAAGTGAGTGTACCAAATTTTACTCGTTACTCATCAAAGATCGATTCTCAAAAATGGTTAAATTTGCACAACAAATATGTCCAATATTTGTCAGCACATAAGGTGTGTTTTCGCTCATAGAAAGGAACAAACACCCAAGTGATCATATTTACCGATACGCATTTGTCATCTATTTTGAACGTGATCTCAAAAAGATATCTAAAGCCACTTACACACTTGATACAAATATAAAGAAAGTTTCTAAATTTAAAAAAATATATATAGACTAATTCTTAACATTTTATGTAATCTTAATTTTATTTTTGTTAAAATAAGGATTTTAAATTTGAGATTTTTCCATTTAAGATGGTGGTGACAATATTGTACTTTATGAAATTCAGCCCCCTCATTATTTTGAATGTTCATTTTAGGCCCTATAGTCAAACGAGTTTGACACGCCTGCTCTAGGCAAATAGTTCTCAAGCTGTGGTCATCATACCACAGGTGAAAGGAAAATGGGGAAAAATTTAGAAAAAACTACCCTCAGAATACTCGAGAGGGACTAGAACCCCAGTTTTCTCGCCAACGGCAATTCTATTTATTGCAAGAGTAACGCCATATACTAGTTTTTTGTGAGGATTGACAATTTTTTTTAATCTGAATAAATGACATATGCCAAAGGATCAGCCAGAACATGCGGGGTTTTACGTTTGTTTTATACTTTTATATTTGTAAAATCTAACAGTTGTTATTTAATGTTCATAATATTTGTGTGAAAAGTTTTATGAGGGCTCCAGTATGTACATTTTCTGGTGCAAGGGCTCCTTCGATGTAAAAGGTTGGTTAACCCATGACTTATACCATGTAACCATCGATGCGGGTTTACAGGTATTCAATGAACAACTATTCTTGAGATGTAATAGAGACTTTAGCGTGCAGCCCGAACAGGTAGTAAGACGCGGTGCTAAAAAAAATAGAGATGTTTGGTGTCGTATCTTAGGAAAACAAAAAAAGTTACTTTCATTTATCCGCATCACATTGACAGCTCGAGTAGAAAAGGACTTCTCATAACTGTACCTAAATCTTGAAATTCTGTTTGTATCTGAGAGAGCGTGGCTATGACGTCACACTGAACTAACCTTCCATAAATAGACAGTTCATCAGCTCAACATGTCCAGATGTCCAGGCGCACCCACTGAGGCACCCCTTTATAGCTGGGAGATAGCATTACAATACTTTATTTTGAATATTCGTTCTTTGCGACGCATTCGACTACTCGTCCGGAATATTTGTATTTTGATTACGCTCATAGGGTAAGGATAAGGAAGGTTGAATTAAGACTCGATGTAATATAATTTCTGTGGAGGTAAAGTGAGAAACCTATAAGGTAATACACTCTCAGTACACCCAGCCAGGATTCAAACCCTGAACTCCCCGTCACCATAGAACCATACTAGATGAGCTTGGTGTTTATTCCGTGTGCCCTACAATGTGTAGTATTTATTATAACAACAACAATAATTATTAATATGTCTATTATTATTATTATTATTATTATTATTATTATTATTATTATTATTATTATTATTATTATTATTATTATTTATTATTATTATTATTATTATTATTATTATTATTACAGATTATTCATCAAGTTTTTTCCACATCCACTTGAATGTTGGCACACAACAACCTTGAATGAACGGATATATTGGTTTGTTCCATCAAACATAACCTGTTGCACATTTCTCTAACGACTATTCGGTTTTTTTTAAGGGTACAAAATCCACTACTAGCTCCAAAAGGTCACTCTGGCCGGCAGCTTGCATTGATAAGCAGATTTCTGGTGCTTCTTTGTTGTAAGGAGCTCCATGTTCTGTGACACAAAACTATGAAATTAGTATAAAATACGGCGTGCGCACGTTTAATATAAATAATCTTGTAATCAGGAGTCAAGCCATGCATTATTACCAGGGGCTAACAAACCTTTTAGATCAAAGATACCCTTGCAACAGAAGAATTTCCTACTAGAGCCCTCATACAATTTTTTACACTAACATTAATAACATTAAATAATGACGGTTAAATTTTACAAGTATTTTAGAGCTTAATACAGTAGAGTCTATATAATCCGACCTTCGGTTATCTGACATTCCGTTTAATCAGACATATCCTCATGACGTGCAATTTACGTTTGTTGTGCAGTATGCGCATGCATATTATTTTCCCACTACCATTGTTTCTTTGTTAGCGAGGGATTCACACACTACTGTGCTGCGCGCGCATCCATTATATTGTTTCTACTCCCATTGTTGCTTTGTCTGCCACTTTGCATAAATGTACAGTAATATATCAAAAAAAAGTTGAATTTAATTACAGGTACATCCTACAGTAATTTTAAATCCGAAGTTTTGTTTACATAAATTAAAAGTTCTGTAATTCATTGCATTACAGTACTGTATTCCTACTGTAGAATAATAAACTACTAACCAACCTTATTTCATACCTATTCTTCACTTCTATTCACGGTAATTTAGATTTGTTTCTCTGACTCTCTCCCTCTTCCTTCACCTGTTTCCGTATTAACCGACATTTCGGTAATCCGACCGTCTGTCAGTCCCGTTTGGATCGGATTATTGAGACTCTACTGTACTTGAATAAATATTCAAAGCAAAAGTATATTTCACATTAGGTGACTTGTACAAAATGTTCCATTTGCAAAATTCAAAATTTAAATCAGTGTATGTAGTCCATATTAGTGGCTCGCGTGGGCTTTCTTTTGATCACAAAGCGCTTCATTATTTGGAGTTATGAATGTCACCTGCGAGTACAAATCACGTTCCATAATTGTAATCTTTGGACCAGTAATAAAAAGATTTACTCACAAAAATATATTTTTGCAAGAGGCATAAAAATAATTGATACCTTATTTCAGGGTATTCTATGGATATTTCAATCCAAAATATTTTTATAATAATGGAAATTGATAAAAACTCAAGGAAAAGGGAAAATAAACTAATAAGAGTAAATTTGATGAAGAAAACCCACCTAGGGAAAGAGGAAAAATGTGGGAGGAATACAATGTATAAAGGTGACAGTTTTGTGCATTGGATTCTTCCCACATTTTTCCTCTTTCCCTAGATGGGCTTTCTTCATCAAATTCACTCTAATTAGTTTATTTTCCCCTTTTATTTAGTTTTATAAATTTCCCTTACTATAAAATTATTCAGCCATTGGGTCACCTTATTTTTAAACATCAATCCAAAATATGTAATTTATTTCCCTCTGAAATTTTGTTTTCAAAGCACAAATTGTTGAAATTTCTATACATTGTTTTTTCTCTATACAATTCGTTGATACAGACAGATGTCCTTTATTCCGATTTGAAAAATTTTCTATACCAATTACTGATGCTATTTTATATTATGATAAACAAATAAAGAATAATTCTAAGCTTTCCTCGTGGAGCCTGAGATAACGATGGCGAAGCCCAAGAAAAGCTCGAAGCACATTTCTAAAAACGCTGCGTTATACAGCTGGCTGTTTCTTTTAACAGGTGATTCAATTTTGATATCTGTAAGATCAATCTAGTAAGTTTTTATAAATGCTAGTTTCATTATACCTATTTTATCTAAAAGGCTATTTCTATGTTGATGATGAGTTCCATGACATGGATTAGTATTTTATAACGAAGGGAAAAATATAATAACACAGTAAAACTAACCTTTAACAAAATACATTTTTTTCTCAACATTGATAACATTTTGAAATAATAATAATAATTATTATTATTATTATTACTATTATTGTATGGATATTGATAATATCAATCAAAAGCGACAGTTCCAGATCATATGAATTTACGTATAAATACATGAAGATAGTTTTAATAACTTTCGTAGCTCTTAGTGTTCATCATAACATTTTCTTATCGTAGCTATATCAGCATCATTTCTCCAACACAATGCGAACGAAAACCAAATCCGAATGTTGTACTAGCTATTATAATCTAGAGATAATATATTCCCCCTCCCCTTCAACTAACAACTGATTTTAATATACTTGTTTCCATGATGTGCACTCTATAGTATTTTATTATAAGAAAGTTGTGCAGGATATTCAAATGGAAAATCTGATCTGACTAAATAGTTCTCAGGCCTAGATACCATTTTATGTTTATATCGTGGTCATGAAACTAGGGAAAGTCACATTCCTCAGACGTGGAGCTAGCGACTCTTAATTATTATCTAAATATAACGTCAATTCGTGCTCAAATATTGTATTTATATCTGAGCCAGGGGTAGCCAAACTATAAACTGCAAGTTAAAATGCTTGGTTCTCAACGGGTGTGAATGGCCTCCACACCTCACAGTAGGGGTTATTGGTAAAACAAATCACCGTGTCTTACTACCTGTTTAAGTTATGATAATTACTCTAATGGTATAGGGATTAGGGAGTAAGTATTTTATAGGTTTTCGGCACAAATTTATCTGATTGCCAAACCCCTCCTTCACCTCTGACAAGACGTGTATTAATCACAACTTGTGAATGTGTGGAATGCCAGGCCTCTACCGTAGTTCGGATTTCACGTTAAACTGTAGGTCCTCCATTTAATCTCGCAATCACCCTACCATTACACATTAGCGTAAGTGCGTATAACCCGAACGGGTAGTAAAACGTGGTGCTAATAATAATAATAATAATAATAATAATAATAAATATAAGTATCTAATATAATATCGAACATTAGTTGCTAACAATATCACGGCCTTGCTGAATTTAAACACATCACTTCCAGCCTCCGAGATGAACTTTTAATTTCTAAACTCCCATTTGGAAATACAGCCAATAAAAAACATAAATATGATTATATTGTGCAATGTGTAGTTAATTGGCTAAATGTCACGTAAAGGTGGTATTTAATAATAGTTTATTATTGTTGTTACTACAATGCTTTATGTAATGTGCATTTCCTGAACATGATTACAAACGAACTTAACATTAGAACACACCCGCTTCGGTGGCCGTATGGTCCAACGCGCAACTCTCACAGTAGACTAGACTGCGATGACTGGGAGATCGTAGTTCGAATCTTGGTCTGGTGTACTGAGGGTGGTTTTTACAAAATAGTTTTCGACTCTCCATCCACGCAAATGCGGTTACACTTCCTATAAATAATAACCTCCCTAATCCCTTATATCATTAGTGTAATTAGTAGATAAGCGTTTTACTGAACGGGTAATTAGACGCAGTGCTAAAAACAAACAAAAAAAAATAGAACCAGCACAGCACCCAATTCATTGACTGTTAATTTGTTATTGTGACAGGGTACTAGGATCAAACACGGAACCTTTGACTCAGCAGATTGAGGGGCTACTGAATGAGCTAAGAAGTTGGACAATATAATATTTCTATTACACACTTCAAAGTTCAGAGTCATAGCGAATATTTTAATAATGTTTTGGCCCATGGCAAACCTGATGTCGAATAATATGTTCTTGCTATTTTATTTCAGATGTATTTCAATAGTGTATGAAGACCAATAGGCTTATTCAATTTTTCGTAAAAATTCAATGGACTTGGGAAAAATTTACAAAACAATTAAATTTACGGATGCACTGTGTAATTTTAAAAACGTTTAGGCGGAAAAGATTTAACCACTTAAGATGGGGTGCTAGTGAGCGTGAGTTTAGGGCAGTATTTTCGAAGTTTTTATAGCATAAACACTTATTTGGCCAAAATAAATCAAATATTTCTTCTATAGAATCATGGAGTTTAGTTTTCCGCACATGATAATCTCAACAGTTCTTTAATATCTGTCAAGGGTGTCCTGGAATTTAGTGACAACTTTTTCTCTGCATTTAAAATGTTTGTCACCAAATGCCGCTATGCTCATGAGAGATATTCAAGAACTCTTGAGATTAGCATGTGCAGAAAGCTAAACTCTATGTTTCTATAGAAGAAATATTTGATCTATTTTTGCCCAAAAAATGCTTATGCTATAAAAACTGCAAAATTAATGCACTAAACTGGCGCTCACTAGCACCCCCACCTTAATAAAATGAGATGGTCGCTAAATTGTATAGGCGTGCATTGATATATTTTAGATTTAAATGTCTCGATTTTTTTGTTTTTTATTTTTTTTTTTTTTTACGATTTTTACAATCCAGCCTGACTATCCACATATCTATACGATATGGTTAGGGATGGAAAAGGTATCCATTATTAGGATATAAGCCCGAATCTGTGTGACCGTTGAGAGGGAAACAGTCTAGGAAAACAAACAAACTTTAAACCCCCAGTGGAATTCGAACCTCAACATCCCCGTCAATGGCGTGATCAGCAGTACGGGTGTCTAGACATAGTGGACATAAAAAAGAAGTTCATATCTGTTGACTTAAAATAGTCATAAAAAAGGTCACGCCAATCAATAACAAAATGGAATGACAAACCAAGTGAACGCATTCGCCTCAAGCGAATTCTCCGTATTTATTACACACGCAAAAACAGGACTCAGAAGTGGATGGTACAAAAAAGGAAGATGAATATACCGTCACGGATGAATATGTCAATTAGTAAACAACCTTTTCGTCAGAGATATAAAAATACACCATCGACGGGGACCGAAAACGTGGCGTTCTTGGAAAAGAAAGAGAGAGAGAGAGAAAATCCAGCCACAGCGCGAAATACTTTGCTTTGAGTTTGAGTCACCTCGAACGATTCGAATGAAAGAGATGGACTTGTGGGATTGGTTGCGTCGCTGTGACGTCAGAAGAGATCACAAGCTGTGATTGGCTTTAGTTGGCGCGAGAGCGCTAGTTTATTTCGCTTTATATCTGGGAGTAGTAGGAGTCGCGCGCTTAGTTCATTGCTGTGTTTCAGAGTTGAGTGACGCTAAAGTGATAGATCATCTTATTTGTTATTAGAACTTATATAATATATTGTTTATTCATACCAGAAGAAATGAGAGGTATTATCGCGCTTTTTGTTGTGTTGGCAGTTGCATTCTCAGATGCTAAACCAAGTGAGTAGCTTTTTATTTAAATATCCACATTAGTCTAGTTTACCGCATCCCTGAGTACCTGGGATAAGGCACCAATCTCATCTAGTCTGGTTTGCTGGAGAGGGGACATCGGCCCTTGACTCTAAGTTGGATATACTACCCCCCTCTCCCCACCCCCAAATTGTTTGCCACGCAAATGAGATATATTTCCTCAAAAATTCTATCTTCCTAATCCCCAATGCCGTAGCCAGCCAATAATGTCAAGGGGGGGAGGGGGGGGTGTTGGTGGGCACATCTCCCAAATGCCGAAGGTTAGAAAAAATTCTAAATGATAAACAGTTCTGTAAGCTATCTGAGGTGTTTTTTTTTTATGGCAACATAGATCCCTAACTTCCGAAGGCTAGGAAAAATTCTAAATGTTAAACACCTCTTGAAGCTCTCTGAAGTGCTTTTTATGGTAACACAGCCCCTTGCACTTGCACCTTAATTTTGATATTGTTTAAACAGTAAATAAAGCCATATGTATTTTGTTAGTAAAATCTCAGGTGGGGGGGGATTTAACTCCCAATCCCCCGTCCTGACTACGGCCTTGCTAATCCCTGATACACGTGTAAATAAGCGGATGGGTAGTAAGATGTAGCTTAGGAAAAAAAATCTATAAAATGATTCTGGTAGGAAGAAAGGTTAAGAATATGTAAACATTTTTATTGTGGTCAACATAGATAATATTAAGTTATATCGTTAGTATTATTCCACAGTTATTGATAATATCTATCATAATTCATAAGTGACAACTGCAGATCACATGGCTTTACTTACAAACACATGAAACAGTTTTAGTAACTTTTGTTCAGATACTGTTCTTCCTACCAGAACCCTACTATAGTTTGTTGCTGTAGTAGCTATAATTCGTTAAATTCGTTTCTATCACCGCGTCTTACTACCTGTTCAGATTATACGCATATATAATAATTACTCTAATGGGGGTAGGAATGAGGAAGGAGCATTTTAGAGGTAGTCTACCCGCATTTGCGTGGAAGGAGAGTGAGAAACCATTTATTATACCACCCTCACTAGACCCAACCGGGACTCGAAC
Organism: Timema podura; assembly: GCA_033556935.1. Taxonomy (NCBI): domain Eukaryota; kingdom Metazoa; phylum Arthropoda; class Insecta; order Phasmatodea; family Timematidae; genus Timema; species Timema podura. The sequence goes on along the minus strand of JAVRXN010000002.1, from coordinate 55,285,554 downwards.
CCAGATCACCCCATCATCAATGGGCCAGTCTAACACGAGAGTGACGCCTTAGACCATTCGGCCAAGTGGGTAGCTTATTGTTGAATCACGCCATAACCCTCCCCCCTCTGCTTGAAGCAGCTGGTTTCAACAATTACAAACATGTTTACTCACTAAAAATATGTACGCACGCTCCTACAGTCACAGTTTTTTTAGGACCTAACACCACACGCATAATTATAAGTAATTAAGAACCATAGCACAGTATTAAAGTATACACCTAGCTTCGAATAAATTAGACAACGTGCGTGAAACGTGTTTTTTTTTGTTGTTTTTTTTCGTTATACCCGCATAAGCCCACTAGTTGAATAAAGAGTGGACGAGAATTTCCGATAGCCTGAACAGACATTAAAATGCTTAAAACTAAAAGTAAATAAATCACCTACCAGTCCATAAATGACAAACAAGCCCCCCTCATAATTCATGCAGGTCTCGCGCTTAGTTGCGACATCTAGGAATGTCCCGGACATGTACTATGATGACTATTGTATTTGTGACCATGACGCGATACACTCGAATGACAGGTGAGCTCTTATTATGCTAATGAGAGCTTATTATTCAGCGCACAGCGTTTACTGGGAGCCAATCGTATAGCTAGCTGCTCAGACTGACTCAAGGGGTTTCGACAGAATGGGCTGTGGGGGCTAGGCCCTTCCCTAAACTTAGAGAAAGGCCCTACATGCCCGTTAACTTTTGGCGGGAAATTTATTAACAGTGCGATGTAAATCCACATATTCAGGTTGTCGAGTTAATTATGGCTAAAAGGGTTATCAATATCAGGTCTCATATAATCTCTCTTCTCGTTTATGCTTTACCTTGTACATAGTATCTCGTTTAGGCGTATTTATGTTATCTTTTGCATCGCATATTTCTCGAACTTAAAGAAAATGTACCCACATTTGCGTGGTGAAAGAGGGGGAACCATTTAAGAAAAAGAACACCTCGAAATACTTTATTGGGACTCGAGCCTCAACTTTCCAATCACATTAACTCCATTCTGTTGCCGAGAGTGACTCTTAAAATCGTAAAATGTCCGATGCCGTTCCTCATTTTAATAATTGAGACATAAAGCAAACACTTTGCAGAGGGGCTGAGGGATTATAAGTTATCTTTAAGTCTCAACTAAAATGGGACACTATACAGGCAAAATACACACCATTTACATTGTGCATTGCTCCTCCCCCTAGGACATTGTTAGGATAATCGTGTCTTGCAGATTACAGTAGACCGGACATCAGCGTGAATAGAAGAATCTAGAACCGGAGAGACCATTGGGTGGGGGGGGGGTAGGCATACCTAGATGGAAATGGAAGGATAACATTAGAAAGGACCTGAAAGAGGGCGTAATGAGGTGGACTGGGTAGAACTAGCTCAAGAGAGGGATAGGTGGCATACTTTGTATGTGAGGCAATGAACTTTCAACTTCATAATGCTTTAGGGTTCGGCCAGACTGACAAGCGTGCGAGCGAGCGTGTAAGCGACTGGGTGGCCAGACTGGCGAGCGAGCGCGTGATTAGCAGATAGTTCTCGTTAGTTGTTGACGAGGAGGCTCCGAATCTTGGCTGAGTGAACTGAGGGGGGTTTTAACAAGTGATTTATTGCTGTGGTTTTCTCATCCTCTCTCCACGCTAATGGTGATTCTTATTTGTAAAGTCCTATTTTGATAATATTGAATTATTTTAACATATCAGTTTATATATATATATATATATATACATACGTATGGTTTATGATCTTACCAATTAATATAGGCCGTTAATAGCAAGTGTGCTAAGCCTATCGATAATAATAAAAATGTCAAAATGAGAAGTTTTCCTATCACTCAATGAACCAACATTCAATAATATTGCCTAGCGCCTGTAAACTATACTACTGGTTCGAGCACGCGCGCTTGAAAAATAGAACTAGTTCTATTTTTCAAGCGCGTGCGCTCAGACCTCAGACCTTTCCATCATCGTCAACCCAGTCCTCAAGCCTTATACTGCATGACCACCTGTAAATAAATCCTTACTTAATTTTTCGATTAACAATGATGGAAAAGTTTTAGTAACTAGGGCCTTAAGCTATTTATTATTGCTTCCAATCTGAAATCTTATTTTTAAAGATATCTGAGGAATAAATTGAAGAAAACATTTCGAATGTTCTGTTTCCTAAAAGTGAATTAACTTTTGTTGTAAACTACTGAAATATAATACTAAACATATCTACTTTATACCATTTTATTAAAACATCTATGAGGACTAACTAATTTAACCAACTAACAAATTAAATTATCCTAAGAGAGTACATTCAATAATACACACCTGGCCATAGCGTCTACATAATTATTTAAAAATTGGATAGCAACACAAATACTGAATATATTTGGCAGCACCAGCTGGAATCAAACTGGATTCGACCCCTTTAAGCTAAAACTATTTAGAAGCGGAGACTGACTCTTTCTTACCTTCTTAGAAAGGAAGATGGATAGCCTTTGACGGGTAGGTCCAAGTTGAAGTCTCAACCGAATGCACTAAGAAGATTTTCCACACTCGATGTGTAACTGAGGTTTTTCCACGCCTTATCCATGCTAATGCAGGTGCATTTCTTCCCAATACCTTCCCCAAGATCAAATCGTTAATAATCTTGTTGCTGAACGTACTAGTATACCTCATTCCCACCTGAATGGCGCTTTATATTTTATTCCTTAAAAAATTATAAAATCGTGTAAATATAGATATAGGTTACACTGATTTACCTGATTCAGTGGCTGCGTGGTCTAAGGCGTCACTCTCGTGTTAGACTAGATGGTCGATGACAGAGAGATCAGGGTTTGATTCCCAATCGGGTGTACTGAATATAGTTTTTCCAAAATGGTTTTCCACTCTTCTGCCACACAAATGTAGGTACACTTCCTCTGAATTCCACCTTTATCATCCCTAATTCAGTAGCCTAATTAGTGCATATGCGTATAGCCTGAACCGGTAGTAAGACGCGTTACTTAAAAAAAACACTGATTTATGTAGAAAGGCCGTTTTGAAAGTTTTTTTTCTTTTTTAGGGTTTTGATAGGTAAAAAACCTTTCAGAACGGAATTCACATCAAAATCCGAGTGTGTTTCTAAAATTCAATGAGTTTCCTCATTTTCACTCATTAGAAAGATTTAGATCTTTACTGAAAATATTGTCTCAACCCCCGAGGTCAATGGATGTCCGTTCATAGCCGACGTCTGTGGCGAGACAAGTAGTTTCCCGTCCTTCAAACAATATAAGCTGTGATAGACGGTAACGCGAATTAAGGTAAACATATTTGCGGTTTTTATAATTAAAAAAATATTTTAGCCAACGTAAATAAAAATTGCTTCAGTAGCAATGTTAAATTTAATTTTCTCTATATAATAGTAATCTCAACAGTTCGTTAATATTTATCATGGACATATTTCAGTGTTACTAAAAGTTTTGCCGATGGATGGCCACCAAATGGAAGTTATGAGTACCTGTGCCCTGGGAGGTAGAATAGGAGGAAGTAGAGGTTTAAAAGTTATGCAGGAAAAACGTTCTTTTCAAGCAATTCCATTTCACAACTATAAATACAAGACAAACATTATCAAATGAAATTTTAAACTAAAATTTTATATAGCCTACGTAATTACATTAAATTAATAAGTGATGGTTGTTTTGTATTATACTTAGCACCCTAAACCTCATAATACTTTTTGATAAACGATTGTTCAAATTTGTTGACATAAGGTTGATAGTTTATTATTATTTTTAACACCCTAAACGTAATAAAAAAATATGATAAATGAATGTTCAAATTTGTTGACTTAAGGTTGATAGTTTTTATTATTATTATTATTATTATTATTATTATTATTATTATTATTATTATTATTTTTAACACTCTAAACCTAATAAAAAAGATGATAAATTATTGTTCAAATTTGTTGACTTTTAAGGTAGCTAGTCTTCCTTTTTTATGTAACTTGTGTCTACTTGGAAAGGAAATACAGTATAGTATGGATATATCATATTTAATATTTTGCATTTGAATTTTTGTAGAGTATTATAATCATGTGATCAACATTCTTTAATTCATTATTACTACAAAACTTCCTGGGATTCTACGGACCACTTGATAGCCCATCGCGGATCACACTTTGAGAAACACTAGCATAGTGGGTATTTGAACACGACTTTTTCTCTGCGTTTAGAACGTTTATGTTTAAATGCTGTATTCAAGACATCTTGAGATTACTATGTATAGAAAATTAAACGAAACGTATGTACTGAAGCATTGTTTTATTTATTTTGGCTAAAAATTATTTTTGCTACCGTAAGAATCATAAAAATACGGATCTTGTGTTTCCTTCACTTAGATTTTTTTTAACGCCGCGTCTTACTACCCGTTTGGGTTACACGCTTATGTACTAATTACGCTAATGGTTTTAGGGATTAGGAAGGTTATATTTATAGTAAAGTGTACCTGCATTTGTGGGGAGGGAGAGTGGACTTTTTTTTAAAACTACCCTCAGTACACCCGACAAGATTTGAACCCCGATCCCTTTCATCGGTAATCTAGTCTACCATGAGAGTAGCACCTCAGATGATGTGGCCACTGAAGCGGGCCTTCTAGTGTGGGTCATTTGATTGGTTAGGGTTTTAGTTATAAGATGCATTGCAACTACAGCCATTTTTTTTCATGAAAATATCCTTATCTTGTTTTGTTTGCATGTAATGCGTACAACCGATCGGATAGTAAGACCCGGTGCTAAAAACAAAACAAAAAATCTTCATGTATTCATACACCATACGCCAAGTAATCTTATCTATTTGTCACTTTTAATATATATTAGTAATACCTATAAAACACCAACTATATATTAAAATGTTATTTTCGTTGACTGACCGCCTCGTGGCCGTAGTTGGTAACGCATTGGTTGAGCCAGACTGTGAGGAACGGGGAGATCGAGGCTCGAATCTCGGTCGGTGAACTGGGGTTTTCTTTCCTAAAATGGTTTTCCACTCTCCTCCACACAAACGTGGTTCACTTCCTCTAAATTCAACCTTCCCAATTCCTAACCCATTAGAGTAATTAGTACATAAGCATATAATTCGAACGGGTAGTAAGATGTGGTGCTATTATTATTATTTTCGTTGACTGCAAAATTAATATTTATATTTTCTCAAAGCTTCTTCCTTTAAAATTATATCGTAGGCCTACTTATTGGTATATTAATATCCGTGTGATGTGAATAATGTATTGGGTTATCATCTTTGAAAAAAAAATATATTTGTCCATGTTAAATAATTTTTGGAGGTATTTAGTAACGTAAAAAAAGAACTCTATTCTCGTGAGCTTGCCTTTATTAAAATCTGCAAAATAAAGTTTCCACTTGGTTTTTAATTTTTAATAAATTTGTAAGAAATAATTTAATCCTTAAAAAAAAAGAACCCACCTAGGTAGGTATGTGGACAAAGATGTCATTGATGGAGAGATTCGAATCACAGGCGTGTGCAACGTGGGTGCCAGGGCACCCCCACTAGTTACAACAACAACAAAAGTTGGAAAAGTTGGAGTGACAAAAGGACCCAGTACTAAACTTTTTTTAGAAAGTGCATCGATGGATATTCCAAGGGTAGCGGTTATGTAGGCTTGATGGAGGGTTTGTTACAACACCTCATGGTGCATCGATGGATATTCCAAGGGTAGTGGTTATGTAGCTTGAGGGTCTACTACAACACCTCATGGTGCATCAATGGATATTCCAAGGGTAGTGGTTAATGTAGGCTTGATGGAGGGTTTGTTACAACACTCATGGTGCATCGATGGATATTCCAAGGTAGCGGTTAATGTAGGCTTGATGGAGGGTTTGTTACAACACCTCATGGTGCATCGATGATATTCCAAGGTAGCGGTTAATGTAGCTTGATGGAGGGTTTGTTACAACACTCATGGTACATTGATGGATATTCAAGGGTAGCGGTTAATGTAGGCTTGAGGGTTACTACAACACCTCATGGTGCATCGATGGATATTCCAAGGGTAGCGGTTAATGTAGGCTTGATGGAGGGTTTGTTACAACACTCATGGTGCATCGATGGATTTCCAAGGGTACGTTAATAGCTTGATGGAGGGTTGTTACAACACTCAGTGCATGATGATATTCCAAGGTAGCGGTTAATGTAGGCTTGATGGAGGGTTTGTTACAACACTTCATGGGATCGTGGATATTCCAAGGGAGCGTTAGTAGGCTGATGAGGGTTTTTCAAACCTCATGTGCATTGATGGATATTCCAAGGGTAGCGGTTAATGTAGGCTTGAGGGTTATACAACACCTCATGGTGCATCGATGGATATTCCAAGGGTAGCGGTTATGTAGGCTTGAGGGTTACTACAACACCTCATGGTGACAAGGTCATGTGAGTATTCCAAGGTAGCGGTTAATGTAGGCTTTGGAGGTTTACTACAAACTTGTATTTTAAAACTGTGCATCGATGGATATTCCAAGGGTACGGTTAATGTAGGCTTGATGGAGGTTTGTTACAACACCTCATGGTGATTCATCAATGGTATTCCAGGGTGGGTTATGTAGCTTGATGGGAGGGTTTGTTACAACACCTCTGGTGCTATTCATCGAACAAACTGTCTTTGATACGGACATTGGATTGAAATATTTATGACGTTAAAAAAATACTTTTCATAGTTTGTTTTTTAATTTGTAATATTTTAAAAAAAGTCAATCACTTTCCCCATATACCATGATCGTTTATTGAATCGCACACACCACGCTCTGATCAGTTATTTTAAGAGTGTTTTTCTTAAATCTCACTTCCCCTTCATGACCACTCTCTATAATTCTACTCCCACTTCACATTATTGTAAGTATGTGGACTGTTGGTAAGATGGTGAGCAAGTAAAAATCAATTTTAGCACATCGCACGAAATATTCACAGCAAACAGAGCGATAGTCACACTTGATTTCTAATAACTGTGTAACTAATGGCTGCCCGATACCCGACAGTAACAAACACAGTCACGTGATCCCCAATTATTGCTCTCATACGAATGGGAGAAGCAAACAAAAAAAAAAAAAAAATATTTGAGTTTAATTTGAAGTGTGTTATTATGTATTTGTTAATACTGTGAACGTGTTCTGAAATGCTGTGTAAACGTTTTACTTAGAATGAATAGTAACAAACACCTTTCATAATAGGATATAGGACAAGCACACTTCTATTCCAGATCGTTATTTACACCCGCAGGGAAAGAAAAATATAACTTCTTACTTTTATCCGCGTCTTACTACCCGTCCGGGAATCTACATTAATTTTAATCGTGCGAGTAGAGTAGGAATGAGGAAGGTATAGTTTTGAGGATATATAAATGCATTTGCATAAAATGAAGAAAGGGAAATCATTTCATTAAAAACCTTCATTACGTCCAGCTGGGATTAGCTACTAGATATGCATACGAAGCCAGATATGCACACGGCACCACATGTGTGATCTCCAGACCATAATGCACACTAAAACAGAAGTGCAAACAAAAACTAATTTTCTTGTGGCACAAAATATTTAGGCATACACTGCAGTAGATTTGCGCACGAAACAAACTTGCACGAAAAACCAGTACCAAATGTTTTGTTCGCATTCCTTTTTTTTTTAATCGGTCCATTTGAAAACAAATGGTCTTACCTTTCTATTTATGTAACACTTTTTTTTAAATATTATTTTCTCTTCAAAATTTGTAACTTTTTGTGGCAGAACAATCCCATGGGTCAGCCAGTAGTCTCTATATAGGCCTACTTATTTTAGTGGTCCGAATTTGATTCGTGGCCAGGGAAAAAAAGTGTAGACATTGAAAATGAGTTTGTACGCTCTAAATATCCGGTAAAATTGACGGAGCATGATTGGCTGATTGTTGATCTTTTACTCTCTCATTAGCTGGTAAATTGACAGAGCATGATGGCTTGATTGTTAACTTTTACTCTCTCATTAGCTGTAAATTGACAGAGCATGATGACTTGATGTTAAACTTTTACTCTCTCATTAGCTGGTAAATTGACAGAGCATGATGCTTGATGTTAAACTTTTACTCTCTCATTAGCTGGTAGATTGACATCAGCATGGTACTGTTGTTGAACTTTTACTCTCTCATTAAACTGGTAAATTGACAGAGCATGATGGCTTGATTGTTAAACTTTTACTCTCTCATTAGCTGGTAAATTGACAGAGCATGATGGCTATTGTTGAACTTTTACTCTCTCATTAGCTGGTAAATTGACAGAGCATGATGGCTTGATTGTTAAACTTTTACTCTCTCATTAGCTGGTAATTGACAGAGCATGATGGCTTGATTGTTAAACTTTTACTCTCTCATTAAGCTGGTAAATTGACAGAGCATGATGGCTTGATGTTAAACTTTTACTCTCTCATTAGCTGGTAGATTGACATCATGATGGTCTGTTGTTGAACTTTTACTCTCTCATTAGCTGGTAAATTGACAGAGCATGATGGCTTGATTGTTAAACTTTTACTCTCTCATTAGCTGGTAAATTGACAGAGCATGATGGCTTGATTGTTAAACTTTTACTCTCTCATTAGCTGGTAATTGACAGAGCATGATGGCTTGATTGTTAAACTTTTACTCTCTCATTAGCTGGTAGATTGACAGATCATGATGGCTGTTTGTTAAACTTTTACTCTCTCATTAGCTGGTAATTGACAGAGCATGATGGCTTGATTGTTAAACTTTTACTCTCTCATTAGCTGGTAAATTGACAGATCATGATGGCTTGATTTTAAACTTTTACTCTCTCATTAGCTGGTAAATTGACAGAGCATGATGGCTTAATTGTTAACTTTTACTCTCTCATTAGCTGGTAAATTGACAGAGCATGATGGCTTGATTGTTAAACTTTTACTCTCTCATTAGCTGGTAAATTGACAGAGCATGATGGCTTGATTGTTAAACTTTTACTCTCTCATTAGTGATAAATTACAGAGCATGATGGCTTGATTGTTGAAACTTTTACATCTACATTAAGCTGTTAGATTGACATCATGATGGTCTGTTTGTGAAACTTTTCTCTTACATTAGCTGTAAATTGACAGAGCATGATGGCTATTGTTGTTAAACTTTTACTCATCTCATTAGCTGTAATTGACCAGAGCATGATTGGCATGATTGATTAAACTATTTACTCTCTATAGTGTAAATTGACGAGAATGTGGCTTTGACTTGTTAAACTATTTACTCTCTCATTATTGGTTAAGTTGACATCATGATGTTTATTTTTTGAACTTTTACTCTTCTCATAAATGGTAATTGACAGAGCATGATGGCTATTGATAAACTTTTACTCTATCATTAATGGTAAATTGACAGACATGATGTCTGTTTGTTGAACTTTTACTCTCTCATTAGCTGGTAAATTGACAGAGCATGATGGCTTGATTGTTAAACTTTTACTCTCTCATTAGCTGGTAAATTGACAGAGCATGATGGTCTGTTTGTTGAACTTTTACTCTCTCATTAGCTGGTAAATTGACAGAGCATGATGGCTTGATTGTTAAACTTTTACTCTCTCATTAGCTGGTAAATTGACAGAGCATGATGGTCTGTTTGTTAAACTTTTACTCTCTCATTAGCTGGTAGATTGACAGATCATGATGGCTTGATTGTTAAGCTTTTACTCTCTCATTAGCTGGTAGATTGACAGATCATGATGGCTTGATTGTTAAGCTTTTACTCTCTCATTAGCTGGTAGATTGACAGATCATGATGGCTTGATTGTTAAACTTTTACTCTCTCATTAGCTGGTAGATTGACAGATCATGATGGCTTGATTGTTAAACTTTTACTCTCTCATTAGCTGGTAGATTGACAGATCATGATGGCTTGATTATTAAGCTTTTACTCTCTCATTAGCTGGTAGATTGACAGATCATGATGGCTTAATTGTTAAGCTTTTACTCTCTCATTAGCTGGTAGATTGACAGATCATGATGGCTTTATTGTTAAACTTTTACTCTCTCATTAGCTGGTAGATTGACAGATCATGATGGCTTGATTGTTAAACTTTTACTCCCTCATTAAATGATAAATTCACAAAGCATGCGTGGCCCGATTGTTGAGTTTTCCTTGGAATTAAGCTAAGACATGCTTATGATATAATTTCTATTTTGACAAATTTCCAATAATTTTATATATGCACACAAACATTTAGTATGAGTTAATTTTGTAGTAGCCTACTTTTGGAATATTTACTTATTTCCTATTTGTTCATGTTTTCATCCTAACAAATGTTTCATAACGCATAAATAATAAATATATGTCTAACGTATAGTATAATTGCGATAGGAAAGTGGGTTTGAAACATATCACAAGTAGGCCTATTATATTCTCCTGATCCATAGCTATTTTATTTACCGTATCACAATGATTTACCATAATATTTTATTATTTTATCGATATTGGTACGATTTCTCAAAAGTGATAATTGAGGAAATATCATTTGACAGTAATATATATTATTCTATATTAATGAAATGAAGATTTTGTTTGTCTCTCTGTCATGTGCAGTGGCACATGCACGCAAGCACAGGTTTGAAATTTAAAAAATTAGTAGCCCATGTGCACGAACATATGCACCTCAAGGCTGGAATTTTAAAATTTGGACTAGATGTTTTTAAATTAATTAATAACTGGGTCTGAAGAAATAAAATTATGAGGTTTTTTTCGGTCTGCTTGAATAAAGTTAAGGGCAATGATGGGTATTTTTATTAGTGTAAAAATAAAGTATTATAGTAATATTCATTATAGTTGTGGTAAGGAGAAATTTTAATTTATAATATAACGGAACGAACTTAAATGTTACATTTACTTAAATTGATATGGATAACTTCTTTTGATCAGTTAAATCAAGATAAAAATAAGAAAAATAACGTGCAAGATGATTTATTTAAAGAAATACTTCAATTTATCATGAATTATGAAGTCACTTTTAAAAAGTCATCAATAAGATTGTTACAATAATAATGTTCTGGAATTATTAAATTAACAGATAAACAAAGAAATAATAATATGTGATGATTAAAATATTATAAGCAATAGCAGGTTATAGTATTGGCTGATAAGCAAACTGACCAGTGGATAAATAAAGTAGTTTTGGTACCTTATGTAAACCTCATTGGTGAGCATGTGGACTAAAGTTCAATCTCATCTAATCGGGTTTTACATTTTACACTGATATAGGTTTGAGTTAGAATCCCCTCTAGCTTTATTGATAGTATTTTTTCCTAGGCTTCCCACTCTCCCTTTATTCAATTGTGGGTGCAGTTCCTATGAAATCTAGCTTTCTCAACCCCACCCTGATAGCGTAGCTAAAATGCGAAAAGCCCGTCGTGTAGTAAGAAAGACGATATGAAGAGAAAAAAAACTGTGTCAGTAAGCCTGCGCTAAAGCATTGAAATTTCTGATCCGAATTCGAAGCTATAGCTAAGAACAAATTTACTTCGAAGTTCTTAATATTAGCATTTGAAAGATTCCAATCAAATTCTAACGTTCAAATACAAATAGATCACAGATTCGGATTCGATGGAATTTGATACAAAATTGAAATTTAGAAGCCAAACTTTAGTAGAATTTAACTTTCGATGTAGATTATTTCATCATCACATTTTCTTATTAATTTGTTAATTGGACCTGACTTAAAAATATATAATCTAGCTTAATATTATATTTGGATTTGATTTTTTAAATGCCATTATGAACTATTCAATTATAAACATTAAAATAAATATTTGATTAGGAATCGAATAGAAAATTTTCTGAAGCATGATATTCCATTCGGGTTAGTAAGCTAAGATTCGGATTCAAAATTGAGAATATTGGATTCCTTGAGGTAGTTTGACTACATTTCTTAAATGTGACAGAAAAAGTTTTAGAAATAACTCTTATCTTTGCAACGTAATTTCACTAATATCAGTGGAAAGTGGGTCGTTATTCTTATTAGTCCGTCCCAGTTGAGTGGGACGAGCACCGGCTACGAATAAAAAGGGATGTATGTGGTGATACCAACGGCCATTATGTGGTCACTTGCGATAGTAGGTCTTAGAACTGTTAGTTGGGCTGAGCTAGACGATACTTTGACTAGACGACAAATACAAAACTTTCAGCTCACTCGAGAAAAATAAATAACACACAAAAAATATTGTTTTCTTTAGATTGAACACAAAGCCATGTTCTATATCTGTGAATGTATTTAATATAGGAAACTATGCGGTGGCCTTATTTGACTGGAACCAATCCTAAAATATCATTAAACAAAATGTACCCACATTTGCAGGGATGATGATTAAGAAATCATTTAGGAAAAAACCTTCTTAGTATACACCCGGCCCGTTAGCTTGGGACATGCATCCGTGGGATTTCCGATCAGGCTTTTTTCTGCGGGATTTGCGTCCAGCCATAATACTCTAGTGGGATTTACGGCCGTGGCAAGTTTCGCCATAATGATTAGCCACCCAATCTTCAACATGATTAGGTGGAAGCAGATACAAGGCACCACGCATTTTGTATATTATTTGAATGTCCTTGTCTTCTTTGTATTCTCGCGCGAGGCCAACCTTTTGGATGTTCTTCCATTAACTCTTATAATGTCTAATTCTTGGGTTGAGGTTAAGTTAGTTAGGTTAGGCTAGGATAAGCTATAGTAGCCCCATGGCTTCTTTGGTGCTGACTGACAGCTCTGAAAAGTTACCAGACCAAATTATGTATCCCTACGCTGAACCATATGATCTGCAAAAACATGTGTTTAGCAGCTGTCACTTCTGACAGTCAAAATGTAGGTATATACCTAAATGTTGACTGTCAGAAGTCAGCTGTGAACTGTCAGTCAGCACCAAAGAAGCCATGGGGCTACTTTTAGATTGGGTTAGGATAGGTCCATAGAAAATAAAGCTTCACAATTAGGCATTTCGAATGTTAGTACATTATTACTACCATCCAATTTAAGGTCCCAGACCAAAATAAGGCTCCATAATATGATCCTTATTGAAACGTGCTTGGTTTTACAAATTTCAATGTGGTGGACGCAAATTCCACGAAGCAATTTTAAGCGGCGACAAATCCAACCGATCGCAATTCCCATGTAACTCCTGGTCCGGACTCAAACCCCACCCACTAATTTATAACAGATGACTAAATTAGACGGGCTTGACGTTTAGTCTGTGTGTCCACCGATGCGGGTCCTTAGAAAAGTTATCAGACAGACACCCATACGGACAATATAAAATGCTAAAATATTTGTTTAAGAAACCGGGAGTACGCGATGCACACTACATAGTTTTATTAATCCAATCATATATTTTTATGAGTTTAATAAACAAATCAACGCATATTTCGACGTGATGACATGGATTTTTAAACAAGACTTTTTTTTTTTTCGTTCTGTCGCAGTTTGTTTCACTTAACCCTACAAGTCATATAAAATTTGTAACTACCGTTTCTACTTTACAATATAGCAGGTGTTTGTTTATCTATTTTAAATGAAGGGCTACGTTGTTTAGGTGGTTGGGCCCTAAAGAGGTACGTGACACGTGTAAGTTTGTGAAATACCGCTATAAAGCGTTATCAGCCCTGTAGACCCACCTGCGACATCCCAGGTCATTGTAAAGAGCTCTAATCTCGTAGCTAAACGTGCCGGCTACAGTAAATTGTTGTTTAGGTACACGACCTGCAATTTGTCAACGTCTTGCTCAATAACAACGGATGTTAAAAAAAAATACAGAAGAAGATCTAATGATTTCAACACGAAGAAAGAGGAAGTTAATTGTCGCATCAGGAGCTGTAAATAATAGCGAGGTCACGGGGAAGGCTAACAGGCTGGAAGAATGAAGATACATTAAATAAACAGATGTTCTTGTTACGACGCAGTGTTTCTGTGAAGGTCCTACTGCTGTTTTTGACAAAGTGAAAGGTTAAACCAGTGGTTCGCAAACATCTTTAGATCACAGTATTTTAAAATAAAGTAATTTAATTTCCTGTATTCTCTCTTTAAAGTGGGAGTTTAGGGGACACGAGAAAATCTCGGTGTTTTTCAGTTTTTATAGAAAAACATATTTTTGGGCAAAATTAAAAAAAATATTACTCAAGTATAAACATAGTTTAATTTTATTCACATAATAATTTCAACAACTTTTTAACATTTTTCAAGAGTGTCCTGAAATTTAATGACAATTTTTTTCTCTTTTAAAAAGTTTGTCACCTAATTCCGCTATGCTCATGACAGATATTTAAGAGCTGTTGACATCACCAAGTGAAGACTCTATAGTTTTGCTACAAAAATGGTAAAAACACTGCACATTAATACAGCTCGAACCACGTGTAGAATCTTTGTAGAATTTTCTGTATTATACTTTGGAAAACGGTGGAATCGATACCAGTTAAATTGTGTTACCACATTTAAAAAAATAAACTACTAAACCGATCCCAATTTCTCAATTGTCTAATGAAGAAGAATGCTGGAAACTAAACTTCGATGCGTTTTCTGGTTTGCGCATTTAGTTTTGAATCTAATTTCCCGGTTAGTCAACCGTTAGCTATGATTGAAAGGAAATCTCAATGTGTGTAGACATTTTAGTTGTCAAAAAAGAACATGACGTGCTAAAACTACAGACAATCTTGTAACATAAGTTTATTTAACTTAATAGTCTGTGAGACGTGGGATTTATTTGATACTGGTGGCTAATTTTTTAAAAACCCAATAGTTTCATCTCATTCGAATTTATAGTATTTCTCTTGTTTTAAATTTTGATATTGATGAGTAGAGAAATTCGTAATTCATACACATGAGATTTTTTAATTTCTAGTTACCTTACAGGTAGAGAAAGTATTATTATGGTCAAAAAAATCTAATCCGAAAAAGTGGTTTTTGAATTTTCGTCTGTCTGTCTACCTGTCTGTCTGTACCTCTGACTAGAGCCTAAACTATTTTACCGATCGGGCTGAAACTTGGTATCTAGGGTTTTCATAAGGTTGCCCCGGGGTATTTTTGGAATTGGATATCCAACCCTAAAATTAAGGATATTTTACTGAAGGGAAAAAAGAGAAAGAAATCGATTTTCTCAAAATCGGCTCTAACGTTTTTGATTAAATTTCATTTCTACGCATTTATCAAATATTATAAACAAAATGGCCACCCTCATTTTCTCGGCAAAATGACTTTAAGTATTCTGGTTTGATGCGTAAATTATCATTTTTTTTTATCACATCGCCGAAACTATTTGAGATATGATTATTTGAAACATATTTTTATAAAAACCAATCATTTTCAAGCTAAGCGCATATACATATATTTTAACATTTCGAACAAAATATTGCGACCGTAAAATAAATCTAACCCGAGATGTTTATGGATGTCAACGTTTCATGACCCCCCCCCCGAAACCTAAAAAGTGGTTTTTGCAATGCCGTGTTATACGGATTTCTCGTTCCCGTGGCTAGGTTGTTGACCACAAGTTTAGGGAATCCTGGTTCGATTCCATGTAATGGTGACCAAAGTATCTACTATGTTTATTGATTTATGGTGCCAAAAAATAAGTAAATTTTTAAACTTAAGACTTAAGTGGGTCAAACGAATAGAAGTTCTGTCCTAGCTTCAATTTGCAACTCGTGTGCTGTTTAGAAAGAGGGCACGTTAAATACACCCAATCAAAATGCTAAACGTAATAATTAAAAAGCAATCATCCGAGCAGTAGTTGACTGACTTCCTGGTAGACGCGGCAAGCACACACCGCGTGTCCGTACGCCATTAGAAGTAAAACAACCCGCAGGATTGAACCAGAAACAAGACACACGACGTGACGAAACGTGCAGAAAATGTGCCAAACATTGCTTCACTCACCTCGTAGTTTACAAAACAAAGGAAAGGCCGCCATATTTAGTATATCTCCCCCACCTCCTTCCACCCGTGTGTTCTGTTGTTGGTAGCTGACACTTTGATGTCGAAATGGTTGTTATTGGGGTTCTGTTGAAGAACGATTGGGTGAACTGGGTACATCAAGGACACCTTGTGATATCTAAGACGTGGGCACGATTAATAAAATTACCTTATATATCGTTCATCACAGATCATAAAGCTGTATAGGCCTAAACTGTGAGATTATACAGTATTATATATTTACTAAGAACAGCAAACCTGACCGCAAATTGCGCTATACTTAGGTATACATTTAAAAAAAAACTTTAACAAGGACTTTTTTCAAGCTAAAGAAAATAATTAATATTTTTCTCAAAATAATACAACACAAATAGATATAAATTTTAGTTTTAAAGAAACTTTATTTAAAAATTTAAAATCCATGAGGCATTCATATTTGCAAAGTGTCTGAGAAAACTTCAGTATAGACAACATTATTTGCTACAATTTCACTCGATAGCCCCATTGGTTCCAGACATGGAGATGACCTTTTCGACTTCCGGTAAAAGTTGCTATAATTTTAATAGCGGTTGCACATCTTCAGGTCAACATATTTATATTAAAGTCTTCATTTGTCAATTTGGACACATAAAAAGGTCGATATTGGGTCTGGCAAGAATATACACTTTCATACTAAAGATATAGATAGTATTTGTGGGTTTCTAAACAACAAGGGTGTGCCAGAAAAATAGTAGGATCGTTAGATGAATAATTTATTAGAGATGTGGATCTCAACCTAAAGTCTGTTCAGCGTAGGAATTGTTTTCTGAAAGACCTTTTTCCCTACCAGAAATCTATTATATAGTAGGATATTAATAGGAAAAAAGACCTTTCAGAGAGTAATTCATACCGTGAATGGAGAATACTTACTCGGTGAATTCGAAGTTATTTTGATAAGCGGGTTGCATCATGACTTGACGCCCTGAAACACTCTACACTTATACGCCAGTGTACAAAATAGAAAGAGAGAGAAAAAAATTAGCCGTTCATTTATGTGAGGTCTTTATTTTTACCTGTTGATAACACTCCCCCTCTTTTTCTGACGAGTATAAACACTCACTCTACTATTTGTCGTGCACATCATTGACTTGCATTTCAAAACTAGCCTTTACTTGTTTTATATTCTAGATAGACATATGCTTCCATGAGCCTTTTTAATCCACCTCCTGGCAGGAAGATTCCTACAGTCCATTTTAGGGAATTAACCAAATAGCTTGAATTGTAAACTTTTTTTAAACATGTTTTGAGATAATAAAAAAAACATATTTTGTGACAGTGTAAGACTATTTTTTAAATTATTTTAGAATGTACGGTTTTTGTATCAACTCGCAGAATATCACGTAAATATATGAACATGGTAAATCCTATCTTGACTTGCCTTTACGTCATGTGCAGGCAACTTCCTAACGGACTGATAAAAGTATTTGTTCCGTATGGAAGGAGGATTTACAGGGATGGGGGTTAGACCAGACTTTTCCAAAGAAAATCTAAAGTCATATATAGATTTTAGAATTTATTTCACAATCAAAGTATACTTTAACGCGTAATATTTAAAAACATAATTGAATCTTAGCCAACGATAGATAAAAAATAGTAATTTTAATACGCGCTCCTAAACTAAAAGCATATCTGCAATATACAGGTTGTTTATCTCACTCTTTACCCCTGAGTTTCCCTTATAGCTTTCAAACTAATATACGATATTGGTGTTTGAGAAGCACTCAGGGGCCGAGAGTGAGTAAAACATCTTGTAGATTGTGTTTGCGATCCAGCAGCAACCATCCCGCATAAAAGTACACAAAAAAAACCATCGTTGGTTAGAGATCAGATTATCTCTCTTTTCTCAGTCAATATTGTTGTCACTTATCAAAAGTGACAGTTGAATAACACATTGTTTTATATATGGATGCATGGAAATTAAATCTATTACAGTAAGTACATTTTTGAACTGTCTTTCTAAATCGATTCGACTGAACACAAATTGTAAACTAACAGCTAAGCTTTAGTAGACTGTAAACTTAAGTGAAAGTCCAATATACTTTCCGTGCTCTGCGTCTTACTACCCATCCGGGATATCCGAATATTTACTTTTAATTGAGTGAGGTTGAGGAATGTAGGTTTTAAAGGAATAGGACCCGCATTTGCATTGAGGGAGAGAGCGAAACCGTTAAAGGGTTATGGTAAAACGCCTAATACATCCAGCTTGGGTTCGAAACCCGACCTCCCCATCACTGCGAAACCAAACTAGACGAACTTGACGCCCCCTGCCAACCGATGCGACTAATATATATTTTTTAAATAGGTGCGATAGTGGTTTATATAAAGCTATTTCTTCGTGACTTCTTGAAATCTCCGTGCATGCTCACTTTACCATCGTCAGTTCATGGTTAATATTTTTGAAAAACTAAACTATCTCCCTTGGTAAAATTAAGAGTTTGTTTGTCCATGATGAGCGTTGCGCGAGGTCTACCTCACCTAGAAATCTGAAATTTTAATATTAGTAGCTCCTGTGCACAAAAATGTGCACCTCCAAATTGGAATTTGAAATTTTTTATTAGATTTTTTTTTTAATTTACTAAAAACTGGGTCGGAAAAGAAATAAAATGAAGATATTTTTTCCTGTCTGTTTTCAGCAAAGAAATGCATTGCCTGAGGTAGTCACGCAATGCATTGCGTGGTTACCCCGGGCAACGCCAGGTAATTTTACTAATATCATCATAAAAAAATACGGATATAAACCGCTGTAAATGTGTCAGTGATATGAGTTGTTAAAGTTTAAGAGTGTATCTCCAATGGGTAGAATCAATAGAATGTAAAGAAAATATATCCAGATTTACGTGGAGAAATCTTGAATATTTTTTTTTTAATACTCATCACATTCACAGTCGGAAATTGAACCCCGACCACCTAATCCCAAGCGAACCGGACTATATGAGCCTGACGTTCAGTCCACGTGACCACCGATACGAGTATCTTGTATTTTGAAGGCTTTCCTTAGGTAAATTAGCTTACAGTCGGGGTGTAAAGTGGTTAAACAAAAGTTGACCTAAATTTATGTTCTCATTTAAGTTTTGGTTTCTTTGAATAAAAGCAAATAAGACTCCTTCAAACAACATTCAATAACATTTTTAGTTTAAGTTAAAACAATACTTTGAGCTGTGCTACATTTGGAATAACAACATTACAACATGGATGGTAGCCATATTGAAACTAACTAATTTTACTCTTCTTTTTTATTTTGTCAACCCCTCGGAGATTGTGATCGTAAAAAAAATAATTAAACTCGATATTTTATGGATGTCACGTTTTATGACCCCCTGAATCTGAAAAAAAAAAATTCAATACCGTCCGTCTGTCTATCTGTATTTTACTGCGACTAGAGCCGAAACTATTTACTGATCAGGCTAAAATATGGTAACTAAAGTTTTAATAAATTTTCCTAGATGTGTTTTGTTTGCAAATTATCCATCCAACCCTAAAATTAAGGGTGGTTTAATTAAGGGAGAAAATATAAAAAAGTTGATTTTCTCAAAATCGGCTCTAAAGATTTTGATTAAATTTCATGTATAGGCATTATTATCTATATTATCTTATATTTAACATTACAACCAAAATGGCGCGATTGTTTCCCCATGAAAATTACTTTGATGATACTTGAGCTAAACTGAAATTTCCAATTTTGATCGTAAAGGTATCTACAACTCTTTAAGTTACGAAATAACCTATCATTGCAATCTGCAAAGCTACGACTACTTTTATTTTCCGAACTACAGGCCAAAAATATATATATATTTAAATATAGCTTTGGGAGACGTATAATTGATTATTATGTTCTTTGGTGGACCTGTGTGTTTCTCTTTTCTCATTGTTTCTGTGACAGTCCATATTATTTCATTTATTCTCTTGGGTGGAATGTAACTCTGTTTTGATCACTATGTGTATGCAAGTAAATATATTTATTTTTAGGTAAATTAGAGTGAAAGTATGTCCATTGAACCGCATTTAGTTAATTGGTTAGGTATTAGAGGGTTGTATTAACTTGATTCTAATATGCATGCATATATAACCGCCTTAGCAGCCACCAATATGCCAAACACAATTACAATGATACATTTTAGACCCTCACCGAGATTCGAAATTAGTGACAATTTTAAGGGGGTTGATTGTTGAAGCACTGAGCCTTGTTCAGAAATCCCGCTTTATTTGAGAAATGGTTTATTTCAAAATATGGCTCATATTAAAATGTAATAATGGCATCAACGTCCCCTATAGGAATAAAACTCTTAAACTTTGAGTTTCGTAATTTTTTTTAAAAATATAAGAAAAGTTGAAAGGAGATTATTTTAAAAGACATTTCTCGCGAAATGTTGCAGTTCTGAAATCAAAGTAAATAATTAGAAGCAAAGATCTAACCTTCCTCAAACAAATAAATTAATTTTTGAACGGGGTCACGACATGATAGTTGATAGAAGATTGTCTTAATGATTTTGAAGCTTCAAAACTTCCGTTTGCATAAGAAATACAGCAATGCGAGGATATTTCCCTCTAACTATGTTTTACTAAATCATAGTTTAAGGAAGCCTACGTGTGCATAGTAGGGCCTAAACATTTTTGTTTAATTTCCTTGGAAAATAAAATAGGTGACCATTTCAAACCATAAATTCCTCAAACTAGCTATTTATTCTTTCAATGAATTTATTTTTCAACAAATTTTAATACCCGTCTAGGCTACGCTAATTAAGTATGGATGCGGAAGGTAAAATTCAGAGGACATATAATTATCTACATTGATGTGGTGGACACACTTAGCAATAAACAGCCCCCAATACACCAAGCAGGAATTTGAACTTCGATCTCCCCATCACCGGCAAACGTGGCAAGACGAAAATGAATTTTATCCTGCAACCAGAATAAGTTATTATGTCCCGCAATACACACACGTTGTATAAATAGACTTGGCACTTACGTCAATACATGTGTTCGTTTTGTAGCGGTCACTTTTAACACAGAATACAGAATTTGATAGGCTGTGAGAAATATTGAGCGATATTTGATCTATGTTGGCGGTTCTACATGAAACTTCTTGAGTGTTCTAAAATTCTAAAGCTATTACGATCTAATTATAATGATTTAGCGAGATGGCGAAACTGAAAGTATAAAATATGGAGTCTAAGTGCTATTAACACAAAGAGCAGGCCTACGTGTTTTTATAATTGATACGTTTAGCACAAGGGTATCTAAAAAAAACTTTATCTACTCTAGTAAGTATGAGAAGACTAGCCAAAAGAAAATACACCATCATTTGCATTTCCATCCCGAGGGGGGCCTTTCCAGATTTTTAAAAAAAAGTATTTATACTCTCGTAACTAAATGATTTTACCAACAGACGACCTACAAACTATTTTAATTCTAAAATAAAACAGTACCCAGGCCCTGTAACCGTCAACTCAACACTGCGAAAGAAAAGCTCATGGATGATACTTTTTAGGCCTTGCATTGATTCGAACCCAGTACACTTAATCCAATGCACCCCCCACACTGATGGTCACGTGTATTAAAGCATCAACCAATCTTGTTTGTTCTATTGTCTCAGTGACACAAAGGTCAGGGCTCGAATCCTGGCCAAGTGCGTTGAGATTTGTTTTATCTTTAGTGGTTTCCCTACCATCCCTTCCCACAAATGTGGTGACACTTCCTCTAAATTCTACCTTACCTCATCCTTGGCTAATTAGTATAGAGATGAGGATATCCCGGACAGTGTAGACAGGAGTGAGATGAGGAGCGCGCAAAATAAAACCTGAACTACTGGTTCGGGTTGGATTATAACTATCACCCGCTTCGGTGGCCGCATAGTCTAAAGCGCCCCTCTCGCAATAGACTGGACTGCTGATGAAATGAATATCAGGGTTCGAATCCCGTTCGGGTATACTGAGGGTTTTTTTTCCTAAAGCTGTTTTCTATTCAATCTCTACGAAATTGCTGGTACACTTCCTCTAAATTCAACCTTCCTAATCCCTAGAACATGTGAGTGGTTAAGAAACCACACTCAATATCCCGGGTCAGAGTCGGCCGCTGCTACGCCACAGAGACGATCCTGTCGTTACTTTAAAACAAATGTGTAACGTCATTACGTAAGAGAAACCGGTGTGAAAACGTGTCATATTACTTTATTATGATGATAACCGCTCACTCGGAAGTGTTTATTCAGGAGTGTTCGCATTCCTAAACTGCGTTAAACAATGGTTGCGTTCTCAGCTGTTGACATGTTTTAATTTCATGGTGTAACTATCTAGAATCTAGATAAATAGTTGACTAGGCTATAAAAATATAATAACATTTGGGAGAGGGGGGGGGGGGGAGTTGCAGTGTTTGTTGGTGTTTGCCAGATTTTAACTGGGTCAGCTCGTCTAACTTCAAATACAGCTCTAAACCAGGCATTGCATGGTAGTGAATTAACCTGGAATCCTCATTAGAAGACAAGCAAGAGGCGTCGTCGCTCCAAAACTTTTCAATCTAAGATTCCCTTGAAGAAGGTTTAGGCTACTGTCTGTTCAGCGTAGGAATTGTTTTCTGAAAGGCCTTTTTCCCTACCATAAAGCTATTATATAGTTGGATATTGGTAGGAAAAAAGACCTTTCAGAGAGTAATTCCTATCGTGAATGGAGTATAGGTTATATTTAAAATATATTTCAATACTAGTGCTGTAGTTTTAAAATCTAGGCTATAGTTTAGAAACGCAGGCGCTTTGATTAACACTAAGTTCTTTGGTTGTTTCGATCTTTATCTCAACAATGGGATGACCATTAAAGTTTAACCCTGATTTCTCTTTGTCAGTGGTGTACTCGGAAATTTACTTAAGAAAATGAGAGGGGGGGAAGACAAACTCATAAATGCTGGCAGCCAAGAAAATATATGAATATTAAATGCCTCTAGAACAGTTGTTCCCAAACTCTTCAGAACCACAACCCAATTTTTATAACGACAAACTTTCACGATCCTTCTAACACTAATGGGCATGAGGAGTGGAGGATGGGGAGGGGGCGGGGGTTAGTTCTCAATTTAATCATTAATATTTTACTACTGTTTTTTTAAAACGTATTTTTTAATATAATTTTTCAAAAACCGAATTCATCTCTCATAATGAGGCGTGTGCGAAGGGTGAGTTGGTTTCCAGTTTCTGTTGATAGCCGCATTGACGTTCACGCCACAAGCACAAGCACTAACATGAAACCAGATTCCCATATCCGTATACCCCTTATTTTCCCCCCCTTATCATTTTTTTTATTTCCTATATTAACGTTTAGATAATTTTTCATTATTTTCTATTTTCAAATAATTATAAAATGTTAACAAATTTAACATTTATAGCTAACCCACTAAAACTTGACTCGCGACCCACAGTTTGGGAACCATTGCTCTGGAAAATATTTGTAGTTTAATGTACAGTAGCTCCATGGCTTCTTTGGTGCTGACTGACAGTTCACAGCTGACTTCTGACAGTCAACATTTAGGTATATACCTAAATTTTGACTGTCAGAAGTGACAACTGCTAAATACATGTTTTTTGCAGATCATATGGTTCGGCGTAGGGATACATAATTTAGTCTGGTAGCTTTTTAAAGCCGTCAGAAGTCAGTTGTGAGCTGTCAGTCAGCACCACATAAGCTAAAACTGAGGTATAGCCTCTACATTCTACACGTCACGTTTTCAGTGCTCTATATTTTAGTTCTATTTGATATGATTTAAACTATCATTTAGATTATTTGTGGTTTTGGGAGCGGAAAAAAGTCCCGCCAGCCCCCCTCTCCTATCAATACTTCCCCTGGGTGTGCCACGCTGGTGATACATTGCCAACAGTTGAAAACTGAGGTACCCACTTCATTGGCCACGCAGTCTAACGCGCTAATCTCGTGTTGGACTATACTGCCCAAGACGGGGATATCGGGGTTCGATCCCGGTCGCGTGCACTGAGAGTGGTTCCCCCTAAATGATTTTCAATCTCCCTCCACGCAAATGCGGGTGCATTTCATTTAAATTAAGCCTTCCTATTCCCCAACCATTTAGTTTAATTAGTACATAGGCGTATAACCTTAGCAGGTAGTGGTGCTTGAAAAAATAATAGAGTTAATCCGCTTCAGTGGCACAATGGTTTAAGGCGTCACTAGTTTAAACTGACCTACTTAGTACCGGGAGACTAGAGTTCGAACCCCGGTCGGGTCTACTGAGGGTGGTTTTACCCTAAATGGTTTCCCCCTCTACTTCCACGCAAACGTGGATAGATTATCTCTAAAATGTTTCCTTCTTCATTCCTACCCTATTAGAGTAATTATCATAATACGTATAACCTGAACAGGTGCTAGTAAAAATAAAACAAAGGTAATTTGTTCATAGTAGAAGAAGAAGAATGACGGTGTATGGGAAACAACCTGGCCAATCCTACCTTAGGCTAGGAAAGCTTCCAGGGAATTTATACGATGTGGTTGTAAGGAAGACTGCACACGACAGTGCAAGTGTGGGAAGGCTGCCCTACAGTCAAGGCCGTAGCCAGCCAATAATTTCAGGGGGGGTTTGGTGGGCACATCCCCCAATTGTTGGAAGCTAGAAAAAAAATTCTAAATGATAAACAGTTCTAGAAGCTCTCTGAAGTGGGTTTTTTCCTAAAATAACTAACTAACTGCCGAAGGCTTGGAAAATTTCTAAATATTAAACGCTTTTTTAAGCTCTCTGAAGTTTTTTATGGTAAAATAACCCCCAAAATGCCGAAGGCCAGGAAAATTTCTAAATATTTAACCCCTCTAGAAGCTCTCTGAAGTGCTTTTTATGGTAACACAGCCCCCTAATTTGTATTTGTATCTTAATTTTAATATTGTTTGAACCATAAATAAAGCCATATATATTTTGTTCATAAAATTTCGCGGGGGTTTGAACCCCCAAAACCCCTCCCTGGCTACGGCCTTGCCTACAGTGTACCGCTCTTTGTACTGACTGGAAAGAGGGGGAAGGGGGTTACTACCAATAATCTGTTTGATGAATAGTATCAATATTAATTCATAATGAACAATAAAATAACATCAGTAGGCTAATATAAGACACTGTATTTACATGAAATATATAACAATCAGTAATTTGTTAATGGTTTGGTTTTTCTTCTCACGACTAGGTCAATACAATTATAATTATATATTCTGCCATAAATAACTATTCAAAAAGTATATTATCTATTAATAGGCTTTATTTTTACTTCTAAAATGTATACTAGGCATTGCATGGCCACGAGTAAGTGTTTGAACAATGAATATATACAAAAATTAAGAAACCTAAATGACAACCAGTCGCCAGTGGTCTAAAAGTGTACCAAAATTCACAATTGTTTCACCTGCATGCAATAATTCTTAGACCGCACTAACAAACAAACCACTTAGTTACTATAAATATGCCCTGTGTTCGAATCCCTGCCACTGTAAAGTATGTATAATATATCACAACATCTAGTATGTTCGAGGGAGCTCCGGAAAGTTGACGTATGTTTTTCATCTTGCCCTTGAAGAGAAAGTCCAAGGTGCTCATGACTCACAACCAAGTTAATCAACCGAACCTAGTTATGCAACAGCACTTGGCTGTCAGCCACAAGGCAGACGACGTATTATCACTATCTGCTCGTCCTCAGAATGGTAGAGGGGGAAAGGGCAGGGCGTGATAGAATAATGGAATGTTTCATAACTCGTCAGAGACCTCGGTCATAGTCAATCTCGTTGTAGTGGTGTGCTTCACCTCTTTAATATTAAGGTTCAATTCCCGGTCAGAATCACTGAAGGCTGTTTTCCACATACTACTCACACAGAGGTTTTCTCATTTTCTATCCACTCTCATGGTGGTGCAGTTCTTCTGCATTAACCTCTTATTACTTATCCCCTTAGATAAAGTTGTTAGTAAACCTCGTGTTTCTTTGACGTACTCCAAGTGTTACTATCCTTCTGGGCTATTGGCATAGTTATAGGCCTACTAATTGGGAAGGAATGAGGAAAGTAGAGTTTTAAGAAAATGTACAAGCATTTTCGTGTGAACAAAGGATAGTCGAAACCCAATTTTTTTAAAATCACCTCAGTACACCCGGCTGGGATTCAAATCCATCCTCCTACTGTCACCTACAGACACGACAAGATCGACGCCTTGATCCACGTAACTACTGAGCTGGGAAAATACACAAATACATATTTTTTTTGTTGTGAGAAAGCACTCGGGGATCGAGTTGTTCGAAGAATAATTCAAGGATGTTTATAATACAATTAAATCAACCCCACTTTTCCAAGCGCATGTACCCGCAGAAGTGGTCAAGCGGTATAAAGCGGTCTAACTTCTCAACAGGCTAGATCACCGGTAATGGAGAGGTTTAGCGGTAATGCAGGTGCATCATCTCTCCATAGCCTTAATCCTTGTGTTCAAGTCATTAATAATCACGTGTGTTCAACGTGGAATCTGGAAGTAGAATCTGAGATTCTCACGACCGATTAACCGGGAAATTCAAATCAGAGAATGCATCGAAGTGCGGTTTTCTTCATTAATTATTTTGACAACGAAATGAAGATCAGTTTAATACATTTTTTTTAAACCCTTATTTTTAAATTTTGTTGTATTTAATATATAGGCATATATATGGTAAAAAGTTTCACTCGTCTCAATTTCACCGTTTTCTAATGTAAAATGCAAATAACCGCGACATGATTGAGCCCCTGGTTCGAGCTATATTGCCCGCCTAAGTTAGATACTATCCATGGGGTGACAAGAGCTCTTAAGTATTACACGAGTCACAACAGATAGAAACCCCCTCCGTTTTTTACCTTCCTCTTAAAAACCCTGGGATGATTTTGATCAAAGGAACTACTAATTTTAAGACAATTTTATTCAAAGAAAGAACCTCCCACCCAAAGCTATTAACGACGCCACGGCAGAGTACCAATTTGTACCAGCGCGGTGCCAAGGGTCAATTGGTTTCTGAACTTTTTCCTATTCCAAACCTAGTTCGGAACGCCACACCGTGTGTCATGGTTGGCCAACTTCCCGTTTACAATGGGAAGTGGGAGGAATGTAATAATATATATCCCGCTGCATGCATCAAACAGCCCACATCACTGTCGTGGCAAACAAACAAACGCCCAACAATGCAACGCATCACAATTCAACGTAGTATTATTACTTTTCAATTCCCTCGCGGAGGCTAGTTCACAGGGGCAGACTGGTATCGCTTGGAAGATCAGCAGGGGAGGGTCTCATTAGCTGGATCGTGGACACTCTCGGCGAATCAAACATAGACCACGTGTTTAAATTAGTTGAAAAATGACACATGATGACCAAGGCCAT
This sequence comes from Timema podura, assembly GCA_033556935.1. Classification (NCBI taxonomy): domain Eukaryota; kingdom Metazoa; phylum Arthropoda; class Insecta; order Phasmatodea; family Timematidae; genus Timema; species Timema podura. The sequence goes on along the minus strand of JAVRXN010000002.1, from coordinate 55,258,194 downwards.
AGTCTGGGGGGGGGGGGGGTTCGGGGTTCAAACACCCCCCCCAAAAAAAATTATGAACAAAATATATATGGCTTTATTTATGGTTTAAAACAATATCAAAATTAAGGTACAAATACAAATTAGGGGGTTGTGTTACCATAAAAAAGCACTTCAGATAGCTTCTAGAACAGTTTTTTATTTATAATTTTTTTTAGCCTCCGTCAATTGGGGGATGGGACCACCAAACCCCCCCTGAAATTATTGGCTGGCTACGGCCTTGATGATGACCCTCGGCTTAGTGTGCCAATGCCCTACCACTGAGATTCGTCCAGTGCTTAGTCGAGAGATTACACCTAGACACGGAAATCAAACCTGGGACTCTTGGCTTGAGTGCACCAATGCTCTATAACTGAACTATTCCATGCTTAGGGCAGTCTTCACTCATAGTATAAGGCAGAGTATATGATGGACGTGTGGGTTTCATCGCATACTTGGAGGTATCATTGAAACCACAGCCACTGGCGACTCAAGGTTGTCTCTATGCTGCCGCTCCAAGTAGCCGATGATTTCCACATGTCCAACACAGACTTTGCCTTAAACTACGAGTGAAGAATGACCCTGGGCACGGGACGAAGAATCCTGCAAGTCCCGGGTTCGATTTCTGTTTCCAGGTGTCATGTCTCAGCTAGTTGGAATATGTCAGTTACGGCTGTAATCGTAACCTAACCCTAAGATAACTCTATCGTCCTAGACTGTGTGTTTCGGTATGCGTCGCACTGTTTCAGCACACCTCCTAACTATTAAAAGAGGGAACGTATAGTTCGACAGAATGACTCTTAGAATAGTATCTACACTCCCTCTCCTAAACTGAATCAGCAATGACGTTAAACCAAGAAATAAACTACAGGTATATCGGCTTGGTGGTTCAGAAGTCCCGTGTTATTTAATATAGCCCGTCTTAACCCATCGTTGACACCTGATTAAGGTAGGTATAGCTAGAACCAGATATCAAATCATGGTGCAATCTTTCTGTTTTCCTTTCAGAAAACCGTGAAATTATTGCGACCAGAAAACGTATTTAACTATATTTTCTATATCAATAAAATGAAGAGTTTTTTCTTTCTATTTGAAGCAAAAAAAAACACGCTGCACGGGGTAGCCACGCAATGCATTTCCTGGTTACCCTGAGCAACACCGGATACTTATGATATTATAAAATACAGCAACATGTTTTTAAAAAAAAATTAAAATTAATAAAAACCTATAATTCTGACCCCAATTCCAATTTTGTCAAGTGAAGAATCTATTAAACCGTTCATAATAGCCAACCTCACAAGAATACGCTCGAATCAAAAAAACTTATCAAATCGTGGTTTTCTGCATTCTTCAATCTTCATTTGACAACAGCAAATTAGGATCAGCTTAGTGTTTTGGCCTTCCCCCCAGCCCCACCCCCCAATTTTTAAAATAATTATTTTTCAATTGACTATATTAAAAAAAAAGTTTATCGGTTTCGCTGCTCTCGATTCCACTGTTTTCTTAAGCACAATACAGTAAACTGCACCCCGATAACACACCTGGTTCGAACTTTGTCTCCTACCTTAATTAAGTTTTATCCTTGAGCTAAAAAACAGCTCTTAAGAAGTGGTTTGTTATTTCAAAGTATAGTTCCCGCCAAGATCGAAATTAAAGACATCAAGATGGCTTAAAGGGATTCAAAACCTTACGTTTGGAGAAACATAATTTTTTGAAAACCATGAAAAAATGAAAGTAGCTAATTTTCAACAATGTTTCATGTGAAATGTCACAGTTCTATAAAGTAAATGGTTAAAAAAAATACCGTCTTCATTTCTTAACAGAGGCACAACAGAATATTCTAAGATAATCGAGGATTATTTTAGTAGTTTTTTAAGCTTCAAGACTCCCAATGTCCAAGATAAATAAAGCAGTGTGAGTATATTATCACCTCAACTAGGCGGGGTCTTAGTTCTAGAAATGATACAAAACCAAGTTCATCCCTCCCCTTTCATAAACTCCCCTGATCGTTAATAGCTCATAACAGAGAAAAGGGAACCCCAATTTCATCATTAATTTATTTTTCCGCCATGTAGGGAATCTAAACAAAAATCTTTAGCTTGTACGAACTAACTAAGTCCCTCAAAGGTTCTTGGCTAAAGGGCGACATACCTCAACGATCTCGACAACGGCTAAACATAATATATAAACTAGAGAATGTACTGGAACTGCGTGGTAGCAACATTCTTCACGCGCTGGCTGCTACAATGTTTTCCGTGAATCCATTCGGCTTACAAAGCGAATCAAGGGTATATTAGTTTGGTTACGCACAATACGGAAAGCTGACGTGTAACCCGCATGGACAACATGTCAAGCAAGTGACCCATTACTTGGTTCAATGTACTCGCATATTCTCTCACCAAAAAGGTAAGATAACGAGTAAAAGTATTTTAACTTTCCCATACGTGTCAAAATATCGAATGTAATTGACACAGAACAAGCGCATCCGTGTTTGCTTTGTGGTTATTATTGGTCCAACATTATAAAAGAGAATTATTACTGTTTAATAGAAATACACCAAGGGGTGCGCTCCACATATTTAACCTTAGATTTATGTTCAACACTTTGGATCATTCGGTACTACGTCATTCTACTGAACGAGTACCTGGTTCAAATCCAGGTGCAACCGTAATATGTATCGGCTTCACTGATCACTTTCTTCACAATGATAAACAAGCATCGATTTTAATAACCTAAAATAATTTAAAAAAATTATTTATAAGACCAAAAAATTCTAAAAAAAACCTCAAATTTACAATAAAATTACCTAAAATTAATTTTAAACAAAAACTCGGAACTAATGGACACGACTAAATCAAATACGTGCTTTAGAAATGGAAGCTTATAAAAGTCATTAACAAATTTATGCTTCAGAAAAAAAAAACTACCCACTTCAACTAACCCTCTCCAGCTAGTTGAACTGTTTCACATAATTGTATTTACAATCACATAAGCAAAGAGGATACAAAGTTCATTATATATATTTACTAGCAAATCCCGCACGGCGTTGCCCGTGACCCATCTACAAAAATTTGTTAAAAATAGCCTAATTAAAAACTAATTAAAAATGTTAAAATCCGGTTTAAGATGCATTCGGACCCCCTTCCGTCCACCTATATTAAAAATTTCAGATCTCTTCGTGCCGTAGATTTGGCTGGGCATCGCACACAAACAAACACTTCCTTTTATTATTATAGATTATATTCTCATTTCGACAACTGTGTGGTTACAAAAAATGTCTTTGAATATTTATGAATCTATAAAATATTGATAGTATTTCAAAATATACTTACTAAACATATATGCCCAAAACTTTCGAAAATGGCAAGTCTTAATTCAACCCCACACTTTTTCTGTCTTACTACTACAACCAGATTAGGGTCCATTGTAGCCATGTATCCAGCATCCACGAGACAATCTTCCCGCCCTTAGTTTTTTCTTGCCCCTTCTAGATTTCGGCAAAGAGAACCTGATGGGTGGATGGGGTTACAGACCCTTCAAGGGAAATATAACTATGTAGGAGAACAACCAAAGGCGCAATGTTTTCCTCTTTGTTAAGGCAAAACAATTTTTTTATTATAATGGATTATATAAAAACTACATCTGTTTGATTGCAAACCAAGAAATATACCTAAAAAACCAACATGACAAAAAAAATTAACTTACAAACAAATGTTTCCACAGCAAGGACAACATAACCGAATTTATATACATATGAGCATTGTATGTGATATATATAATAAAAAAGATGTGTCATCAAAATCCGGGCCCTGGTGATAAATAAGTATTGGCTGGAGAAATAAGTGCTGTGTTTGTTATGTAATTAAGTGAGGTGGTATGATTTATAAATGTTGTAAATCAATTGGTTTAAAAAGCAAAAAAAAATCCTTAGTCATACTTTTAAAAATGCGCATAGGTGAACACGCTGAATAAATGTCAAGCTCGTCTTGTCCGGTTCGCTTGTAGCGGGGAGGTCAGGGTTCAAAACCCACTCGGGTGTAGTGTGGATGGTTTTGCTCATTTGGTTTTTCACTCTCCCTCAACACAAATGTAGGTACATTTACTCTTTTATTTCTATCTTCCTCATCTCTATTCCATAAGTGTGGTTAAATGTGAATAGCCTGTAAGCTGTAATAAGACGTGGCACAAATAATATACCTTGATTTTCTTATGAACGGATAAATGGATCACCTTCAGTGGCGCAGGAACGTTTTTTTTGGGGGGGGGGTGAATATAATCATGTGCTGGTATAGGGGATAACATTTTTGTTATTGAAAAAAGACCAGAAAAATGTAATATTTAACGGTCCCATTGTGCATTTATTTTAGTCATGCCAAACATTTAAAAAAAATACACACAAAACAAATTAAGAAAAATTATATCTGATGTGGCTCAGCTAAAAATTATGAAACACTAAAATTTAAAGTAGGTTTCTTAATACCTTTTATATTCGTTATTAGCTATAAACCACTAACTAGTTTTGCAATTTTCAAGATTGTTGAGCCTCTCAGGCTATGCATTAAAGCAGACACAGGTGATTTAGTCTACGTTGCCTCATCATGGAGCGAAGATGGTTTGTTATGCTTTGAAGCATTGAAAAACTTCTTTCTACAGTAGCTGATGTAGAGTTTTCAAAATCTCTTCAGTGTGTGCTCCAAGCAATTTTATTTTTATTACCTTAACTTAGTGTGAACTTTGTATCTTGTCTCAACAAGATCTCTACATTACCTAAGAGTTTTACTTTTTTTGGGGGGGGGGTATAATTATACGTTCTACCCCTCAAATTTTGAGGGGGGATACAAATCATCACTGTACCCACCCGTTCTTGCACCACCCCACCTTATAAAATACGAAACATTTTCGCGCTCACATTGATACCATTTTTCTATATAATGTTATTTTATAGTTTTTTTAGCACCGCGTCTTACTAACCATTTGAACTATGCGCTTGAGTATTAATTACGCTAATGGTTTTAGGCACTAGGAAGGCTATCTTTAGAGGAATTGTACCCAAATTTGCATGGAGGAGTAGTGGAAAACAATTTTCGGAAAAAACCTTAGTGCAGCCGATGAAAACTCGAACCTCGATCTCCCTGTTATCGGCAGTCTAGTCCACTACGAGAGTAGCGCCTTAGACCATGTGATCACCTAAGCGAGTTTTATAATTAGTGGTGATATCTATCAAAATTGACAGCTGCAGAACACATGACTTAACGTATGCTTATGTGAAAGTACAGGATGTCCCAAATAAAACCGGACCCAAACGCCTATTTCAAAGTATATGTTCGAAATGTTCGACACCAGCCGCTATGCATAGTTTTGCTCATCAAAGAGTAAACGGTTATTTATTGAAAATATGCATAGCGGCCGGTGGCGCACATTTCTAACACAGGCTTTGAAACACTGTGCTTGGGGCCGGTTTTATTTAGAACATCCTGTAGTTTTAGTTACTTTTTCAAGCGTTCAGATCCGCTTCGGCGGCCCTATGGTCTATGACGCTATTCTCGCAGTAGACTTGACTGCCGACTACTGAGAGCTTGAGGTTCGAATCTCGGTCGGGTGTACTGAGATTTTCAGATTGGTTTTACACTCTCCCTCCAAGCAAATGCATGTACACTTACTCTTAATAAAACCTTTATTATCTTTAAAACTATAGCTTGATTGGTACATAAACGTAAAACTCGAACGGGTAGTAGGACGCGGTGCTAAAAATAAATCTAGCTGTCAGATATGTCCATTCCTAAGAAAATTTATGTATAGCTTTGATATTATTATTCCTAAGTAATTTATCTTTAAATAAAAACAACTCTTTGCTAACTTTGATTTTGGCCATGAATTAGATTTTAAGAGCCCACATTATCACACATATAGCACCTAGTTTAGATGGGTAATACATTTCAGATCAGTGAAACTATTTTATCATATTTTTTTTAATGCAGTAAAATTTAAAAACAACTAATGACAAAATAAACTACTTAACTGATATCAAGTGAAGGAATGCATTTAACTGCACTTCAATACGTTTTCGGTTGTAGTGTGATCATAAATTTAAATTCCCCAGTTATTCTGCCAAGAGCCGGGCTCTTTAAATACTACTTCACTGACTGGATGGGCTCCTTACTATTGTGACCCGCACATTTTCTATCTCCTGGTGGATCCGACTTGTTTCTATCTGTCTGTGCCGGTCGCAAGTGAATGATTTCATCATATCATGCAACTGAAGTGGTTCACCTTGGTCCACACCTGTGATGAGTGTTCAGGGGGAAGCATGAGTCATGTTCTTAACGTTAAACGTCAAACCTAGGTTAACTGCAACTGTATGTAATCATGAGGCTTCTCTAGAAGAATGGTCAAGGGAAACCCAACCTTTAGAGAATTATAGTTCCAACCAAACATTGTCAGCATTTTTAATATTGCTCACTAAGCGAGCTTTCACCGTGTCATCAAGAACAGGAAATGTGTGTTTATGACATTTCATTAGTGGTTGGACAGTCATGTTCATAGGTTAAAAGCAGAAGCGGATTTACACTATAGGCCCAATAGGCACGGGCGGCGGCTTTAAGGGGCGGCACATTTTGGATAGCATTATTTTTTTTATTAGAATTACGTTTAAAAATTATTGACTAACACTATCGAAATAGTTCATGCCCCCCCCCCCCCAACACCTCTTTTCCTCCGAAACTTCCTAAATACCTAGGACCTTAACAAAAATATTTGGGGGTTAGGGGGGGTTGTGCCTAGGGACGCAAAATTTTTTAAATACGCCACTGGTTAAAAGGTTGTGTCCTTTAGAACAAAACTGTTCTGTGAGCTTTGCTGTTTTACTAATATTTAACAATGATCTAAAAAAACTAAACAAAAATTCTTGGTACTTTTACCAGTAGCGCCCAATGCAGATGCGAACCACCCAATTTGATATACTAACGTAACTTACCTACTTGTCACCTTCCCAAAGCCGCAAATTAAATTCACGTAAGTATTTATCAAGCGTTTGTTTCTTATACACAGTTCACGTGTGGGCCTACTACTTGTGGCCAGGGCCGTTTTAAGAAAATGTAAAGCCCGGGCAAACAAATTATTCGGTACTTATGTTACGTAATAGTTTCTTGTGATTTATGTAATATTGATCAACCCATTAAATTACTGTACTTTACTAAACTCAAACAATCAATCCAATTAAGTTAACAAAAGTGCATTCTTCTTTGCACGATTGCACTGTTAGTTTTCTGTGGACCGACAGCGGTAGTATAATGGCGGCGTATTCTACTGTACTACAGCACATTACTCGAATAACGTAAATCTTAAATTACATAAAGTTAGGGATTTCAGTAATCTGGAATGGAATCTTAGCACTAATCGAAAACTTATTGCTATTAATTATATGTACTCTATTTGATGCGTAATTTAGAATAACTGTAATTCATTTAATAGTTTCTGAGGGAAATGTGGCCCCCTGGAATGTGAGGCCCGGAGCAACTGCCCCCCCCCCTCTCCGGCCCTGCTTTTGATACAAAGTAGTGTTGACCTAGCGAACTTACCCAATCTAGTACTGTTTATCTATTTCATATGCAGTAGAACCTCATTAATCCGGAATAATTGGGGCTTAAGTCCGGATTATTGAAAGTCTGGATTTAAAAAAAATAGCCTATAAAATAAGGCAAAGTACGCTTAAAACAGCCTATACAAAAACAGACCACATTTAGTTTATATTTAAAGTAATACGATTGGAAAATACTCCGTTGGAGATAAATTAATATACATATACTACTCACAGGATATCTTTGTGCTTTAATCTGACTTTACTTAGAAAAGGATAGTCTTGGTTCATTCCCACTCACATCACGTGCCACAATAACAGGTTTGAAATAAATGGTACGGCACACCGCACAGACTTTCTCTCTCTTTCTATAAACTCGTAAGATTTCTGAACGGAATAATGTACATTGTATCATCACCACTCCACATAAGAACACGCATAAAATAATATACAATGATATAGAATCAATTAGAAAAGAGGCGCATCTTTGTCCACCTAAGAACATTTCAAACAGTTTAATGTCTTCCACAAGGGTCAATACTTCGTATTAAAATTTCGATTTCTGGTTAAAATTTTAACATTTTAAAAGGTGTTGCAGATCTTCAAGTCATCGCATTGATATTTAATTATTCATTTATACATTTTGACTAATAAAAAATGTAAATATTGACTATTGAGTCTAAAATGGAGATAGATCATTGCTATGCAAACATTTCTCCTAAGAGATTTAAGGAAAAATAACATACTTTTTTTAGATACTTACTTATATTTAATTACTCTATGGCATTGGAGTATTATTGCGTTAAGACTTAAGTAGTATATGTTTACAACTAAAGCTCACAAAATTGTATTAATATATTTGCAAATATCTCAGAAACTGCTGTTTTTATAAAAATATATGTCAAATAAAAGTTTTTTATTTCTAATAGTCCTACAATTTTGCAATGATAAGTTGTTTAGTTTCTCCAGTAGTTGTGGAGATACGGAAATTAACGCTTCTGTAATGTACCCTAAAAATCATTTTCATAGGAAAATGAAAATAGCCAGTTTATTTATAATCTTAATCAACGCCTAGATACGAATTTTAATCAAAATCGTTTGAGCAGATTTTGAGAAAACCAAATTTTTCTCTTTTCGTCCTTCAGTAAACTACCCTAAATTTTAAGTTTTTATAGACACACAGAGAGACGGCATTGCAAAGACTATTTTTAAGGGTTCGGGGGGTCATGAGACGTCGACATCCATCAACATTTCAGGTTAGTTTTTTTTTTACGGTCGCAATACTTAAACTTTATTGTCCAAAAAGTTAAAAAAATCCATATAATTGCGTATATATTGAAAGTTATTGATTTTATAAAAATATGTTTCGAATAAAATATCTGTATTATAAATATATATACATATTTGTAATGCTAAGTAATTTCATATCTCAAATAGTTTCGGAGCTATTTAAAAAAATGTTAATTTACGCATCAGACCGGAGCCCTTAAAGCCATTTTGCCGAAATATTGAGGGTAGCCATTTTGTTTGGAATATTTATTAATGTTTATAAATGAAATTTAATCAAAATCGTTGGAGTCGATTTTGAGAAAATCGACTTTATCTCTTTTTGCCATTCAGTAAACTACCCTTAATTTTAAGTTTTAATAGACACACAGACAGACGGCATTGCAAAGACTATTTTTAAGGGTTCGGGGGGTCATGAGACGTCGACATCCATCAACATTTCAGGTTAGTTTTTCTTACGATCGCAATACTTAAGCTTTAATGCCCAAAAAGTAAAAAATATATATATAATTGCGTATATATTGAAAGTTATTGATTTTATAAAAATATGTTTCGAATAAAATATCTGTATTATAAATATATATACATATTTGTAAAGCTAAGTAATTTCATATCTCAAATAGTTTCGGAGCTATTATAAAAAATGTTAATTTACGCATCAGACCGGAGCCCTTAAAACGATTTTGCCGAAATATTGAGAGTAGCCATTTTGTTTGGAATATTTATTTATGTTCATAAATGAAATTTAATCAAAATCGTTAGAGCCGATTTTGAGAAAATCGACTTTTTCTCTTTTTGCCCTTCAGTAAACTACCCTTAATTTTAAGTTTTAATAGACACACAGACAGACGGCATTGCAAAGACTATTTTTAAGGGTTCGGGGGTCATGAGACGTCGACATCCATCAACATTTCAGGTTAGTTTTTCTTACGATCGCAATACTTAAGCTTTAATGCCCAAAAAGTAAAAAATATATATATAATTGCGTATATATTGAAAGTTATTGATTTTATAAAAATATGTTTCGAATAAAATATCTGTATTATAAATATATATACATATTTGTAATGCTAAGTAATTTCATATCTCAAATAGTTTCGGAGCTATTATAAAAAATGTTAATTTACGCATCTGACCGGAGCCCTTAAAACGATTTTGCCGAAATATTGAGAGTAGCCATTTTGTTTGGAATATTTATTTATGTTCATAAATGAAATTTAATCAAAATCGTTAGAGCCGATTTTGAGAAAATCGACTTTTTCTCTTTTTGCCCTTCAGTAAACTACCCTTAATTTTAGGGGTAGATATCCAATTCCAAAAACCCCTCGGGGCAACCCTATGAAAACCCTAGATATCAAGTTTCAGCTCAATCGGTAAAATAGTTTAGGCTCTAGTTGGAGGTACAGACAGACAGACAGACAGACAGACAGACAGACAGACAGACAGACAGACAGACAGACAGACAGACGGAAATTCAAAAACCACTTTTTCGGATTCAGGAAGTCATGAAACGTCAAAATTCATCAAAATCTCGAGTTCGATTTTTTTGACGATCACAATACTTTCTCTACCTGTAAGATAGAGAGAAAGTAAAAATTACTGATCTTCTGTTATTTACACCTCTAGCACACATTTCATCGACGTTTATTAACATACTATTTTGGGGAAAGGACTGTCCAGATTAAGCGAAGTTCAGTTTAGTAAGTTTCGGATAAATGAGTTTCTTCTGAAAGATTTTTTTTCCCCCTATTGCCACTTTGCACAATGCCGTGGAACGCAGTATGAGAACCACTGACTTAGATTGCTTTAACACTGATGGAGGTTATTTGCTTTAGTGAAAGGCTTATTGTACATTAAGTGAAAATTAACCTGTCCCACATAATATTAATATCTGTGGAAAAATTGAGTTACATCTGAATATTCTTAATACGCGTTCATTGCTTTAACTTAGATTTTAATGTGTTTTTTTCCTTCCCAATTTATCTTCAATAAAGCGAGATATTGAAACTTTATTATTGACCTTTGCAAGATGTAACAGCAAGTACAAATATAGGCCTAACTAGAACTATAGATACAAGTCACATGAAAAGGTATCTACTACTCGCATTTTGTATAGCACAATTACTGTTTCTTCTGTAATTTGCAGAACTATGTTTGTTTATTTGCAGATGGTCCACTAACAACATTCCAGGATGATATAATTGTGATTCCCCCATTGCCATTGGAAGATGATTATGATGATTCTGCTAGAGAGGGCTGGTTCAACCCTTTCCCAGCCTTTGACATGACACCCTGGTACAGACCCATTTCTGTAGGCTTTGAAGGTCAGTATTTTATCATATTTTATTGATTTGCACACTAACTTGTAAATACATGCTATAGTTTTATCATTTATCATTTATCTATATCCTTGTTACCTGCTTCGATGACTCCATGGTGTAAGGCGTCACTCTCATGGTAAACTAGACTACCGATGACAGGGAGATCAGGGTTCAAATACCGGTCGGGTGTACTGAAGATGGTGTTTCCAACATGTTTTCCACTCTCCCACGCGAATGGGGGTACACTTTATCTAAATTTAACTGTCCTCATCCCTAACTCATTAGCAGAATTAGTACATATGTGTATTGTTTATAACCTGAGCAGGTAATAAGATGCGGTGCTAAAAAAGTCCTTGTTATAAAAAGTCATTAAAAAACAAGTTAAAATCCAATCATTTTAGCTTTATTAATATAAAATTTGAATAATTGTTCCACAACTCATCATAATAATTATGATTATTCCTAATCATGTACACCAGCAGATGAGTTTAATTTTTATATTTATTTTGATTAAAAATTAATTTAAAAATTGACCACATAAATCTTCAGTAAAATGGTGTTTATTAAAATTATGTTGAAATGTATTATAGCTGGTACCTGTCTTAAACCATAGAATATTTTCTTTGGAAACTTAGAATTTTGTTATTTTCTTTAAATTGAACAGTTTTCTTTGGTTTTATAGTCTTATATTAATAGGTATACCCATTATTCCAAACAATTATTTGTAGTCAATTATAAATAAATAAACCATATGTAGAAATATCAAAAATGGCACTCTGGGAATGGAACATGCTATTAATGCTATGGTATTGCATAGCATCCACTTGGCTTTGAAAATGTCCTGTCCCAATCAATGATCGCTGAGTAACTTGTTAACATCGATTGCAGATTTTCTATCCAGTGTTACCCGCCACTTCAAAGACTTGACTGATCTAGCTAGCAAAGGCAACACCACATCCGAAACCAAGGTAATAAACTCTGGATACTTGGTTAAGTGGTTGTATTCACAGTTAAGCGGTAGTATTCAACACTTAACATGTATTTATTAAGTTAAATTCTCCTTTAGAATTATCTATTTTAGTAAAGCATATACTAATTCATAATTTGATATAAGCTATATTTTCTAATCAGCGTCAGCGTACCATCACTATTTTGACCCATGTTTCCACTTTTGATGAAGACCCAAACTTGTTTTGTTTTGATTATGCTCTATTATCATTAAGGGGTTTATCATTTACTGAGAGATTGTTACCAATGTTATTTTGAGGATTTTTTTTTTTTGCATTGTCACAAAACTAGGAAAATTAAATTAATGATCTTCACAATTTTTCCTGTAAATTTCTGTCTCTATCAAAAGTGTTTAAAATTAAATCAGTATAGTTATCTAATAGTCCATAAAAAATTCAATTTTTGGTGGCATAGTTGGCTAACGCGCTACTTTCATGTTGAGCTAGACTGCCGAGGACGGGGAGATCAAGGTTCGAATATCGGTCGGGTGAACTGGGGGCCAGGGGGGTTCCTAAATGGTTTTCCACTCTCCCTCCACGCAAATGCGGGTTCACTTCTTCAACATTCAACCTTCCCTGTTCCTAACCCATTAGCGTAATTAGTATAACCCAAACGGGTAGTAAGACGCTACGCTAAAAAAATGTGAAAGGGGACAGAAATTTTATGCGCAGTGTCACAGACATAACAAAAGAGTTAAACTTGTAGAATTAGGGCCCAAAGTAGGATCACTAAGGTGCATATTGGTAAGTTCTTTAAGTGCTGATTAATTGTTTAGAATCACATTTAATTTAAATTTTATACAACTTTTGCTAAATTTATATTATCAAATAGGTATGGAATGGTTCTCTTAGATTGATATTTGCATTATATGACATAGTTGACAATCAGAAAAGTTATATCTTACATAAGATGTATCTGGAAATTAATAACATATATTGAAGAAAGATATTCAAGGTAAACAGATGGAAAATAATGTAAAAAGTTGAAATAACTTTGCTCTTAAAGCAGGTGGTGAATAAAGAAAAATAGTTTGATTCTGTTTTTTAGGTAATATTTTAATTATTTGATGGTGGATTACATTATTTACCATTGCTGAATTTTCCTCTAGGTTATAAATGGAACCATAATGACAATAAATGAAACATCATACATTGATGAAGAAACAGGAACTGTGTTCCGAATCAAGTCCATTGACCTTCACCCTTCTGAGACGACCCCTACTGAAGGGGAGAGCAAGCCCGCTGTGACAACAGAGGCAGCAGTCATTTCATCGGCAGCGGACGGGTCCGAACCAGGTTCCACCGAGGAAATAGATAGCAACCCGCCCAATGTTGGGGATGTTGACATTGACGAAACTGCCAAGGAAAGCAACGAGATCCCCACTGGCAAGGTGGGTCCAGTCAAACCTTGAAGTGGCGGCTCAGACGCAGATTCCTGTCAACCGGACTGTCTGTGTTGAACACTTTGTTAATATGGGGCCAACATGCATGCTCGTGCTCACAAACACACATATCTGGGTGCTTGCTAAATTTTGATGATGATTATTATTATTATTATTATGTGAGCTGTCTTACGACAGGTCAATTTCATTTGTCAGTAAACTTAGACTACCAATGCACCCTGTCCTCTGCCTCCTCCTTCAGTTCCCAAAATTTCTTAAATCTTGATAGTAGACTTTGATATACAAGGATACATTCACATACTTCCACTCTTTTACAATCCCACAGAATCTGGCAAAACATAGTCTAAATAACTATGATGTAAATTTGCGTGCAATATAATTAAAATAGATGTTCTCTTTACTCACAACTAATGATGTGGGAAATCCAATCTTCACATATAGGCCTAACAAAAACTTTATAATCTTGAAATCATCTAACTTATCCATTCTCATATAATGTGCTAACAAAAGAGTAAAATATTGTTATTCCTTTTTAATCTTAAAACATCATGCTACATAACAATGTAATGAATGAACAAAACAATTTTTTGCACATATTTGAATTAGCACTTTTTGGATGGTCATTCAATGTTGCTAGGATTTCTTGAAAAATATTAGTTTTTTCTTAAGCATGTCTTGTATGTATAAATTTAGTTATTAAAATGAATTATTTTTTCAAAAGTTTTGATTTGAATCAATATACCTTTAGGTTCACTACAAGCTAGGCAATATTGAGTGACCATCTTTCACACAAATACGGATCAACGCATGCAAAAAAAGTGTGACAAGTGAGATTATAAAATGGTAAAAACTATCATATTGGCCCGAATATAGTACAGCCTTGCACATAATACAACATAAAAATTTTGAAGATGTTCTACATGAAAAATAAAAAGGTAGATAGACTACACATATAAAACAAGTACAGTTTTTGTAAGGACATTTTTAAGAGAAAAAGTTGCACTATATTCAAGCCTATGCGTTACTTCAACCTTCAAGGGAACAATATGAAAGATTGTAACAATTTGTTGTTAAGTTGTATTATAAATTAACTCATCTCGCAGGTCTTGTAAATGCTTTTAATTATTCACCTTTTGTTTACACAAAAGAAAGTTGTTTTACTTGTGCATGCTAAATATAAGTCTTCCATATTCTTTGTTTCCTGATCGAGTAGCCTAATATTTTTAATTATTTCATCAACAAAGTTTACAAATATAGATTTTTGTACATATGAAAATAATAGTGATCACAAATTAGAATTTTACACATTAAAAAGTAAATTAGTGGGGGTCAGCCCTGGAATTATAGTTTTTATAAGTTTTGGATATAGCTAGAGACACTTGTCTCAAAATTACATCACTTTTTTAGATATAGAATACTGGTTTGCCAGTATTAAAAACAATTGTGTAAACTAGTCGGTATATAATCACTATGGGTAATGGGGTGAGAGTTTACTAGTGTATATTAATATAATTTTATATTAAGAACTGTTTTGCTTTTCTTGAAAAATTATAAATAAGAAAGACTGAAAAAGACAGATAGTTAAATAAATATTTAGAAAGTATGTGTCATATAGCTAAATTATATTCTTTATGATGCTGAATAAGTAAATGAAAACTAAATTAAACTTTATGTGAAAAGCTACCAAGGTTATATTCTATATTTGAAAACCCATATTTTCATCAAAGAACTGAACATATTGTCTGGTACTGGTAAGAATTTAAATTTATTAAGATTTCCTTTTTTATTTCTCTCTCGTAATATGTGTGTCACATCTCATTTATTAAGATAACATAAGGCATTAAAGATTAATTTACTGAAGCTATTTAGTGTGTTCTTTATTGATCCATAATTTACCATCCTAATAAATTAAAAAATAAAGTATGATTAGATCTGGACTTTTGATCTGTTCTTGACTTGTTGCTTTGCATGTCTTTTGCATGTCTTAATGGTATTGGGAATGAAAGTTTGCATATACAACAATACAGTAAAACCTTGGATTACGAGCATAATTCGTTTCGTAAACGTGTTCATAATACAAAGCACTCGTATATCAAAGTGAATTTCCCCCATAAGAAATAATGGAAACTCAGATGATTCGTCCCACAACCCAAAAATATTTAATCTAAACATGATTAATACCATTTTTATTTTCGTTATTTAAATGTAAGTGTACTGTAATCAAATTTATTTATTAAATTTAATAGTGGCTGGTGTGAGGTGGACGAGAGAGATGAGAGGAGGTGGGTTATTGTTTAGGATGACTTTCACTGTCACTAACGGAATCACCGCTATATGTTGGATCACTGGAATATTTTTCTTTTTGTGCGACTTTAACAAAGAACCTATCCAATGACACTGCTCGGCAGACAAAGCGTAACCGTAATACTACTCGTATTGCAAGATATCGCTCGTTTATCAAGTTAAAATTTATTGAAAATTTTTGCTCGTCTTACAAAACACTCGCAAACCAAGTTACTCGCAATCCAAGGTTTCACTGTATTATTATATTTGTTCCACAGAAGGGGAACCAAGCCAATTAAGTAGTAGGCTTGTATTTTTAAAAAAAGCCTTAATCTTCTCACAGTAGCATGAACTGACTGACCCTACTGACAGTTGTGACCTATTCTAGAGTAGACTAAGATAAGGTGTGACCCTTTGTAGCAAAGGATACAGTTCTTCAAAATATAATTTTTTTTTAAAGTTTCAGTCCATGCAAAGGAATTGAGAAAGGAGATAGTTTTGGGAACTGTGCAAATTTGAGAACTTATTTTTGTTGAGCCAATGTTGTGTATTGCATTTTTTTAGTATTAGCGCTTTGTGTATATAGCCTGTGTTGTGTGATATTATAGTAAGCGTCCACTGGCCTTCATCGGACTGACTGCACAATCAGATTTTTGTATTCTTTACATTATTTTTAATAAAAATGCGCTAACTTATCTGCATTGGACATCAGCAATGCTGATAAGAATTCAGGGAGGCAGATTAAAATCCTCTCCATATGATGTGTGTGGATGATGTCATCTAGAATGCTGAGTAGTGCACAGACTCCCCACCATTAACGTTCAGAATTCCAAGTTTTATTCTTTCTAATTAGTTTAGAGATGACTAGTACAGTTCACTGTTAGCAACAGTTCAAAGTCATTCAGTTTATTGAAATGAGCAGTCCATTTATCTAGTTTAATAGTTCTCAAACCACTTCTTGTAGTTCAGTCATTTACGAACTACTTCTTGTGGTCCAGTTGTTCATGAACTTCATCGTTGGCGACCACTAGATAGTCTCTAGTCCAGTCGTTAGTTCTCGACCGACCTACATCTTACAGTTTAGTCCTCCACCAGTTTCAAACTACTCTACTGTGTGTGAGCGAGTTACTATTTCCTCCTTACATCATGGGCTACATAGTATAGGTCTGTCATCAGAGGACCCTTTTTAAAATTTATTTAAGTGTGGTCGCGAATGAAATTTAGAACTTATTTTTTTTTCAAAAAGCTGTAACGAGTTTAAAATCAAAGTAAAAGATACTTAAATAATATAAACACATACTTTTGATCAGAAAAATAATATTTTAAAGTCAAATTAAATTAGTTACAACATCATCAGCTGTTAGATTAGTTATAGTTTTAAAATAGTTTAGCTTCGTGGGGTGCAACATGAATATTTGCCACTAGTGGTAGCCTAAATATCTTAACGACTAGCTGCACCAATGATGTCATTATAGATATTAGGACACATGGAAGGCGACATAGAACTGAAGAAAAGACATTGGGAACCGCCTTCTCCGGTAATCTGAAAGCTCTGAATGCAGTGCATTGAGTTCGCTAAATTAATACAATGTGTATGGCCTGTCCAATGTGGACCAGTGGACCTTTAGAAAGCTGTGTCTATAGCATGTGCACTAACAATAGTCATAATAAATCAAATTACAAAATTACAATACCAATAATACCAATAATATTAGCAAATCTTTTACAATTAAGGTATGTTCTCTTTGCGACCAACAGGCAAGTTCTTGTACTGTGATATTAATATTAGTGGTTGATTCATTTTTAATGGCACACAAAGTATTTTCAAACCTACCTTTGATATTTATTAACAATGGTTAGTGGCTCCACGCATGTCATGTGTACTTACAATATGCTATTTTTTTGTGTGTTTTTTTAACCGCATTCATCTTATACAGTTATATATTGTTAAAACGTCTTACAACTCATTCATCACTTTTGCATACCCATACACATTGTTATAAAATAAAATTCACAATGCCTATCATATGTAATTGCAATGTTAAGTTAAACTGTTTACAATTTAATGAATTTATAAAAATATATTTAGCTTCACTTTTTAAATTGAAAAAGTTTCATGGAACTTTTAATTAACAATACACACAATGGCAGCAGAACCAGAGGGGGAAGGGGCAGGAAGGTGGGGAGAGTTGTGTTGCCTCTTCTTGAATAGAAATCCCCATGGAATCCATTTGACCCTTCTAAGACTTATTTCACTTCCGTCTAATATTCTCAGGACATGAAGCTATAAGATGGCCTTGCATCAAACTCCAAATAGCTTCTTAAGATATCCAATTTTCAAAAATTTGCCAGGAGAGGACCATTCCAAGTAACTTCTAGAATAATTTATTGTTATAAAAATTTCCTTGTTGTGAGAACCATCTCATATAGCTTATAGAATCTTTTTTTTTTATTTACCAGGAGAAAATCCCTTCAAATATATTTTAAGATAATTTAATTTTCAAAAGATTGCTGAAGGAGGACCAGTTCAAATAGATTCTATAGACATACAAATTTTCTGGGGGAAGACCACTTCAAATTGTTTCTAGAGGAGTTTAGTTTTCAAACACTTTCCAGAAAAGAAACACCTCCAAGTTGAATCTAGGGGTATTCAATTTTCAAATATTCATGGGTATAATGCCCCCGGACCGCTCTTTGGCTTTGGGGTCACCAATATATATATATATTTTTTTGCTGATCCCCCCGCTCTTACCCCACTTACGCAAATAAGGTTCTGCCATTAGCCACACAGAGCGAAAAAAATTATTGTAATCAAAATGATAAAACATTTATGATTTGATTGAAACATGATAAATTGAGACGAAATAGAGCCACAAAATGATAAATACCTACAGTAATAAAATACTGTCATTTAACTAATATGTTTGCAAAACCGAACATATTATGTATTTATGGCTTTTGTTGTACAAGGTAAGAGCATTATTGGAACATACCAACTTGTTTGTTTATAAATAAAAATTTATCTGGTTTAAAGAATGATCCGTTTATTTACTTCAATGCAAGTTGGCATCTTTGCTAGTTCTCTTGGTTATGGGTGGTAAATACTTCAGTTGAATGTTTTATGTTGCACTGCCCCATTCTCTGCACTCTGTCATTTCTCTTATCTGTGTTTTTCATCTTATCCATTCTTCCCTTCCCCTGCCCCCTGCATGCTGTTACAGATATACCCCTTGGTGGCTGGTAAAGATAACGTCAGTCCCCGCCCTACCGAAATATTGGTAAGAAGAGAGTTCTACTATCCCGAGTACAACCTTGACAATGAAGTCGAGGTGTTCGAGGTAGACCACCAACCGTATGACCTACAGAATGATGTGTACGTCAACAATATCCTTGAAGAGAAGATTCGTCAAAGTGGAGGGATGCACCAGCTACATCCGGACGTAGAATTGTTCGATGTTGGTCAAGGGAAAGTTGAGAAAACCTATCCTAATTACCAGATAAAATCTAATGGTTGGGATGATTTTGAGGATTTTCAGAGCTGAGTATAAATCACCCTCAACAAAATGAGACATTACATGTACCAACATACTATACTTACCACACTAATTGGTATATTTGAGTAGAGATATTAAAGCATTACAAATTAAAAATTGATCCATACTATCACTCTGTCTATATCAATGTTTTTTACATAAAATAATTTAAAATTTGAACAAAATGTTATACGTGGGAGTAGGTAACAGGCTGTGAGGTCGGTAAGCCAAACCATAGACAAAAGTAATAAAAGGGAAATTGGTAAATAATTACAGTAAATATAAATTAATTAAATATTAACTTATATTTAGGTAGATAATGGACCTTTTTCCGTGTAAAATATTAGATAGCCTACATCAAAAAATTAATATGTTTTCATGAAGAGTTATTTATCAATAGAACTAAATATGACAAGTGTCTTGCAAATAATTTAGAGAGTGACATTCTCGACATTTCAAATTACTATCAAGTTTGAATATTTTTGACTAGTATTTAACAGTGAAAATTACTTTGAACATAGAACAATCAATTTGAAAGTTTGTCTTAAGGCTGTACTTATCACTTTCAAGGTAAGCTATGTTAAATGTGATGTATATGTATTGTCGATCTACACAGAAAGTTATTCTAAAAGATTACTGATGGTTTCAACACATTAAAATTATTCACTTTTACTTAAGGTTTACTAAAACAAGATTCTACTTAATTTTGTTGCAAAAAATATTGTTTTATAGAAACTTACTGTTTGTGATATAATTGGAGTGATTTATTAAAATGTTAAGTTCATTTTACAGTTGTTTTAGAACTAAATTATTTATTGACAACAAAATAGGTCATTTAACTTGCAATGGGTAGATAATGTTCTTTAGGAATAATAAATAGGAACAAAAAAAATATTTATTCATAGTTAGTGTTTACTGTTTAGTGGTCATAGACTTTAAATCATAAAATTGTGAATTAAATACTAACATTCAAGATTTTTCAAATATAATAGTCAATATTGATTTATAAATTTAAAAAAATTACAAGCACAAAAGTGGTGAGTGCAGCATTAAATGTTATGCAAGACAACCATATACATAATTTTTAATACTACAAATGAAATCTACTTTTGCTCAGCTTCTAAAACTTAGTATTATATTATATTATATTAATAAAATAGGAGTACCAACGAGAAAAATAATTGATAAATAATTTAAAACATAATTAACACCAAGCTCATTTATAGTATTATTAAATAAATTAAACAAAATGTTGTTAATGTACAGTAGTGTTTTATCCAGATCTTGCCAAAGAGATAATAAGAATAATGTTTTTCTATAGAGTTGCTAATTAACACAAATTACATTAGTTCAACAAATGTAAGGATGGTAAAATAAAATTAAAGAGAATAGAAGATAGCGCCAGATGGAGAAAAATACCTGATTGGCTGAGTGTGTGATGTTATTCAGTACACATGCCAATGCATTACATAAATAAAGCTATATGGGAGACAAACTAAATGGTTAAAAGTCAACTCACATTTTGGAACTTTAAATCATAAATACACCTTTAAAATCCAAACAAATGTTCAATTAACATCATTACTCATTAAAATAATATATGTTTGACTGTTTTAGTATTAAAAATTAAAATATAACTTCCGTGTACTGGATGACGTAAGCAAACACATAACCAAATTCCCCAAGTGGCGCTACTTTTCTATTATCTTTACATGAGGTAAAAGTGTATTTTAAAACACAAACATATATATATTACATACCTATCTACTTGTATTACAAACAAAATGTGAAAAGTCATATTTGAATTCACAAGTCCCTGGACCCCTAACAAATTGTAGGGAACATTTTAATTTGATATATCCACATTAATGTGGTATCCAAGGAGATTCCTCTGACTTAAGGCATTTAGGTTGGGGTTTTTTTTTATTATGTTTGCTCCATATGAAAACTGTGCTAAATCACTGTAATATAATGCTTGTAAATGATAGGAAAGAAAGCCAACATAAACTAATAGTTGGGCTAGGCCTTGATAAAAACAATCAAAGTTAAACTATTATTTGATAGAAACATTTTCATGAATAAATATAATAGTTTAATTTTTCTATCAATGCTTAGGCACTGGCGCAGCCAGGATTCGTTTGTGATGGGGGTTTAGTTTCACTGACCAACTAAGCAGGGTCCATTGGTTTTTACTGCGGGAAAATTTAAAAATTTAAGTAGTAATGCAAAATGCAAAGGCATCAAAAGAAATACAATAATATCAAAAATAATTTAAAATTAATAAAAATGGTCATAATTTTGTAATTATTAGGATTATTAAGTTTTTATGAACAAATTTTTATCCATGTATACTGCTAGAATATACAAACATGCAAGTTTCAATAAATTATATTTTGGAAATTTGATTTATAAAATTATTTTATGAGCTGAAATCTTAAAATTAAAATAAGCAACTTGCACTAACTCTTAAATCACAAAATCACTTTTAAACTAATTCACTTTATTTTTTTGTCTTATGTTAATTTTCCTTGGCTTCATAGAAAGTTCATTGAGAACTTAATCCTACACATATGGAAAAATCATATCTGGCCAGAACTGGTCCATATTTTGGCCAGGTATACCCAGATCTAGGCCAGATATACCCAGAACTGGGGCAAATGGCATTCCCAGATCTGGCCAATTCCAGTTCTGGGCCAGATCTGGCATTTTTCCACATGGGTTCGTAACTGACACCTCTGGATGTATGTACTTGAAGACCATTAAGTCTGTCTTCATTTGTAGAGTTCCTCATGTATGATCTCAACAGCTTTAGGGACGAGAAAGAGGATGATGGGTAGCGAGGTCTTGGGGGGGGGGGGGTTCAACCCTGAAACCCCTCTCCCCTTGGCTGCGCCAGTGTGCTTAGGCCACTTATTTTTCTAGATTGGCCCCCTTTCTTTTAACACTTATTTTACATCGTTTTAGACTATTTTATTTTATTTTCTTACACCTCCTAATAATTAGGCACCTATTTATATTTAAAATCAATTTAGTATTATATTAAGTCATAGTATAGTCTTGGTGTGTAAACATACTCAAGTTTATTTTTATTTTGGGGCAATGGAGGAACTTGACATACAAGGTTTTATGTTAATGGAAAATTATCATTAGTTCACTATTATGCATTTTTTTTCTATAGTTTTATTATCTATATAAGGCATTTGTAAGCTAATAAAATACATTAAAATGTTCATTACTTTCTATGTTAATGGAACATTTTCAAATTGATTTCCAACTAGGTAAATCATAATTTTTACTTTATTATAAGATGAAGGAAAAAATATATAAAAAAATTGTAAATCTTTTCATGAATGTAAAGTGAAGGACATAAATTAATAATCTTGTAATAATAGGAGTATTTTTTCATATAATTTGGTCAAGCTTACATTTGTTTTTACACGATATACAAAGAGTATTAAAACCATGTGATTTATTAGATGTATTTTATTAGGTACATAGTCATTATAACAAAATTGTCCTTTTATAAATGTTGTTTATAAAGTGAACCATAAAAGCTGAAAATAAGCAAAAAGCAACTTCATTTCCTAGCAGTGAAGTAAAACATTAAAGGGAGCCACTTACTGGAGCGTTGAGACGTGTTGCACACATCCAGAAATCTGTTATAATTTAAGAAGTAGTTTTTGAGGAAAACCTTTGAAATTTAATTAAGTAGTTTATAAGAAAAACCTCTTCAATACAATTAAGATGTAGTTTGTTAGTTAAGAATATGCTTGATGCTAAAATCAAGGCAAAATATACCAAAGTATCTCTAAAGCATTAAAAACATTCAATTTTAAGTTAAATTATTTTAAAATAACATGAAAATGTAAAAAAATTTAAAAAAAGCTCGTTTTCAGCCATATGTCATGAGAAAGGTAGTTCCAAGATAAACATAAATGGTAGGTAGCCTTCCTCAAACAAATAGGGGTTTTTATTTAACAGAGGCACACAGAATATCCTAATGAAATTAAAAATGGTTTTGGTTTTTTTTTTGAAGCTTTCGAACTGTCATTCCCAAGTGAAACTCAAACAAATTCTAATGTTCCAGATAGTTACCTGCATTTTCAAGGTTTTATTTTTATTGATATGTCCATATAACTTACAATCCTACTTTAAAACATTAAAATTTAATTCAAAAATATGCAGTTAATATCAGACTAAATTAATTTCATCACAAAAATTTAAAAGACTTTTTATTTGTAAATACAAGAAAAAAATACTAGCTTCAAAATTATACTATCTTAATATATTTCATATTGCTGTGTGACTAAAATAAAACTGAAAAATAATTTCTAAAATATTTTGAAAATTTACATAGTTTACAAATTAATTGTAAGTTTATGTAACTCTTCAAGCATAGATTTGTAATTTACAATAGATTTTATATAAAGATATGCAGAAATTTTCAAACTAGAAGCTAAGAAACCTTAACAAACCAAATTATTACGAATTAAATATATATGTATTAGATTATTTAAAAACATGATTTATTAAATTTAAAATCAACTTTGGCAGCTTTTGTGTCAAGATTTTACATTGTGGGTTGGAATAATCCTAAAGCTGAATTGGAATTTTAAAAAACAAAAAGGAAGAACTGTGTAAATTAGTATATGAATTAGTATTCAGAATTTACGGTTAGATATTCAATTAAAGTTCATAACTATATCTGTTAACAAAACAACTTGTTAAGCTATAAAAATAATTACCGTATAGTTGTATAATTAATAAAGATTGAATAAAAGATTTTATAAGCCCTTATAATAAAACCATCTAATGATTTCCAAGAAAATTTAAACTATCAAGATGATTCCTCATTCCAAGATTATTTATCAGCTCAAATGGTATCAATGTTAATTTTATTAAAATATAGTCATGTTAACACAGGCAAATATTCTTCAATTTCGATGTCATAGGAATACTTTGATTCAACTATACCCTGCCAACATGATCATAATACGGATCAAATTACAAAGTGGCGATTTTTTTTTCTAATATTTTTCTGTCCACTTCATGTGAATGTTGATTTTCCTTAAATTTATCATCCCATTTGTATCTATAGGATGGTTCATGTAAGTTGTAGATGATGCAAATGAATGGCACAAATACTCTTAAACACTATTACATCTATTTATTTAAACTCTGAAAACAACAAATTGCCCATATGATAATACTTTTTTCAATTCCAGATATATTTTCACAATTTCCAAGAAATATCATCAACTGCATCTTCCTCCTTTATTTGCTACCATTCTTCTCCTCTCATTTGTTATCTGCCCCTCCCTTCTCTTTCTTGACCTTCCTTACTGTCTTTTTCCTACACACTTCATCAACCAAGCACCCAGAAGAGAGCAAGCTTGGCATTTTCCCCTCCTAAGACTGCAAATAATTTCAATAAGATCCTAAATAAAATTAGGTAAAAGTAAAATATAGATCACTTTAATGTGTGTTGAATGAAAAGAATACATTTTTGTAAAAACCAATTGTATTTTTTTAATACACCCCTACACACATTTAAAGTATCCATAAGAATAAAAATCGCTGCCCTCAACTACCATGAAAAAAACAAGTAGTTTCTAGATGCATTTAATATTCATACCTTTTGTTGGCTCCTGGCAGTTGGGGGGAGGTATTAGGGAAATGACCCCCTATTTCCTCCCAATTTCCATCATTCTCTTTGGTATTCATTCTTTTCCATTCTTATTACATGAGTATACCATCTCACCCTTGCTTCCTCTACAACCTCATGTACTCCCTGTACCCCCATAATTGTCCAGAATAATCCATTCCTAATGCTCTTTCTCTTCATGACAGCTAGCATATGTTTTGTTTTAAATTTCAGGTGTGTGCAAATAATCCCAATGTATTTCAGAAGTGTTCACAAATGTTATTTGAAATTTAATTTTCACTATCACTTCAAATCCTAGTGAAATCACCAAAAGTTCAATTAGCAGGTACATTTCATCTAAATTCTTTCTACCTCCCACATTCTTACCACATTAAAGTAAATGTATGGTTAGCCTGAACAAGTAGTTGGATTTGGAGCTCGAATAAACAACATAAACACTGAAATTTGATTATTATTTTTAATAATAATTGTGTCAGTCTTGACTAAGATTCAAATGTATGTCTCACACCTGTAAGTAGGCTAAGCATAGCATAAATTTTAAATAACATATTTGGACCAATTATTATTATTAGTCTGAAGAGTACCAGGATTATTGGCCTACACCAGGGATGGGCAAACTACATCATGTGGGCTAAATACTGTCTGCAGATGTTTTTGATCAACTGGACTGCAAGATAAATAATTTAAATATGTTGCGGTATGAAGCAGGCTTTTTTAAACACAACAAAACTGTATTTTATAAAATAATACTAAATGAACATTTACAAACATGGTAAATCATGTCAAAAAATATCTGGCAATATAAATTTTGCCTCCTCATATCCATATGAGCAGGCAATATTAATTTTTCCTCCTCATATCCATATGAGCAAGTGGTTTCCGCCATGAAACTTAGGAAAAGTGATTATAGAAACAGGGAGTTGAATTGGAACCAAAACCAATGTATCGCTGCTTCTCCTATCTAATAGAAGAAGTAACGAATACATTTACATACATATTTAATAAGAGATGGGAAGGAACAAGCATGAGCAGAGATGTACATGTTTAACAAATCAGTTTATTTAAATTTAAACAAGTTGATGAAATTACATATAGTTTTACAAGATCTTACACAAGACAGTCCTTTGTTTATTAAGAGAAATTAAATCATTTACTTTTGACATAGTGATCCCAATAGGGAACATTTGAGTGAAACACATAGGTTATACCTACAATCAACACTAGTAAGGTAGAGTCTACATTACGAATGGGTGTAGCCTCTCAAAGTAGAACTAACACATATTCCGCTGCAAAGGAGCGTCTGCCTCAACACAACGGCAATTTAAATGGGAAGCGATTGTTAATCTAAAGAAATGATTTGATACATAACTCCACTCTAGCCTAAGGACTGTGGAACTTTAACCTACAAAGTATATAATATTACAGTTGACAATTTCTAACACTAAAGTCCTAGTTTAAGGAGTTACAAAGTTGGTAGTTAAATAAGCTAGCTAGCATGAGCTAACCCCATGGTAAATTATGAGATACAAAGAATACGCTCCTAGAAGAGTAACTATAGGTTTACAAATAGTTAGTGGTGAGCTACCAGAAATATAGGCTATTAAAATACTATGGCCGGTCTACTCCTCATTAGTACTACCTGGTCATTAAATAGTATATTTAACAGTTTACCAATATCTGGACACACTATATCCAGTGCAAACAGTTAAACATTAACTAATACAAACGGTGCCTGAAGGGGGCTGGACAGAATAAACTCTACCCCGCGGGCCACTACTCAGGACTAGTAGCACACCCACAGGTTGATCACCGTAGAAAGGTACACCATTAGAAATATTAGAGACTGGTATCAGTCAGACCCAACTAGGTCATGGAACAAAGCAAGAGATAACCTGATTTCCACCATAACATGATCCTAAGCATTAAGTTAACCAGAGCATGGTTACACAGTATAGGGTGTCTGAATATTGCCCAGGTATTTACGATTTATGACTATGTCTTATGGACATAAAAATAGAGCAAGATCTCTAACATTCTAAACTATGTCTTATGGACATAGATACATAGAGTAAGAACTCTAACAAAGATTACTAATTCAAATACCAGTACTCATAGTGATATACGTATCTACATCTGCGGCGAGGAGTAGAGTCCGACGCCTCACACATCATGATCACCAGTTGCTTATTTTTCTGATCCTTGCTTCACGTCCAGGCTATTCCTCCGACGAATCGTTACAATTGAATACAAAATGTGAAGCGAGGGATGGCTGTTTTATACCAGAAGGACTGATGTATTCGGGAAGGGCGTCCATCAGGGAAAAAAGGGGGTGGTGAGTTTGCAGAATTAAGCAGAAAGACAACTAGCGCTAGTAGACGGCGCTGAGCACAACACAGAGAAGCAACTTTGCCATTTCATCGAAGTGGGGCCAATGAGTAAGTTGTCCTTTTGTTGAACCTTTAGGAACAATCAGCTGGGGCACTTTCCTTAAGTTTGGGCGTTTCCAGCAACAAGATTTCACAGTGAGTTAATATCTGCCACATATTATTAGAATTTATTAGTTCTTGTATTTATCGTGTTAATCATATATATATATATATATATATATGGTATTTTGAGTGTAAGTGTTAACGGGACATTTAACATGTTACACCGATAACTGAAATTAAGTTATTTTTAAGGCACCAGAACAAAAACTATGATTACATTTTATAACCTTCTCTCTGAAAGTTAATTTTATTTTGAAAATAAAATTTTCCCCTTTCTCAAGAATTTTAGTGAGAGTAGAATATATTTATTTCCCAAAGGAGTATCAATGAGCACATAGTAGTTGGCACTAATGAGTTCAGATTCTTGAAGAATGATTACTGTCACATTGTGTAGGGTTTTCTCATTTTACTCTTTAAGCTATAGCCTTAGTAAGATGAACTTAGCTTTGAGTGACAGCAAACATATCTAAGAAGGGTGAATACTGAGAAATGTGAAATTGCCCAGTTGTACAAGAAGTCTAAACTAAATACGAAGAAATGTATTTAAAAATTGTATTCCTAAGAGTTTAAACAATTTAAGTGGTTGTTGATAGGCCAGTTTGTTTGTAGTGGTCAAAGGGTTTGGGGGGGGGGGGGGTCAAGTAAGTATCAAGTAAGAAGTCATTCATATTAATTGCATAGTGTGGCCTATGATTGCATCATAGGTTAAATAAGCTTTGGAAAAACTATCCCCTGACTTTGTCAAATATTCATTTGTCGGGTGTGGGCTAGCAAGAGAGTATTGTGTACACCTTTAGGGATCATATGATTAAAGGTCACTCTAAGTGACAAAGTGAGAAAAGGGTACATTGGCTTGAAACAAATAAATAGAAAGTGTAGATAATGACCTTGAAAGTGAAAAGATAAAGGTTTGAATAAAATATCCATCCTAATGTTTAGTAAGTTGTATAGTGGCACCACACTCAGCTGAAGGTTAATTTTGTTGGGCGGATGGCCGTACAGTACTGTTGTAGCTTTCATGTGATTCATTATAGCTCGTACTTTTTTTTTGTAAATGAGACGTCAAAAATGGCCGATTATGTATGTAGCTAACAAACCGTGTTAAGAAAGTTAATTGGTGTGTGATAAAATAAAACACCTAATCATTGTACTGTGTACATAATTTTTGGAGTGATTTTAGAGCAGAAATTAAATAAAAATATATACAATTTAATAAACTGCTATTTGTTTTCTACTATTATAAATAAATTATGCTCACTAAGCACTTAGGCTTTGAAGCAAAAGGTCAATAACATTTTTATCTATTTTGCACAATACATTTTCAAAGTTGACATTATTAATAGATTATTTGTTACATTGCGGCAGAACGAAGTATTGCAAGGAATGCTTAACCAATGGTCTGACTGACCTCTAGGTGGCCTAATGCAGGCATGAACCCTGTTACCTTGGGACTCAAATGGTAGCCCCTCGGCACTCATACTCGGTGATCCAGCATCCTAACCCACATGGCTCCCCAAATCGGCAGCGTATCTCTCCTAGGATCAAAGACTAATTGTCAGCCCAGTTAACTTGGAAACACTACTATTTATTCTGCCTTCTGGCCTGATTTACTCACACTCTTGTTTATTTTGTCAGTGCAAATGTTCTATTGTTTACTAACTAATCAAAACACTTTAAAATAGTACTTGTTTTGTCACTAGTTAATACGTATTATTCAAAATGTTCAAAAAAAATACTGTCCATTAAAAAAAGTGATATATTAAGCAGGAAAGATTCAAACCACACACATCAAGAAGATATTTTTATTCAAGGTTTCATCTACACAATTGAATCCCTTTCAAATCTTAAAGAAGAAATTTAAATAGGATTGGGTTATTTTCTGTAATAATATATTATTGACCAAAAAGTAAAGTGCAGTAAAGTCTTAGTGCTTGTTTTTATTTTACAATTGTCCGAAACAAGCCGTCAACCACAATATTAAAAAAAAACACTGCCAACAAGTTTTTGTGGAGTTGTACCAAACAAAATAAATATAAGCTATTTAGTTTTGAATAGAAATGATAGAAATTACTTACAATAATGTTCTGATAGTTTTATTTTAATACTGTCTTCAATTTTAAAATTAGATTTAAGATAGATTTTATCATTAATAAATGTTAAATGTGTTAATTATTAGTTTTTATTATTATAATTATAAGTGAAACTACCATATTTTTTTACTAAACTAGTCTATCGGTTTTATCACCCTATAATTAAATTTTGAATATTGTAATTTTGTGCGTGAAAATGGATAAACATTTAAGTAAAGAAGATAAGTGAAGAGGTAAAAAGGCAAAATTGTGGCTAAGTGCTCACCGCCAAATAAAAAAAAGTACAGAGCTCTGCACAGACTTTATCCCGGATTTAAATTTTATTATTTAATTTTTAAGGAGTTAAGGTCCTCACTAGTATATTTTTACCAAAAATAAAATATCTATATTGGGTCCACAAGGGTCAACACTTAGTATTAAAATTTCGACTTCTGGTTAAAATTTTCAACATTTTACTAGGGGTTGTACATCTTATGGTTATCGGATTTTTATTAAATTCCTCCTTTATAATTTAGACCAATCAAAAAAGTAAATATTGACTATTGAGTTTGAAATGATAAAGATAAATCATTGTTGTACAAATATTTTCTCTAAGAGGTTAAAGAAAAAAGAACAAACTTTTTGAGAAACCTATTTATCTACTTGCTCTATGAAATTAGAGAATTATTGCGTTCAAATATATGTAGTGTCTCTGTACAAATAAAGCTCACAAAATCGTATTAATAATAGTTGGTCGTTGCAGCGATAGCTGCAGATTATTGCATTAAAATGTATTTTAAACTATTTATTGGGAAAGGATCTATATAATAATAAGCCATCACTCACTTTTTTGTTAAAAGTTTACTTGTCAAAGGCTATCAACTTCACTTATTTAGTTTTTCAGTGTGTATTTGAATCAAAACGTATATTTTCCCCCTTCACGCCCCAATGAGAACATTTTATTCGCTGCACAAACCACTCAAGTAACAATTGAGCTGATATTATTTTTAAACAAAGACAAATATTTTATTTACCAATATACAGCTATACACAAATCATGATTTACATTGTGATGTAAACAAAGAATGATTGTACAGATAAACCACTGCCCACACAGAAGGAAAAGATGGAAATTCACTGGGAAAATTTGATTTTAGTTTTAGGCCCCTATTTTTACCGGCATCCTGATTCCCTTATCTATAAAATGAGTGTTCGTTTGTCAAAATCTGTTCAGTCATTTCCTCGTAATTTCTATTACTGGAAACATGCATATCAAATAATATATATTAAGATATATGATAGAAAAGAGTGATAAAATGGTGAACATTTACATTTAGCACCGCGTCTTACTACCCGTTCGGGTTATACGCTTAAGTACTAATTACACTAATGGATTAGGAATTGGGAGGGTTGAATTTAGAGGAAGTGAACCCGCATTTGCGTGGAGGGAGAGTGGAAAACCATTTAGGAAAAACCACCCCCAGTTCACCCGAACGAGATTCGAACCTCGATCTCCCCGTCCTCGGCGGTCGAGCTCAACACGACTTGCGCGTTAGCCAACTACGCCACCGAGGCGGGTGATAAAATGGTGAAAATGAGAGTGTAAGTGATTGAATGTGTGATTGTATAAGTGTGTGGGTGAGTGTGAAAATGAGAGCATGAGGTGAGGTGTGAGAAAGTGAGTGTAAGAGACTGAAAATAGCAAGTGAGAGAGATTGAATGAGTGCAAGTGAGTGTGAACGAGTAATAGTGAGAGTATGTGTATGTGTTAGAGAGATAAATACCGGGAAAAGAGAAAAAGAGTGTGTGTGTGTGAGAAGAGAGTGTGTGTGCGAGAAGAGAAAGAGTGTGTGTGAGAAGAGAAAGTGAGAGAGAGAAATAAAATATGTAAGGGAGAATGCATGATAAATTGTGTGAGGGAGAGTGTGAGTAAGCGAGAGAACAAAAGCGTGTAAAATTTTGGGAAAGATATTGTGTGAAAGAGAGAGAAAATGTGAGGGCATGTGGGGGTTTGAGTTAGAGAGGGAGAGATAGGTTTAGAGAGAGAGTTTGAGAAAAAGAGCTAGAAACAGAAATTGAGAGAACAAGTTTGATAGAAAGAGAGAGAGAGAGAGGGTTTGAGAGAAAGTGGGTTTGAGAGAGAGTTTGAGAATGAGAGAGTGAGATTGAGATAGAGTGAAATTGAATCATGGAGTTTGAGATAGAGGGAGTATGAGTGAGAGAGTTTGAGATAGAGGGAGTATGAGTGAGAGAGTTTGAGATAGAGGGAGTATGAGTGAGAGTTTGAGATTGAGGGAGTATGAGTGAGAGAGTGTTTAAGAAATAGAACATTCAAGATAGAGAGCGTTTGAGAGATAAAGGTTCGAGATAGAGAGAGTTTGAGAGATAAGTGTTTGAAAAAAAGAGATAGTTTGAGAAAGAGAGAGCGTTTGATAGAGGGCTTAAGAAAAAGAGTCTAATAAAGATAATGTGAAAGAAATGGTGTGATAAAGAGTGTATGTGAGGGTAGAGAGTGTATGTGAGGGTAGAGAGTGTGAGAGGGAGGAATAAAGTATGAGAAAGAGAATGAAAAAAGACTATATTAGAGATTATGTGTGTGTTTGATGGAGAGAAAAAATGTGAGAATATAGATGTAGTTCTCAAATATTATTATTATTAGCACCACGTCCTACTACCCGTTCGGGTTATACGCACTTACGCTAATGTGTAATGGTAGGATGATTATGAGATGAAATGGAGGACCTACAGTTTAACGTGGAATCCGAACCATGGTGGAGGCCTGGCATTCCTCACATTCACAAGTTGTGATTAATACACGTCTTGTCAGAGGTGAAGGAAGGGTTTGGCAATCAGATAAATATGTGCCGGGACCGAGGATTGAACCCCGGACCCCTAGCACAGAAGTCTGACACCTTACCCCTAGACCACCAGGTCACCAAAATTCTCAAATATTACGGTACTTTGAAATTTCATTCCCTCAAAATTAAGTATTTGTATTGTGCTACTATTTGCTAAAATGAACATACAAACCTATTATTTGAAAAAATGAACAACAAAACTTATACCATAAGTAGATAGTTAAAATGGTTATTTTTTTAACACTATTCAAGATCATTTTATTGTTTATGAGCCTATAATACATACCAAAATGTATTTAAAAATCATTTTATCACGCGCGAAACAAACCGTAGACAATATTCTCACAAACTTAAAATCTTAACCTTTTAATTTTTGAATTATGCTTAAGATTATTGATTTAAATGTGAATTAATGATAAAACAACATTCTAATAAAAAATAAATGTTTCCCCAGTTTAGGCATCTCAACTATTTAAATGTGTTATGACCAGCATCCAAAGAGAAAACTGTGATGTGTTTGGACCAACAATTAATGAAGATTGAGTTATTATATTTTAGCCAAAGAGATATGATGTATTTTATTTAGAGATTTATAGCCATGCAGCAAATAACGGTTTCCATGGTGACTAAACAAAGAATGAAAAACTGAAAATTATCAGTGAAAATCAGGTTTTTGTGGAAAACTACTTTTTTTTCCGACATCCTGCACTCCTAACCGTTAAATGAGTAGCCATTTGTCAAAATCTGTTAAGTCATTTCCTCGTAATTTATATTATCAGAAACGGGCTTATCAAATTTTATATATAAGATATTTCCAATACCTTCAAAACTATTGATTTTATAAAGATACATTTCAAATAAAGTTTGTAATGATTAATAGTACTACAATTTTGCAATGATAAGTTATTTAGTATCACAAATAGTTGCGGATGTAAGGAAATTTTTGGTTCTGTAAAGTACCCTCAAAGTAATTTTCATGGGAAAATGAAAATAGATATTTGGTTTATAGTCCTAGATATGAATTTTAATCAAAATCGTTACAGCCGATTTTGAAAAAATTGATATTTTTTCTTTCACCCTTTATTAAACTACTCTTAATTTTATGTTTAAACAGACATACAGTATTGCAAAAACCAATTTTTAGGGTTTGAGGGGTCGTGAAACGTAGACATCCATCAACATATTGAGTTAGATTTTTTTTGATGGTCGCAATAATTTAACTTGTATTCAAAAAGTTAAAATATATTTATATTTGCATTTAGCTTGAAAATTATTGGTTTTATAATAATATGATTCAAATAAAATATTTGTATTATAAATAGATCTACATATTTGCATTGATAAGTAATTTTATATCTCAAATAGTTTCAGAGATATGATAAAAAAAATTTAGAATTTACACATCAAACCAGAACACTTAAAGGCATTTTGGCAGAAAATGAGATAAGCCATTTTGTTTATAATATTAATCAATGCTTAGAAATTAAATTTAATTAGAATTGTTAGAGCCGATTTTGAGAAAATAGATTTTTTCTCTTTTTTCCCCTCAGTAAACTACTCTTAATTTTAGGGTTTGATATCCAATTCCAAAAACCCTCTGGGCAACCCTTAAAAACCCTAGATACCAAGTTTTAGCCTGATCGGTAAAATAGTTTAGGCTATACTCCAAGGTACAGACTGACAGAAATTCAAAAACAACTTTTTTGGATTCAGAGGGGTCATGAAACGTTGATATTCATCAAAATCTCAAGTTAATTCTTTTTGACAATCAAAGTACTTTCTCTACCGTTAAGAGAGCGATAAAGTAAAAAGGTGAAGGATTTTTTTGTAATTTTGAGACGTGGTGTTGGAGTGTTCTGAAAATTAGTACTACGAGCTTGATTATTGGAGAAAGATTTCAACTTAGTGTCTGGAACTGAACGACTATCTAATTCTTGTCCTCCTAACATATACAGCTGCGGACCGAGGCAGCTTGACCAAGACGCTATGGCGTCCCGTGGGGTGGAATCCATGGCTCACAGGAGTTAGTCCCCGCCACCGCTGGTTCACATACATCAAATACTTAACCACTGGTGCACTTCTCACACTTGCGCCTTACTACCTCGAGGATAAGGATAGACATCTACTAGCTGCATCGTCTAATTAACTCCAGGCTAATGGGCCTGGTCAATTGTATCTTTCAGAGGAGACACGGGCGAGGTCTTAACTACTTCGCTGTGCTCAAAGCATGGTACCTGGTATTGTGAAATGGAGGTGGTTTGATCTAGCTTGCTCGTCATTGAACTATTGCCAGCTAGGCTCCCTCAGGGCCGATTGGTTATTTTGGAGATTTGTATTTAATGTGCTCTTAACTTAACTAGGCACCCTCATGGCCGATAGGTTATTTTGGTGAATTGTATTGAATGAGTTCTTAGATTAATTAGGCTCCCTCAGGGCCGATCTGTTGTTAGGTTAATTTGTATTAAGTGTGCACACGGTTTAGTGGGGATGCCCACCTATATAATACAAGCCTGTTAGGGTTGGATAACTAGCCAAAATATATATACAGTTTTGGTTCGAACGGTATGATTAGTGTGGGTTTTCAATATTTAGATTTGACATTGGTTATAAGCTGGCTCTAATGTCTGTGAGGCGTGTTGTCTAGTAAACATGTACGTGATACGGCTGATATATTATATAAGTTATGAGGTTTCTCAAGTAGTTTATTTTCTAAGGTGAACGTATGCCTTCGACATTAGGGAGTTGCTAGATATGAATAACGACCTAATTGGGTCATTCAGGCCTATAGTAGGTTCCTTATAACATATTGTTATTTGGTATAATTTTAGCCTCTTACATTGCGCTCAACTCGTCTGAGTGGGACCGTAGCAGCCCACTGTGTTGTATCGAAATATTTCTCATTTAGAGGGCTCCCTAAGCTACGCCCTAGCAGGTATTAAACCTGATTAGCTTTGATCGAGTGCTCAGTGTTAGTCAACCACTACTAATAGTGTGATCACCCAATTGGGGCTTAATGTTTATGAACTGGTCGAATACGGTTAGCTCTCACCTATTGAGGGCATGACGTTCACGCAGTTGATCCTTTCGACTAAGACTGGTATACACCAATCTTTAATTGATAAGTGCCAGCCTTAGGGCAAGAGGAATCCTAGGTATATTGGCTTTACCCATTTGTCTATTAAGCTCAGTCCTAGCGACACATCATAATACTGGCTGCCAGGCTGGTAGTCAGCAGCTCCAGGCTACGGAGATACATCTATAATGTATACTATTGTTTTCTTGTTCATCGTATCATATAGTCGACCAATACCATATGAACTACCTGTATTGATCTGCTAATGTATTGTATTATGTTTCATCTAATGAATTGTTATTTTAATTGTTATTCTTGCTATTTAACTTTGCATCCCTCCTTTAACATTAGAAAGTAGGGTGCAAATCATTCCACTTTTACTGGTGAATGAATCATTCCAGCCTTGAGTAACAAGTCTTCCATCCTTTCTCTTTCACTAATCTGTTATGAACTCAGAGGAATAAAGATAAGTAAAGAGAAGAGGGGAAATATTTGTTTTTACTCCCAAAAGGTGAAGAGGTATTTCTACCTGCTCACGTTGCACCCTTATGTAAAAGAATAATAATATAGAGCTAAGCAAATGTGCCAAATACATAGGCTAAATTTTAAGACCAAGATTACCTTTTATTAATTAAAAGGTATCTCAATACAAAGATCAAACGTATTTCTAAAATTTCCATTTGGCAAAGGTAAAGGCATTAGAGCTTCAATACATTGCATGCCTCCAAAGATTTATGGGTGCATCACGGTTCCTGTAAAATATTAACCTAACTTGTTGGAGACTGGGTACAACTTTCTTTTTGACAAATGATTGCCATAATTGTTTAAAACAAAGTTATGGAAACAGTATTCCTTGCCCCCACCCAAAAATACAAGCAAGCTGAGCAAGTGCTTATCCATAAGGAACCGTGAATACATGGATGTCAAGAAATAAGCCCGCCACACATTGGATGCAGGACAGGCGAGGAAGAGGAAAATCTGTAATACACGTGTTCTTATGAGTTACCGCATATTGGACAGAGTGCAGGTGCAGTGTAGAGATAACTCTTTCACACCTCTTTCCCGCCTCTCTCTGGTTGTAGTAGACGTACAGTTTTCCTGTGTCCTCTGCGCCTCTGTCACGTAGTTTTTGTGTATTGTGATGGAACATCTTATTCATTAGTTCAAGAACATCCAGTATTATATGAAACAAGCAATCCAGACTACATGAGGACGAAGCTGAATGATGAGCTATGAGAAAAGATTGCTATTGAACTGAATTACTCAAATGTTAAGTGTAATATTCTAGATTTTTGTAGTTAGTGAAATTAATCTACAGTAGTTTGTACAACCCATTAGAAGAATTAGACACTGCGCATAAAGTAAATTACAATTTTAATCTTTTTCCTTTTTTACTAAGAGAGTAGCGTAAAATTAAATTATTTAATTCAGAGTCTGACTATGAATCCAAATCTGTCCGAAGTTCCTTTAATTCACAGGCCATATTACGTCTTGTACCACTGGGTGAAAGCTCCCCGACTTGCTTCAAATCTGTGGCGACTTGCAGAAACCTCTTCCTATTCTATGCCTGCCTTCTGCCTTTGCTGCGCCTGCCCTGCGTCCAATGTGCGGCGGGCCATGGGCTTACCTCTACTTTGTTTTATACCTAGCAATAACGATCTAACAACGGTGAGCCAAATGCGACAGCCTGTAAGCTCTAACAGCCCAATAATTTGTTTGGAAGCCTTAATTTATTGTTATTTTAAATTACTTAACAATGTTCTGGAATAAGTCAAATTGAAAATGAAAGTATTTATTCACTACCATTATGGGTATAGAGAAATACTAATGTTGTGAAAACTTGCCATCAATAAATCACTCAATGTCTATAATCTGTAATGGCATTCAATTATCGCCGAGTGGGATGATGTATTAATAGCAATATTTGTTGCATTTTGAGCAAAGTTTATTTATAAATTAAATTTAGGATGATGTATCATCCACCGTGATGCATCGTGATGCGTGGTCCATTACAATGTATCTTCCCCCACAGTGCATTGTCATGAATGTCAATAGGATTAAATGAGTCAACGAGGGGTTTACAAGTGCCAAAAAAAAGAGTCAACTGATAACATAAATTACTTATCTGTTTTAAAATTAAAGACAGTTACAGATTGTAGTTTTCCTTTGTAAAGAGGGAATGAAATTTGGCCTTTAACCTAAGTAGTTTGTTAGTAAAACAAAAACAACACTTATGTAATGTATTTCAAAATTTAATTGTCGGAAAGGTACAAATCCATTATATGTACAAATAAAACTTGTCATGAAGGATTGTTAAGAAAGTTTATTTATTCCTCCTGCACTACAGTGGTTTTCTCAGATACATATAGTCCATCCAAGAACTTGCGGATATCCTTGTTCTTCACCGTCGTAGACTGTTGAATCAGGGCAGCTGTAATAAGAATGTAGCTGTTAAAAAAACACGTCAGTAATGGTAAAGTAATTTTTATATAGTTTATTACAGGGTTCCCAACCTTTGTATGAAAATATAGGACATATTTGAAAAATGTATAGGGCACCTTCAACAAGCCCACCTCCCCATCCCTCCAATAAACATACATGGGTGCTTCCACCTGAAATATTGTTTACACATTACACTTACAATGGAAAATTACCAAAATATTAAAGTATGTAAAACCTGCCATGGTCATCCTACTCCCCATGCAGCAAATTTGTCTGAACTCTGCCACTATCTTATAGGAGGAAATAATAGAGTAGTGTTTTCCCCAGGACCTTTTTGCGGGTGTGTCAACCAGCTAATTTCACCGACAGCCCAGCTAAAATTTGAGCGATTTGAGTGGTACCAATATTGTATTGCCCATTTATCAATGTCAATACAATAAACCCTCGATTTTATGGATAGCTTTTGTCATTTGCGATTTTACGAGCAGTGGTAGACAAGTCCTTAAGATCTGGGGATTTGTGGTAGGGGAAGGGCATGACTCAACCTTCCATTGTCGCCGCCTATGCACACCACTCAAAACTGGTTTCAGAAATGTGTGTGCTGTAGCATTAAATTGTTCTGCAGCTTGGTTTAGTTGTTATTCCTGGAGCAATAGGCGTGTTTTGTGTACAGTACTTTAAGATTTGTTTATATACTGTAGTTGTATTTTACTCTTTTATGTGTATTTATTTCCATATATTTACTTAATGGTGCGTGTTTAAAATGGCTCCACCAAAGAAAAAAACCTCTCTTAGTTTAAGTACCAAACTAAAAGTTATAGAAAAAAAAATAGAACATGTGGTTTCAGTGGCTAATAGTTGCAGGAAATTTTCAATTGCAAAACAAACTGTGTCCAAAATAAAAAAGCTTAGGGTAAAAGTGAAAAGGTTTTCTTTAAAATATGATGTAGAACCTTCAACCAACGGAATTAATCAAAGAAATACTTTAAGTTACTAAAAGAGAAAGAAGAAGCAATTTTAAGTGGTGTGTGGCAACAGAACAAGTGGTGGTGGTGTACAGGGCAGTAAAATTTAGGCTGCAGCTGAAAAGCTAGCTCAACACTTATATGTAACAGGAGTGAGTGTTGAGTGCATCCAGTCCATTTATTGTGTTTTCTGAGTCTATCCAGAGTGTTGCTAAACATAAGATAGGAAATTTAAAAGCATTAAAAAATACTAAAATTCATAGTGACCTACTTTGCTATGGTATATATAAATGGTGTGCCTGTTTAAAATATATCACTGTTGTTCCACCAATCACGTAGGTCCTTCGCGTAGTGATATGGGAATGTTTGTTTAATACTTCAAGTCCAGTTAGGATGAATCAATAACAGTTGGCAAATCCAACCGACCACGAGTTCTGAAGGATATTATGGATGACCTGCCTGTGCTTACTACAGTTCTATAAAGCCTGGTTTACTCAAGA
The DNA here is from genome assembly GCA_033556935.1 of Timema podura. Lineage (NCBI taxonomy): Eukaryota > Metazoa > Arthropoda > Insecta > Phasmatodea > Timematidae > Timema > Timema podura. The sequence continues at coordinate 55,218,708 of JAVRXN010000002.1, read as the reverse complement.
AATCTCCAAGGATTGGTTTAACCACCACTTTGTACCTGCAGTTAGAGTTTAGACGATACTAAACAGAAGTGCTTATGATCTCACCAGAAGTAGTCAAGGCTTTATTACTTATGGATTGAATGCTCCGTCACATCCAAGCTGTGAGATACTTTGCAGCTCTGATGGAAAAATTAAGCCAATGGTAGCTTTAACCCCTAATACTACTTCGCTTATCCAGCCTATGGATCAGAGTTATTGACCTGAAGTGTTTGTAGAGGAGGAAGTTCTTATAAGAAGTCATGGAGGTTCTTGAACAGCCTGGTGACGTGCTGGAAGATACTATGGGTAGGACACTAGATAAAATAAGGTATTATACCATTAAATCAGATATTTTCAATTGGAGCAGTGCCTGATAATATACCAAAAAACATTACTTTCTCTAGTGCATGGAAGAACATTGTTAGAGAAATATGGTGAAATTGATTTGGAAGGATTGGAATGACAGGATTTTGAAGAACGGTTGTTGATGGGAGGGGAAATGGATTCAACTGCAGAACAAATTCAAGAGTGGCTGGAAGCAGACGAGGGGGATCCTGGACACTATATGTAATGACTGACGAAGAGATTGCAGAAGTGCTGCTACAACACCTGAAGAGGAAGATGGTGAGGACGAAGATGAAAAATGTACAAGAGACAATCATAAGTTTTCTGAAGTTAGCAAAGAGCTAGATAGGGTTGTAAACTATCTGGATGTGACTACAAACATAGAAGTGCAGCCTTACTACCAACATGTAGAACAGCTAAGGGAAGTTGTGGTTAGAAAACAGAACAACAAATACAAACAACTAAAAATGAATGTGTTTATTTCACACAGTTAAAAGAGAAATTGATGACAAATTTGTTGAAGTTCATGTTTATTAAACTTTGAAGAAAAATTAAATGCAAAGACAGACTGCACTGTTATTTTTAATGTGTATATTATTACTTTACTTACCTTGTTGTGATGAAAATCATTATTAATGAAAAAATATATTTTTTACTTTTCTTTTTTCCACTCACTCATTTTTCATCCCGATTTTTCAGACAGGCTTTCCCCCAATTAGTCTGTAAAATTGAGGGTTTATTGTATTAAACGACAAACGTGTCATTCGTAAAGCGAATGAAAGACCCGCTTGTGTTCATGTTTTCTTTCCCTCCCCTCTTTTCGCTCTTCCACTATCATCTCTGTCTAATCACCAGTTGAGGTAGGTCAAAACTCTAGTCTAGACGACAACTTCTTTCCTAATTTGATAGCAAGAGTTTTATTTGAGGGTGCGGTTGTTAGCGTTTTAAATACTAGTGTAGAATTGACCTAACTTCTTTTCTCTCATTCTCATTTGTTTGTTCTTCTGATGAATCAACAACTGAGATGAAAGTCAGTCGTTCACAGCATTCTTTCTGTCTTTATCGTTAATGTTCATAGTGTATTTTGTGTTATGCTAGCAAATTATAATTTATCTCTAGATGTTTAGCATTACGATTGTAAGTAATAGTAATTATTAGTATATGATAGCTTCCAAGCAATATTGACATGTAGCGGACATAAGTCTTCATAATTCAAAGTAAAACAAGGAGAGTTGGGCGAATAAAAGAATGATGGTTGGTCGATAAGTTGATGAGGGGTAGGTGGGGAAGGAATGATGGACAGGAAGGGAGCGGTAAGAGAATATTGTTAGCGAAGCGGCAAATGGAATATTATAATTCCACAAGATAGTGCAAGACGTTAAATTTTATGAACGGTTTCACACGTAGTTTGTCTTAGTCTCAATACAGGCACACAAATATAATAATTTCAATTAAATAACATAGAAACCCATTAGTGAGAAATTAAATCAGAAGTTCTTTAAGTTTCTTCAAGAAAAATGAAAGTGCGAATTTACAACAGGGCTGGCTATTTCCGGCAAGGACATTGCAGAGGCGGGTTCATCTCATGAAACAGTCTGTTCAAAATAAAAAAATGTGCTTCTAAGCATCGCCTAGCAGGTGTAAACAGTAAATGGTTTCAAACATTCGGTTGGTGGTAAATGATAATGGAATGATGTGTTCCACGTGTATTAAATATGGAAAGACACTACCCATAAACAAGGAAGTGACTTGGATGACAATATTGTGCAAAAGACTTTGAAAAGAAATTTAAATTGACCGATATTAGAAGACACAAAACTATGCATTATGGAATTAAAAGACACCCCTGTAATCATTTTAAAAGTCTTCATCTCTATCTTGAAAGTGAATGGTCAGACCTTCGTAATGATTGTTTAGATGCTAATGCAAATGCTTTTAAGACTAAAATTTATGATAAATAAATAATACACAGGCAGGCCTGTATCCAGAATATTCTTTCAGGGGGAATGGTAGGAGAGAGGTGCCGCCCATTCTTAAAATATTGTCCGATAATGACAGTCAGCTCAAGCCTAACAGCGGGAGGAGGATAGCGGACGAATTTGACCTGCACCGAGAGAAAAATATATCAAAATTTCCTACAAAAATATATTGAGGAAGACCCATTTTTGTATTCACTAATAATTGATATACTTTCTAAGACTTAATAGAAAATATACTAATTTTACATACATTTTATAAAAACTAATAGCCTACTTTTTTATTAAAAGTCATAAAAAGTATATTAATTATTAGTGAATGCAAGCATTTATTTTTTTAACCAAATTTTGACATTTTTATCTCTGTGTAGGGAGGAATTCATGAGTGTATTTACATCTTATTATTCACGATGTTTAGTCTGGTTAAGTGAAACTGAAATTAATTGCTACTGTATTTTTTAATTAGGAATTTATTACTACTATCTTTTTATAATGATTATTAGTTTTTGTTTGGGTTGGGGGGCCCCCTTTAGCACCACAATCCCTTCCACTCCCCCCTTCTGGATACGTGCCTGGGCACAGTTATTAACCACCTAAAAGCAAGATTTTCAAATATGTCAATCATTTTCTATTTTTCAAAAGTTTTCAATCCGGAAAGTCATGATCAAACTGAGGCTTCTGACATTATTTTTGCACATTATTCTAGTAATGAGAATTCTGCAATCTTTATTTATGAAAATAGTAAACTAGAATGGGCAGTTGCATCAAAAATATTTAAAGGACAGTCATACAAAAATCTAAATTTGAAACAAATATTACTTAGATTTTCAACAACATCTGAGCTCAAAAGGATCGTTCCCAAATTTAGCAAAACTAGCTACCATTGGACTAGCTAGACCCCGATTTTGGTTGGAAGAACAGTAGAAAAAATTTGAACATATTTTTTGTGGCCAACATTGATAATATTTCCCTACATTATTTGTGTTATTTTATAGGTATTGCAAATTAATATCCATCAAAAGTGACAGCTACAGATAACACGACTTCATATATAACTGTATTAAAATTGTTTTAGTAACTTAGTAACTATACTCCATTCACGGTAGGAATATGAAAGGTCTTTTTTCCTACCAATATCCTACTATATAATAGATTTCTGGTAGGGTAAAAGGCCTTTTAGAAAACAATTCCTACGGTGAACAGACTTTAACTTCTACTGTTTTTCCTACCAAAATCATACTATATACCCGTAAGCACAGCTGAATGTGAAAGAGGATTTTCTACTCTAAAACAAATTAAAACTCGTTTAAGGAATTGCATGGAGTAGAGCACACTAAAGAATATGATGCTGATTTCACTAGAGGGACCAGATCCAACTGACTTTTGACTATAAGAAAGCTGCAGACAGCTGGACCGATAAGAAGTGTAGAGTTAATGTATAAAATGTTAATCTTGAAATAAAACAACATTTAAGGACTAACATTTTTTTTTTAATTTAACTCTAACTTAAAAAAAAATTGTTATTAAAACATTCTACTTTTTAAATACTAATAACCTTATTGTTAAATCTAATTTTTTTATGAATGTGTATTTAAGTTTTCAGTTTAAAAATGCAGGCTCTAAATAAAATATAATAAAATAATGCAAGGTGTTACACTGCCTCCACCTGGCTAGCAAGTTTTTTTGGGAGAACTGCAGATAATTCAGTGAACTAGAGTGTACAGAGCAAATTAGAAGAAAATGACTGGAGTAAATTTTTTATGAAAATCCATAAATCTGCCACAGCCATGCCCAGACCTCCAATGTTTTGTGTCATTCTTTTTTTTGGTTTAATCTATTCCAAAATATTTTGTTTATTACATAAGTAACAATGCAGAAAAATATAACAAAAATAGGCTGCAAAATTAAAAAAGGAAAAACAAAAGAGCGAACTTATGTCACGAGAAATCTGAAAAATCACCTGTGGGAGAAAGGCTTAATCCCTAGTGTGTGTTTAAGAATGAGCTTATAAAAATAGTTTAATGTGTCCAAACCGATTGTCAGTCAAGTATAGTGGCCCGCGAGCTAACAAGAGACAGAAACTTTGCCCCTTGGACCTAAAATAGGTTAAAGATCCTAGTTCTAGCCCATACCAGAAGATGTAGTGCATTGATCAGAGGGGCAAAAGAGAGACAAAACAATAAAAGTCTAAATTATAGAAGGAAGGAATGAATTAATAAGTGGAAATGCCTAATAATCTATCTTCAAATCTGTATGCATACCATAAACATAAGTTTCTCTTTCAGATTGAATGTAGCAATAATAATAGAAGTACAGGTTGTATTTGTATTGATAACTAAGAAGTTACCTAAGCACACCCACTCAATAGCCAAATTTATTTATTATGATTCTTTACTGCTTTGTTGTTTTTATTAAATAGTAAAAATATTTTGCCCAAAACTAATTTATTTGTAAATAAACTCCCAGCGATGAATAATTAATCCAGCGGTCTGCGTATAAGCTAATTATGAGTTTGGGTTTTAAATCAAGAGCTTTACACGCTCAGCAAATTCAAGCCTGTTGTTTAAGGTCATTTCTAAGCTGTATTTAGGAGCTAAGGTTCAAAATCAACAACAGTTTTACAAGCTCAACCAATTCATGCTGGTTATTTAGGGCTATTTCTAAACAGTATTGAGAATGACTGTTTGCTCATCTCTCTACTTGTTTGAATGTTGAAATAGAAAGCATATTATGTTGTTTTCATTATAAAACAGCTTTTTTTTTTAAATTTAGACTATACCAAAATGTAAATGTTTTTCAGACTTCTAAGCTTTAATTTACCTTATGTTACACTCAAGTAAAGTTTGAGTTATTTTTAACCAAAGAGATTTTTTTTACTTATATACTATACAATCATAGACATATCAGGGTTTCCATGGTGATGTAGGCAAAGAATGATTGTACAGATGAACAAGTGGGACGGGGAGGATAGCAACAACTGGAAATTCTAAATATTATGTGGACTATAATAATATGAATTTAACGTAAGCCTGTATAAAGAAATGCTGAGGATTTATTTTGTTAAGTATCAACAAACAGAACTTTAAGTCAAATCCTACAGAGTATTATTTTTTTACTGCGAAGAAACTCAAAATTAAGCCACTGACCTGATCTGGAGACATCCTCAATACTGTTCCCCTCGATGATCAACTCATCCTTCTGCTTGGGTGAGTTGGTGACGGTAACACCCGCAGCCATCTTCACTCGTCTGATAAACTTCTCGCCCAGGAAGTTCCTGATCTCAATGACCGAGTTGTTTTCGGAGGTGACACAATTGATAGGGAAATGAGCGTACACCGCTCGCATCTTGTATTGGAAACCTTTGGTGACGCCCTTAATCATGTTCTGGATGTGGGAGCAAACGGTTCGAACCGCTGCCAGTTCCTTCTTTGTACCAAACCATTTCTCTACTTTAATCAAGCGTGGGCCCACCATCTAAACAAAAACACTTTTTAAATAATAAAATTAGACCTAGATTTGTAATATATTTTTTATAGGGGCCTAAGCATAATGTAAAATAAAAATTATTCATCCGAAAAAAAAAAGTTTAATGATTAGATCAAAGGTCCCCAATTATTTTTGATGGAGGTCTGTTTTAAAAACTCGAAATACTTCCGCGGTCCAGCAAAACTTTGACCAGGGTAGGGTGTCTACTGAGTTGGAGAAACAAAAAAAAATAATGACTTTTTGATGTCTTTTTTGACTACAAAATTCCTTGTGGTAAACTGTCGAACATTATATAATGCATATATAGGCATAATGCACTCACATGTAACATTAAACTTTAATTAGATGGCGAACGTTAGCCTTGTCCTTGGTTGGCCTATTACAGTAAAAACAATCAGGCAACTTGTGGCTAGCGCATGACAACACAGATAGTGAGTAACTTAACATTCGACGCATTCGTGTTATGATGAGCAGGCAAACAACAATATTTTCATGAATTTATTACTAAACTATTGAAAATTTGTGATTTTAGTGACTTACGTAACCCAGTAGACACCCTGGTGGCTCATGTTGAAGCCATATAGGACTATATTAATTCAAAAACGTGATTTTCTTTCCTTTTAGTTATTTTACTTAAGGCCTGTTGTAGCTTCAAATAACTTATAATCTAACTCAAGACTAGGACCGGCACAACATCCAGTCTCCTGTTGTTAATTCATCACTGTGAAAAGGTAAACCCACATTTCACCAATGATAAATTTTTTAGCCATGCCAGGAATCGAACTAGGGAACCTCAGCTCAGTAGCATATCGACCAAGCTAAGGCTTCGGAATGAAATATAACTATAGTGATAGTATATATATTTTTGAGGAAAACCTTAAATACCTATTTATCCAATAGAATATTAAACCTGTTGATAATCAAGTTTGTTTCTAGTTTGTGTTGCATAGAATGTCTCTAACACAAATTTCTGCCATAGTGTGAAATAAAAAATACACAATTCAAGCAGCTTTTGTTCTTTATGTTTACATTTCACTTCTCGGTTGGTAATGTTTTAGTATAGGCTTTCAGCTCTTATGAAGGTACTGACAAAGCTGCCGGGACAAAAGTATGGCTAGAATATCACTTGGCTGTAATTTTTATTTTAATGTTATCACCAGAGGTTCTGGCACAAGAAAATGGCTAAAATATATAAAGAGTGTATCTCACAGATTTTGGAGGGTGGCAAAAAAAAAAAAAAAAACCTTAGAATTTAGATTTTATGCAAGTTTGAAATTTAATCAATCCCCACCCCCAATAGCCTTTATCAATGTTATTTATACTTACTCTATAAATAAATGTTTTTGAAAGAAACATTTACAATTATTATTGTTAAGCCAGAGATTTGAATATTTAGCTTTTGAAAAATTAGTTCTAACTTGATTCTAAGTGAGTCAATTTAATCGGCTAAGACCATACCATATTGCCCTATCTGTATAAACAAACTACTAGATCTCCAAGATATTCAAATTATGAACTTAATACAAGTAAAAAACTAATTAGACAGTATTCTAACCAGATAATGAAATATAGTTGTGTTCCAAGAATTTAATAATTTAAAAGCAATGTTGGTGACCTGGTGGTCCAGGGGTAAGGTATCAGACTTCTGTGCTGAGAGTTCGGGGTTCAATCATCAGTCCCGGCACAGATTTATCTGATTGCCAAACCCTTCCTTCACCTCTGACAAGGCGTGTATTAATCACATCTTGTAAATGTGAGGAATTCCAGGCCTCCACCGTGATTCGAATTCCACGTTAAACTGTAGGTCCTCCATTTCATCTCACAATCACCCTACCATTACACATTAGCGTAAGTGTGTATAACCTGAACGGGTAGTAAGACGCGGTGCTAATAACAACAACAACAACAATAATAATAATAATTATTATTATTATTATTTAGCACCGCGTCTTACTACCCGTTCGGGTTATACGCTTAAGTACTAATTACACTAATGGATTAGGAATTGGAAAGGTTGCATATAGAGGAAGTGAACCCGCATTTGCGTGGAGGGAGAGTGGAAAACCATTTAGGAAAAACCACCCCCAGTTCACCCGACCGAGATTCGAACCTCGATCTCCCCGTCCTCAGTGGTCTGGCTCAACACGACTGGCGCGTTAGCCAACTACGCCACGGAGGCGGGTAATAATAATAATAATAATAATAATAGTAATAAAAGCAATATTTGGCCTACATAGTAATAAAATTTCAATCAAAACCTAATGTGGTGAAGCCTAAGTTAATGTCATTAGCATAGAGTGTGTCGATGGTTAAGCCTGCCAATAACAAAAATTAAAACCAATTAAATCCACCCTCTTAACAGTTTCATACTTATCCCTAATTAATTAAAACCTGCCATTAGCATGGCAGCAAGTCTACTCACATGAATATCTAAAGCCAGATGCTTGAAAGATCGTTTCAAAACTCCTCGCGGCCCTTTAACTGTGATGAGCCGTGACTTGACAGTCACCGTTAGACCCAGAGGGATCTTCACCGTCTGATTGGTCACAATCTGCTTCATTCTGAAACAAACAGTTATGCCTAGTTCAACAAAAGTATTCAACTTATTAATTGCAAATACAAAATTACAATCATATTTTTAACAAACCAAAAAATATTTATTCACCAACTCTACTAAATGGCTGACGTAATTATATGTGTTAGGGTAAATTCCGACAATAGAGGCATAGGTTACTGAACCCAGAGAAGAAATATTTATTTAAAAACAAATGTGATCGATTACAATTTATTGTCAACATATATTTTTTTTTAAACAATATTAATTAGGCTGAATCCAATTCCATTCATGCAGGTTAGGCAGACGGGTGACATGTTCGCAAATGGCCGGTCAATGAAATGCGTTATACATGAAAATGAATGAACACAAATTTCTTTACATCAATGTAATTTTTACATATGTAGGCCTATTGATAAAAAAAAGCCTTTTTGCAAAATTGACAGCAATATTTATAGAGAAACATTTCTTTTAGAAAATGTTTGATATTTTAAATCAATTCTTGTATCGTTTCGTCTTTAGGAACTGATGAGAAAAATAGGGGGGGAAAAAACCTTCAAAATGGAAAGGGTCTAATAGTTAAAAAAAAAATTTACTCTAAAATTTATAAAATAGGTCACCTAGGGTGGACCTAGTCTACTCAAACTTTGAATTTTTTGAGTTTTTATATAAATTTCAAGGATAGACTACTTAAGTTGATGAAAATAAATCTAGCATAAAACTTTTACTATAAAACTTGTCTTAGCCAATCAGTAGGAAAAGGTAGATTCAGAAAATATTCATTTTGGAATTGCATTTTTCATTTAATTTGTTTTCAATGACCATTTTCATTATCCTTGGTCAAGTCCTGATTTTAAACCCATTAGGTTTCTTGTGTTGCACCGAAATAAGAGTTCAAATGATTAGGCTACATTTCTAGGATCATATATGGAGGTCCCACAACTGGTTTGGACCATAAGTAAACAAAATTAATTTCCACTTCTTTTCATATAAAACATATTTTATTGACCAGCCAATTGCTTAGGGTACACGTCACCCGCTGGGCTAAACGATTTAAAATCGATTCGGCTGTAACTAATAACTTAATAGGCCTATACCTCTATCTTGGTACTATAGCCTCTGAGGCTCATTATGTGTTCAGGCTATTGGCAATTTAAAACTTTACAATGTAAACCTCAGAATGAGACTGGATAAATCTAAGGATTTGCATGGATACTTATGGAGAAAACATTTCTAGCGTAGGTACCATCTGAACTTGGTTAAGTAGATCAGTCAAGTTCAATTACACCCAGCACTTCTAATCTCAGTTTAATGAACAAAGGACCTCACGTGTAATGCTGGGATCACGATCAACTTAACGTTAACTTAAAGTTAACTTAACGTAAAGGACCTCCTCGTGTGTTTAAATGGAGGTGTTCACGATGCAGTTAACTTAAAGTAATAGATGTCCTGGGAGGTCTTTTACTTTAAGTGAACATTACTTTAAGGGTATCACGTAATCTAGCCAGCCAATCATTATGCGAGTGACGTCAACAGGGCTATTTAGTAACTCATTTGTTGGTATTATGACAAATGTTTACTCTTTAGCGTAAGTACTAGTGATCAGACATTTAAACAACATAATTAAACTAAAATAGGAAAGCTAAATTTATCAAATAAGTTTTGTAATAGATATTTATTATATCGAATGAAAACTGTAGACATTCACAGATCATCACTGTAAAACTAATACAAATCACAGATCATACTCGAGAATGAAGATGTTTGGCTCGAATTGTTACATTAAGTTAACTTTAAGTGAACACTACGTTAAGATGATCGTGATCCCGGCATAATGTAGCTTAACTGCACACAAAGCACAATAATAATAATAATAATAATAATAATAATATTTAGCACCGCGTCTTACTACCCGTTCGGGTTATACGCTTAAGTACTAATTACACTAATGAATTAGGAAATTGGAAGGTTGAATTTAGAGGAAGTGAACCCGCATTTGCGTGGAGGGAGAGTGGAAAACCATTTAGGAAAAACCACCCCCAGTTCACCCGACCGAGATTCGAACCTCGATCTCCCCGTCCTCAAAGCACAATAAAAATATACAGCAATAAAAGGATGCATGGAAATTTTGCATTTTATTAATGCCTAAATTTAATAAACTGGGCTGTTCTTTTTTCACATACAGTAGCTAAAATCTATTTTTCTGTTAAAGTAAATCATTTAAGCTTAAATTTACTGCTTACAATTATTTTTCTATTTCAAGAACATCTTGGGCTTTCTAACCATAACATTAAAGTTATAAGTTAAATAAGACCAATATATTTTAAATGTGAAATATCTATATTCACAGTCGTTTGTCTTTTAATATATCTTCCAACTTTAAAATCATATTCCCGGAATGAAAGAAAAAAATCGAAAATGAACAGGATGTTCTAAACCAACCCCTCCACTCCTAAACTGTTTTAATCAAAGGGGTGGGAAATGTTCAAAATAGTACGCTCGAACGGAGCTGAAATGATAATAAACATAATTTGTCATTATATAGATCGATCCGTCCCCGAGATATATATTATTTATGTCGATTTGCAGGGTGAGCAGGGAAAACAAAATAAAGCCGTAGCAATGATTAATTCTGTTTTCATGAAATACATTGGTGTAATTTACATAAAATTTGCGTACATAAAGGCAATTACTTTTCGTTTAGCAATAACCATGTGGAAAACAAGCTTAATAAAATGCAATACTATGTAAACATGTGTCTCAACATAGCATTAGTAAAATAAACGGTTGACAAGTGATTTATGGTTGATTTAAGAGATAGGCGTGGATTTATTTGATATTTTAAACATTTATAATGCAATAAAATAAAGTAATCAAAACCGATGAGTGCGGATATATAAAATATTATTAAAATTTTAACTTACGTGTCACTAGTTCTTCTGAACGAAAGAAAAAACGAAGAACAATAATTTACAATAAACAGTGCTGACAACATATTTAATCAACACTTCCCTTTGAATGTCGTTTATAAAAATAAGCTACATAAATATAGACTTCGTTTTATAGAAGTTTATTTTTATTAATTAAGAAAAATCATATCTGTAAAATAAACATTGCATTTATAAAGTGTAAATATTTCTAAAAAGATCTCATAATTTATTTTATAAACGTAAAAAATCTAAAATATATTTATTTGAAATACTTTTGTGATAGCTCTTTTGAATTATATTTCAGATGCATCGTTCTTACATAGTGACTAAAAAATAAGACGTTTCAACTGTTTCACACTTTTATATTAAAGAGTTATATTTTAATGAGAATAGCTTATGAAACGTTGTTTAGTTATTATACATTCCAAAAGTTTCACCCTTTTCTATTAAAGAGTTATATTTTGTAAGTGACTGTCCAACTGAGCCATCTATCTAGACCCCAGGATACACGGACCGGGCATTTTTGGAGGCTGCCATCTTTTGGAAGAAGAGGGAACTTCTTGGTGGAAGGAAGGTTCATTCAAGCTTTCCCCAAATACTTTTGTCACCAAACCCCGGCCAGAAACTACCTTGGTGACTAGTGTGGTTTTATTTAGAGGAATGTTGATATTTTGTAAAATAATACACTTTAATTAATATTTAATTTATACTAATACCTAAGGGGAAAATTTCAAAATCTTACGAAATATTACTTTGCTTTTGTTTGGTTTGTGTTTATTTGTTTACTAACGCAATTCCCGCTTTTCAGACTGTTTAGGCCAAGCTTCGGGTGTAAGAATAGCCCTACTAGTTTATAATTACCTAAGTTTATGTTTCATGTAATCAAAAGTAACTAGGATTAAGGCATAAGATAGACATTTCTTGTTTTGAGGGTTGGAACACATGGAGGTCAAAGCGGAAGTGGCAGTTTTGGTTTTTTTTTTGTTGGTTTTTTTGTGAGAGTGGAAAAGAAAGAGAAAACGGGGAAGCCACGCGGTAACACCCAGGTTTGGGTTCGGGAAAAGGTTCAAATATTAAGTAATATTATTTCCACATAGTGTGCCTAAAGAAAAGGTGGGCATCCCCCTGGATCGCCGGACTATCTGCATCTTGTTCCATTTAAAGGAATATATGGAAGTTTCGGCCACGTGGTAACTTGTGGAGTCATCTCAGGTTGAGTACAACCTATCAGGTACGGGTAGTACAAGACTATTATATTCCCTCAAGCGGTAGTACCGGCTAGTAGCAATCATCAAGGACTTTGATCCACGGGGTAATACGGCTAGACTATGCAAATGATTATCCGGGTGGACAATACAGCAAAATAGCATCCAGCAAATTTTGTTGGGTGACATTGTAAATTAAAACAGGAGTGCCAATTGTGCGCGGGAAGACGAAAATCCTAGCAAGGTACTATTCTAAGCTAGGTTAAAACAGTTGGACAAAGTTATTTGATTTTGAGATTATAAGGTTGTATTGAAGTGTGTTTTACCCGTGTTGTAACCGTCACAAGTAGTTAGCGGTAGTGTGCACGACCTTTCAGAACAATCTAAAGACACTTGATTCCTATTTTGATAATATTTGTATATGTGTTTTTTTATTATTATTGCTGGTAATTTACCACAGGTTAATTTTGTGTCATAATGTATGTGTCAACACCATAATCATTATTATACTCATCTTTGTTGGAAATATCTAGAATGCTAGGTTCTAGGTTAGAATAAATGTTAACGTTCCTTCTGAAAATTTTGAACTAGCTCCATGTGGTTAATCTATTGATGCGTCAATGTAAGATAGTCGTTCCTCCCTTTCAAGTTTTTTTCTCTTCTCCTTGCCGCTCGAACCTAACTCAGAGGTCCTGTAGAGAAAGATAATCTGTGTTCCTATCTACTAAGAGAGCTAACAGTCGAGGTGCTCCCAGGCCCACCACTTTAGGAGGTTTCTTTCCTCAACCAACATTTGTTAGTAATTTAAATGTTTATTGAAAATAAGAGTATAACTGAAAGTAGGAACCTTTCAATTTTAATGAGAATAGCTGATGAAACGTTGTTTAGTTAATATACGTTTCAACCGTTTCACCCTTTTCTATTAAAGAGTTCTACTTTAATAAGAATAGCTGATGAAACGTTGTTTGGTTAGTATATTACTAAGATTCACCCACCTGCGCAGGTGGACACATTGTCTATGTCAAGTTCATTTTGTTTGATTTGTGAGTGAAAGAGAAGTTGGAGTCTAAATACTGACTAGAACACTCTCACTACATGTAAATGCGAGTAAATTTCATATTAATTCTATTTTCCTAAGCCCTAGCACATCAGTGTATTTCATATAGGCCTATTTGCATGTAACCCAAACGATAAAGTAGGTATTTTAAAAAATTCAAATTATTTTTCCTCAGAGCACCCTGGAAAATAATATTAGTTCAACATTAAAAATGTTTACATTTTAAACGTGAATTCCTAATCAGTGGGGGATTAAGAGCCCTTGAGCCCCTAGGCTCAATTTGCTCTGCACCTCTCCCCCTCCCAAAAAAAATTGATATACTATAATATATATAGATATTGCAATAGCAATTTAGGTTTCGAGGAAAGCTTTTGTTCTATTAGAATGAAGTTTTTTAATATTATGAACTGAAATTAAAATAAATAATTAATTTGTCAGTTAATTTAAGCTTTGAAAAACATGAAAGCTTTCTTTGAAACAGTTTTTGGATAGAAGAATATAATCGTTATTTTAAAATATATTTTTATTCAAACTCAAACAAAATACAAGACAATCCATTCTTGATTTCTATAATATAATCGGATGGACATCTGCGGCTGAGATTTTCTAGCTGTCATCTGCATACACTTATGTAAGAGAAAAAGAAACTTTCGGGTATCTCTTTTTCTCTTACACCCTCACAAGGCAAAATGGCATTTTGATCTCGTTCATTAAATTGATTGAATATATTAGATACATCAATGTGTGATTAGTTAAATGAAATAAATGTGTTAGTAAAGGCTTTGAATAGCATAATAAAGTTCGAAATTGGTGAGTTTTTTCTTTAAATAAGTTGATGTAGGGCTTGTAGGCTAATATATACGTTGATTTTTGAAGGAAGCTAATTTGGAAGGCTTTATTTCGTACCAGAATTCAACCCTATAGTATTTTTTAGGTATGATGAAAGACCTTCCAAAAGGAAATTTCTACTTATATTCTAAATGGCCGTTTATCCTACTAAAATACTAATATATAATAGTATTCTTGTACAAAATAAAGGCTTACAGATTGGAATTCTTACTAAAATCAGGGTTAAGTAGATCTCGTACTTCCTAAAAGCCTATAACCTAAATTATCGTTTTAACCAAGACTTCTATACAAAGTATGCCATTCAAATAAATGTAATATAGTTTTTAGCTAGCTTGTTTCATTATAGTTATCGAACTTTCAACATAATATGGTTTATGAAAGCAATATCCAAGATGTGAGCCAAAAAAATATTATTTTTTAAAGGTAATATAATACTTTCTACAAGCCTATAACCTAAGTGATCGTTTGAACGTATGGCAACTACACAGTTTGTCATTCAAACAAATATAATAAAGTCTTAAGATACCTTATTCTTCATATTTATCGAACTTTATAAATAATATAGTTTTTTAAACCAATATATAAGCTAATAGCCAACTTTACATATAAGTGTAGTCTTGGCAGACTGTAAACAGCATGGATGATAACTACATATTTAAATATATTTAATATGTTATTCGTATTTGTACAGTATTACTTGTAAAGCTGAATTGTATATGCTTTAATGTACATGATTCTTCAGTCAAGTGTGATATAATACTTCACTATTTTCAAACAATAACACTTTAATTCATTAGAGATCTGTTTTCGCATAAGAACATTGAAAGATACCGTTAAATATTTCCCCCCACAATGAAGCAGACGAAAAATTTGAGCGTCACGTTTTGGTTTTGGTAATGCGAATATTTATGTCCATCCAGTATAATATAGAGATCACTGGTACAATCATGTCATATTATGATCACAGGGCCAGTGTTTCAATGTCAGATACTAGCTAAGTTGAGGTTTAATATAACCTCGAGTTAAAACTTCAGGTTAACGTAGTTTACTGTTTGAATAGCTTTTTATGTGAAGGTTAGTTGAGAATTTTATGCAGCATCTACCTTATAGGTTACCACAATTACAAGTTAAATAAGGTTGAAAATTAATGTTTTAGTATGCACTGCAATTTTTAAAGGGAATGATTACTTCAAGTTTAAGAAAATACTTTTACAACTCACTTAAAAAGAGAATTAGAGCACTAATGGCAAACTTAGTTTAAATTCACCTATATCGATTTGATTAGAAATTAATTGTTGAAGCATCCTCAAGGAAAAAATAAAAAATATGGTGAACAGTGATAATATTAGTACAAAGATAGTCAATATCTATAAATAACAGTAAAATAGAGTAAAATGTTATAAATGTTGATTGCAAACAATTTGTTTATACTTTCTAAAAGATGCTCCTTATGTCCATTCGCTTAATATCTGTTCTCCTAAAGTATATAATCGAGCAGGACTGGTTGAATAGGATACGAATATCCTCTGCAGCACATCCCTACCCTACAATATATGTTAAGCAAATAAAAACTAATTACAGCAATGTGTTTAATTGAAAATCATTCTATTCTATGTAATGTTGGCAGCTTTATAGGAGTCTACGAATTTCAAATAATTACTTAAAGTTATTTAAATAATTTGATTGAATTGACATATTGATTTAGCTGCACTCTAGTATACACGTAGTAAATTAAGAAGATTCGATTCTGCTGACCTCTACCAGAAGTGTGACAAAGCTTTTACGTTAAACGTTCCTTCTGTTAAACCTCAAGTCGGCCATTTGTGGATATGATTCAGGTTTTCTCTTAAAGGTGTATATTTCAAAATTGTCTGAATGGATACCATTCCAAGTGGATACAATTCCAGTTTTTGTGGATATAATTCAGGTGGATACAACTCAGGATTTTCACAAAAGTAGTGTTATACAAAACAGTTGGAATGGATACCATTCCGAGTGGATACAATTCTAGTTTTTGTGGGTATAATCAGGTGGATATAATTCAGGATTTTTACAAAAGCAGTTTATTACAAAATTGTCGGAATGTATACCATTCCGAGTGGATACAATTCCAGTTTTTGTGGGTATAATTCAGGTGGATACAATTCAGGATTTTCACAAAAGCAGTTTATTACAAAACTGTTGGAATTGATACCATTCCGAGTGGATACAATTCAACTCCCCCATACGTTTTTAGCGTGTAATACCTGGCCACATAAAGAATGTATAGTGTGTACATAAAGTGAACTAAGAGTAAAAGAAAAAAAAAAATTATGTGTAAAGTCACAATTTTTTTACTGTAAAATGGTGCCAGTAAAATGCCTACTTGATACAGAGCAACAATCATTCATCATAAACGATTATTCATGTTACCATGGATAGTTATTACTTTAGGCAAAAACCATTTGATTGAACCATGACAAATTAATTGTATTAATTGATAATTCAATTTAACACCAATTTTTAATTTAGTTTATAAGTAGAAGACATCTGTATTTAAGTACGGTAACATTAGTCTCAAAACTACAAAATCTATTTTTGTGTTCCCCTTTCATTATTCAATATAGTGATGTTTTTTGGTAATACTTGTTTAGTTTGTTCCTGAGTTTTAGTGTTAGTTATTAGAGGTCTACTCAGTAGCTTACTTACTTCCAAGACACATAATTAACCATTTAGTGAGAACAAAATATCTAAGTTCACATTGGTACATTTTCATCAATGAAGCAAATACTCTTTATGAACTACTGTGATAGTATTATAAGAGGTATGAGAGGCACTATAGTGTAGACCTAAACTTTACATGAAGGGAGAAAGTAAAACTATAGTGTGACAATTATTGAGACTGCCCTTTTACAATTTTTAAGTTCATGGTACACTTGACAAGCCTAGATATTTTGTAACACTTTTTGTTTTGGGTACGCATAATGGCAGCAGAAAGTGTGTTACGCACCCAGTCTAATGTTGTACGGTAAATCGGAATTAGGAATGTATAATATTTTTTCCTGTAGAGGTTTCAAATCTTCCAAGATGCAAGGTTGAGCTTGACTTCTTTAACATTTAGAAACATTTAGTTCAAACCATTAGTATAATAGCTAAATCATACCCTTAAATTTCACGAGAAATCTTATGATATTGTATAAAAAATATTAGTGTAGTCACACAGCACATCTAATTCGCTGCCGTGGTACGTTTATTGTGGAACTATTTTCTAAAGTATGACTGGACAGACATAGCTTATATGGCCGAATGTTCGAGTTGTTGTGTGCACACCAATAGTGTGTGTGTGTGTGTGTGGAGAGAGAGAGAGAAGTGAGAGATGAGAGAGATATCAGCTTTTGAGTAACTTTGTATATTTTTTACACATAAAATTCCCTGTGATATGTGATATTTTTATATACGGTACCTTATTGTTCTATGTAAATTTATCTAATAAATCAGTTGTTATTAAAATAATTGTGCTATACCGAACGTAGTAAACGGGTGTAATAATAATATATTTAAAATAATAACTTGTTGAGATTAAATTGAGGTGTATAACGCACTATAATTATGTAAAACGACGCACACAGTAATTGTACAAACATGACTGTTACAAGAGGCCAACAAGAATGTCTGTTGGAAATAATGTAGACATACACCGCATAGTTGTTCACTCACACTTGTGATTAAGGGGTGTGGAAAGTTAGGCTTAAACGGGCTTTTTTCTGCTGAAACGCACCGAAACGGCGTTCCGGCACCTTTTTGGCCAAAAATTAAATTAAAAAGTATTATTTCGAAAAAACTTTTTTATGTAAAATTACTAAGTATATTTTTCACCACGATAACTGTCGAACCTTGTGACAGCTTCTGACATTACATAAACGATCAAAAGCTTGTTTACTTCATAAGAAGAGAATAATTGAGGTAAAATAGAGGTTGATGCACTGTATTACATGAGAAATCGTGCGGTTCGTGTCCATTTTGAGGCTAGATTCTCTGTTCATTTTCATAGAGGGTATTTTGTTGTGGTTCGTGAATTTGTAAAGTTAAGTTCATGTAAAAATTTAGTTTACCATTTCTGTATTTCAATTTATAGTGTGTAATGTAGGCCTACAGTCGTAGTTTTGATCAATGGTGATTAAGGATTCATATTGCGTTTGCTAAGAAGTTTTCACAGTATAGCCTAGACTGAATTTTTTTTTCAAGAAATTAATTAATTTTATCTGTCAGAAATGAAAAAAATAACGACGTATTTCTGTGCGCCTCCCAGTAAAAAGCAGAAATCAGATGAAGTTGAAGGCAAGGTATCACTTCATACATCACCACAATCAACCGTCAGTCAAACTAGACCTACACAATTTGTTTGTAGGCCTAAGCCTAGTTCCTCTTCTGATTTATTTTAACTTCACAACTTGAGCAGGCATGGCTAGCTGCTGGAGTGTGTCTCGAAAAGATGATACACCTCAAAAAATATGATTATTCTACGATAATGGGAAATTGGGCTGTGCAGCATGCAAGAAAGTTGGAAATGTAGGAGTTGACAAAGAAATGGGAATCGAGAGTGAGCAAAGAGTGGTTTGATTGTGAAATTTCATGTAATGGAGAAAATCGTAAACAGCAGCTAACATCTTTAAGAAAGAAAATATCGATCACAAAGATGGCGCTGTGCATAAAGCTGCAGTTAAAATTGAGGAAGAAGCGAAGAAAGAGAAATTAGAAAACATGTGTTTAAAATTATGACTAGAGAAAAGAAATAACAAGTAAGGTGTTCCGTACATCAGCTAAGCATACAGCCCATTAGCAACATATTATGCAGGTAAAACCTTTGTTTCATTGAACTCGCCTCGATAAACATATTTATCTGCAGTACTTTGGCTGAATCCAAACATTTTCAGAAAAATGTAAAACTTTTCGTTCCAATAACGTGTGATTGTTTGAGGCCATATAGGTACTTTTTTTTAACTTGCAAACAAGATTTTGGTCAACGTTGATGCCATCTGGTAGAAACATGTAGATGCCTTCCTCGAGCTCGCTATACAAAAATTCCGTTTTTACATCTAACTGCATGATTTCATAGCTTTGCTGACCTGCAATAGCGAGAAGCACTCGTATAGAGTCATACCGCGTTGTAGGAGAGTAGTGTAATTGTAATCGACCCCTTCTTTTTGTGCAAAACCTTCAACATAGCCTTGATTTGTATGGTGAAATGTTTCCATCTCCGGCGCGTTTTACTTTGAAGGCCCATTTAGAACCTATAGAATTTTTCACCGAGAGGTTATGATACTAGCTCCCAGGTGTGGTTCATTTCCAGTGCATTCAGTTCTTCTTTGATTGCCTCAGTTCACTGCCCTGCATCGGAACTTATCATGGCTTACTCATAAGTGTGTGGTACATCTAGTTCCACTAGGTCAGCTTCATAGCGTTTGGGAGGCCTGATGGCATCTCTTGGGTGCAGCTCATTATTCGCATCAATGTTCCCAGGTTCTTTATGATCCTGTGTTCATCACCTGCTGTGTTTACTGTCCATAAATATGGTGGCATATCCTTTGCATATAACATTGAACGTGCACTTTTATTATGGTTCTCATGTCACGTTTGGCTCTACCATTTTCTCGGGATATAGGTGCCGTTGTTTCAAATTTAATCCATGTTTTGACATATAATCTTTCATTCCCTGATTAGAGTATTCTGTCCATTGTCACTATAGGTTCTTGATAGAATATTCATATTTATTCTTGATCATCTTTGCAAAATCTTTGAAACACACAACATATACTTTGTGCTTAGTGAAGAATACAACACGATAACCCGAACAGTCATCTTAAATAATACAACAATTTAGCACCATGAACTGATGGTGTTGACATTGGACCACACACGTCACTGTAAATAAGTTTACCTGGTTTGGCCTTGATATGCTTTGAGGGCGAAAACAGTAATATGTGCTGTTTACCGTACTGACATGACTTAAAAAATCGTCGAGGTTGTGGTCACCTTCAACCAACCTTTGGTGACCTATTTCTCGCAGTCTTATCTTATTTATGTGTCCAAGTCTCTCGTGCCACAATTTTATACTACACTAAACCGTAACATTTAGGCCTAATTCTTGATGTGGAATTACTGTACGGAATAACATCCGATACCGATTGTTGGTTTCACGGACCGCACTTGCTACTACTCACCATCTTCGTAAACTTCTGTATATCTATCTTCCTTAAGGATCTTCATCCCTTTTCCAGTTATTACACCTTCGGGGAAAATACTTTTTATTAGTTCGGGAATGGACAACACATTTGTGATGATTGATTCACACCACTTAACTTTTAATCAATATTTTTATTTTGATGGTTCCACTTCCCCTCACAGAAAGACCTTGGTTGTTTCCAAGCATAACACTCGTATTGTCCACAGTCCATTCAAAATTTAAAAAATAATCATGACGATTAGTCATGTGTGCAGAAGTGCCACTGTCCATTGTCCATTTATCTTCAGTGGTGACTGCTAACATTTGCATGACATCCTACTGCTCTGCACTAGAATGCTGAGAAATGACCCTGTTGGGAACGGTCAATTTGAGTGTTTTGCTGTCTGTTTTCTCGGGGTTTCTTGCGTAATGTCCTTTTCTTTGGTGATTATAGCACATTGCATTTGATTTTCCTGACCTATTCCTTTGTTTTTGGTTAAACTTTTGAGAGCTATTAGACTGTTGAAAATCGCTTTTCAAATTTGTCGACGTTGAAAATGCACTTTCACTTGATATAAGACTGACCTCTACATCCAACAGATGCGTTGTCATATTTGGGAATTGTCTGTTTAGCTTCTAGTGAAAGCCAAGCTTGTCTGGAGTTTCGAAATTTGGGAAGTAGACTACCAATAATTTTAGTCATTACAGTACTGAGTTGTTCGCCATCTCTCTCTTACTTGTCACGCGAGATTTTCGATCTTGGAAAATATGCTGGGCAATGGAGTCGTTGGCATCCATTTTGTACTTATGAAAGCGCTCGTGGACTAGTATTTTGTTAATTTCCTATTTTTGAACAAATATAGAGTCTTAATTCCTCTAGCATTTCTTTAGACGAGTCACAATTTTCAACTAATGTGATCTGTGATATTCTATTGCTGTAGTAAGTGTAAACATAGCAATTGCGTCGTCTTTGATCCACTTTTCTAGTTCCTTCTCTTTGTTTATTGAAGACTTTCCTATGGTTTTTTTTTCAATATCAAATACTCCTTTTGTCCTTATGGCATATTTCTTCTGAAATTTCCATTGATGATAATTATTGCCGTCAAACTTATTTATCGTGTGCCACGTCGAACTTTTTGGCCATTATTTATAACTTGGCCTCGCGAATCGTAACTTCAAACCTACGAACTCAAGGCTAATTGCTGATTTGCGTGAACCTAAGAATGGCAAATGGCTCCGCTTCCAAACGCGAACGTGAATTCACAAAACGGATTTGTGAATTACCCGACGGACAGTTTTTACTGGAAATTACATAAATATTTGCGCAGTTGTTGCGTGACTGGATCATAGCATGTTGACACTCAAATTGAGGTGTAGAACGCACTGTACTTATGTAAAACGACGCGGACAGTAATTGTACACAACAATACTGTTATGACACCAACAAGAATGTCTGTTGGAAAGATAGTATACATGTTTCCATCACAATTGCGCACTCACACTAGTAATTAAAGGGGAGAAGGGTTAGGCCTAAGCAAGGATGGTATTTTAAACATGTTTCGACATTACTTTATGTGGCTTAGTTTGAAATTTAATGTGAAAGAAAAACTAATGTTTTCTATTACAAGCTCAGCTGGTAACGTGGCGTGTGTCAAGTTCACATGAAATGACCAGCATGTGAGTTGATAAAAATAAAAGTTTATCAATATTTATTTATCAGTACTATTGTAAAGTATTTTTATAGTTATGATAAGTTTTTCTGTGGCTGGGGGTATATGATAGAAGCAGCCTTTCCCAACAGTGTGGAAAGTTTTTCAACATACATGATTTGAGAATGCTCAGGAAAGTTAATCAAAGTTGTAACTGCATCTTCTTTTATATACTTAAATTTGGCCCACCAGGTCATAATTTATAATAATCTTTAGTGAAATTCTCACTATAATAGTAATAATGATAGATGGACCCAAAGTTTATATCTATAAAAGTTTGTGTTTCAATTATTTTAAATCTTTCAAACATAAAATAAAATATATGTTCTTTTATTTTTCCTATACAATGGTATTTTTATTTATAGCATGGTAGTTATGTTAGTGTTTTGAATACTGCATGGTGTTTTGTTACGGCTGTACTTTGGTCCTTTGGCATAAATATAATACGAGGGTTGATAATCTAAATAAATGCGTGTCATTAGGGGGAGGATATTAGGACAGAGCTGAACCAGTAACTGTTCGAATGGCTAGCGTCATTCCTATTATTATCTTTTCTTCATTATTACGCAAAATAATTTGAATTAATCATTCAATTAACTCGATTATATTTCAAAGAATCGATTAACTATTATATTATTAAAATCGTTCGACCAGGCCCATCACTAGGCCCGCTAACACAATACATCTAAAACATGAACAGAAGTTATTTTCCGTTTGCTGTGTCTAGGCCTACTTGCTTTTAATTGCCTAAAGCCTTTTCTCACATCATCATAAACTGATACATCCAAGTTTAAGGGGTGCCTATGCTCAAGTTCATGCATAACAAATACAAAATTAAAATCAAATCAACTTTATGCTTACTGCACTATTCTCTATGTATCGATTAATTATGAACACTATCGTTATACTTATGTGTTTTATCTTCTTGGGTACTGTGTGCAATGCCTTATTCACAATTAGCTATGCGTGAATTTAAACCTAAACTAGGTAAATCATGCATTAAAGAGAGAGAAAATATCTCTTTTCAATATAAATGCCGGTTCACAGAGAACGCTAAGCTAAGTTATGCTAGGCTATGCTAGGCTGTGCTATAATTTTGTCACTTTGGTTTCATATTCATTGCTAAGCTAAGCTAACCTATGGTTCCTCTTTTTCTGCCTGAAATCACTGTGGTTTCTTTCTGGTCTGCACCAGTGAAGTTAAGTTATGGCATTTTGCAAAATGTCTTTTTTTTTTAGCTTAGATTATAATACTGAGGAAGAGGAAGAAAATTTAGGAGGTGGGAGGTTTGACTTGTTCAATTGGTGGTTGCATTGTAATATAAAACACTTTTTAAATATAAAACTTAAAAAGAATATTACTTAAATATACGTGAAACAAACTGAAAACAAAACTTCATTACTTCTTTGATTATTTTCAAGAATCCAGCATTGCATCTGTTCAACACGTAACCCAAGCTGCGCTATGCACATGCGAAACGTAAGATGGCTAAAGAGAGAAGATGGAAAAATTTCTCGGCCAGCAATCGGAAAAAACCTAGCGCTGCGTAGCAAGGATAGCTTAGCTTAGCTTATTTTAGCTTAGCTTTCTGTGTGAACCAACACGTTTAAATATATGGCTCACTATTTTTTAAACAGCAGAGCAAATCTTATCTTAGCTTGCTTAGATTTTAGTGTGAACCAGCCATTTTATTATATAATTTAATTTTGGCGATGATAAAAGACAATCCTGCTGCCCTACGACATGTTTTAAAACAACCATTAGTGCCCTTTCACACGTGCGACATTCAGGACACAGAAAAATCATTGCAGTAAATGAAATCTTTCACACGGGGTGGGCAAAAGATTAGGTCTCGCACAAGCTGTGCATTTCATGATTTCTGTGTATTGTCGTTTACAGTCGTACGCAACCGAGTATTGAGACACAGGAAACACCTGCAGCTGAACGATATCTTTAACAGAGGAAGAGGAGAAGGAGGAGGAGAGAGAGAGAGAGAGAGAGAAGGAGAGTAGAAGAGTGGTGATTTATTGGTGTTAAAATGGTTTAATTCTTTGATACGGGTAAGCTTATTTGTGCAGTACGATCATGTCCTGCATATTCTTACTATACTTTCGTAAAGGTTCTCACTTCCCAGAGGATACTGAAAAATGTATAAAAACATTTTTCTAATACCCTGAAATAATTGAAAAGCTTTGATAGATCCTGCCTAAAGTCTTCATACAATGAATAAAAGCACCGTAAGTTAATCTTGGTGTGTTAATTGGATGCACCCATTTCTTTATAAATTCTACGTCTTTCCTTCTTTCCCAACAACAATAGTGCTGAAGCTTCGAGATCCATTGTAGTACTGAATCAATTAAGTGGATTGCATATAGCAATAGCTCTCATGTACCGCTCTTGTGAAAGGCACTTAAGCCCACAATTATGTATATCAGTTCATTAACAAAGTAGATGAAGGAATTAACTAAAGAATATTTTTAAATTAATTAATAAAATAGATCTTCATTTCTTTTTGAAAGAACTGTAATAAATGGTAACGTTATTAATGAAGGAGCTTTTATCTACTTTTGAATTAGCTGTTATAAATTATAAAGTTAATTAAATTCTTTTGTTCTTTGAATTAACTTTAATAATTATTTATTAAGTTAATTTACAAAGGATATCATAAGTTAATTTTGGACTAACCTAATACATTAAAAAAAATATATCACAAAGGTGCTCTTGGTTGTTTTTTTTAGGAATGATCATAAAGTTAATTCACAAAGGAGCTCCTTAGCTATTTTAGAATGAACTTTATTAAATTATAAAGTTAATTCACAAAGAAGTGCATTGGTTCCTCCCAAATGAGACATATAAATCCAGTGAGGTATTCAGCTGCCCACAGTAATCGTTGTGACTAAATTGCTATTACAATGGCCTCGAAAGCAAGTATGGACGTGAGACCCCACTCATCACGAGAGGAAGACGAGAATAAAGCCATGGTTGAAGAGATGCTCCGGGCAGAGAATAATAGGCTCGTGGCCCTCAACCTGAAATATGACTCTCTCATGACAGAAAATGAGCAAAGACGACTCCAGGATCGACTTGTAGAACTCTTAGCTGAGTTGGATAGCAGAGATATAGAGCTGACAACAGAAGAGATAAGGTGGGTTGTCAATTTATCATAATAAAAGCTTTTAATAGAACAAGAATGTAGGCATCGTGGATTTGGGGCGGTGGGGGTGGGGGAGGATTAGAGAGAGAAGGAGAGGCCAGACTCATCCTTTAACAATGTATACAAAGTTTTTAAAATTAACAAGTTCATGACATATAGATGATTGATGACTCACAGGCCATGAAAATAGCTGGCACGCAGCTATTTGGAAGGCCGTACGAATTAAAACAACCACCTATGTTACATATGGGAGGGATTACAACATTTTATAAATATTATGTTATTTAATACTCAGTAATGAGCTAATACCATCACTTTATTTTCATTTAATGTCTTGAAAAAGTACATTTTAATTCAATCAACTATTAGTCGACCATTTAGGGAGTGGGCTGAAGATTTCCAGCGCTCTCCCTAACATTATTTGGCATTGTTCCTGTAATCAATCCTTACGAATATATTATAGCCAATGGTGTTGAGTGAGTTGTATGTGCAGTGGTGGTTAAAACTAGATTTGGGGAAATGTTTGTCTGTACTCAATAATACTTTAGCTTATAGCTATCAGGAGGGTTGCCATGTGTGCCCAATTCTTTTGGGATGGTATTTTATTATGAGCATCTGTTCCATGTCCCGGGTTGATCAGTATTCGGAAGTCTTTCATCCTGCAATTGTTTATGGCAGAATTATGAAAACTGGCATGTTTATTAAAGGTAGCATCAATACTTATAACATTGGCTTCAAGCTGTACTGCATTTTTATGTTAAATTTTATGTTTAGCTATTATTTTTAATACAATAAACTCTTTAACATATTTACTAGGACTATATTAATTATTACACGGGCCCAATTATTTTTTTAAACCCCTTCAAATAACTTATAGAGGTAGCAAATGTTCAAAACATGTCTGGTTAAGATCACCTGGCACTCACCTCACTATTCTAGTTGAAGACTTCCAGCCCTTGCTCTAAAAACACACTTTTATTTACCACCTAATTACCTGAAAGCTCTGTCATCATGTAGGGGAAGAGGGGGCGAAGATGGGTTGGTGGCATATTCAGGGCGGCTTATTTGTGTGGCCAATGGGAACTGAGTTTGAGCATAATATACATAGAACACTCAACGACTTTGCTATAATATGAGAAACCTTGTATTTCATCCCAGAAAATGAAAACAATAGAACCTAAACTTGTTCATTGTGACAAACTCGGCGAGAAAGGTTTTTTTTATGACACGCAACAACCATTAGTTCTTAATCATATAGTGAGGCACATTATTAAAGTATCTTTCCCAAATGAAACACACACACACAATATTTAATCTAAGATTATTTTAATTTTGTAAAACAAATTACAGGCACAAGACAGTACATCAAAATAATTGATTTAATTAATAATGTACTACACTAATTATTTTGCATTGCATATCTATCAATCAAATCTATTTGCATTCAAAAACTATAGTTGGGTAGGTATGAGTAGGGTAGAATTTGAAAGAAAATGTACCCGCATTTTAGTGGAGGTAGAATGGTAAACCATTTAAGAAAAAACTAACGTAAATCAATTTGGCCCGCCACATTGCCAAACATGTTTTTTTTTGTTCAATCGTTTGTGCTCTATTTGTGCTCATATATGCCCGGACATGAACATTTTTGCTGTGAAATGAGCCCTTTCAAATAACATTTAATGTGCCGGTCCAACCTGAGTTCAAGCCAACCCGCCACATATTGAAAAACACAATATGACAAAATTCTATTCATGCCATTCGATTGTGCTAGATTTCTGTTCATATGTGCCCGAAAATGACCATGTTTGCTCTAAAATTAGGCGGGTTTTTCAATATGGGCGGACTATCTTGCTCTCAAGCTGTCTACATGCAACGGTTTAGGGAAAGCTCAAGTTAGCCCGCCATATTAAATGTTTTCTAGAACGCTTAATTTTAGAGGACAAATGTTCATTTTCGGGCACATATGAGCACAAACTAAGCATAAATGATTGGTGAAAACAGAATTGTGTTAAAATGATTTTTTTCAAAATATGGCGGGCCAGCTTGAACTCAAGTTTACAAAAGGTTTCTGTATTGGGAAGACTCAAGCTAGCCCGCCACATTAAATGTTCTCTAGATTGCCTAATTTTAGAGCACACATGTTTATTTTCGGGCATATATGAGCACAAATAAAGCACAATGGAATGGCGTGAATAGGATTTTTTTATGTTGTGTTTTTCAATATGTGACGAGCTAGCTTGAGCTCAAATTAGAACGCCTTCATTAAATGTTATCTAAAAGGGCTATTTTCACAGCACAAATGTTGATGTTCGGGCACATATAAGCACAAATAGAGCACAAAAAATTGAACAAAAAAATACAACCAAGTGGTCGACACGAGAGAACAAATCTGTAAACAGACCAACTGCTAGACACGCATAAACGACATGTACCAAGTGATCGACACGAGCTGGACCATGTGATAGACAAGCTCCCATATAAGAGGACAAAGTGATAGACAGCCAAGCGGCCGACACTAGAGGACCAATAATTGCTTGCCAAACATCGAGATGAATCCAGTCAAGAGTGGCTCAAGTGACATACACAATTTATTACAAAACTAACAACGCTATAAACATGGTTGTAGTGGTTGAAATGACAGTTCTGGACCATTTCTCCCATAAGGTTAACATTGATCCACCACATTGAATAGGGGGGGATCACTTTCTCCTCTAACCTAGCCTAACCTAACCTAACCTAACCTAAACTTAACCGGCTCTTAATTACACAAAAATAACCTTATGTCCCTGTATTTGTCGTTCTGCCCCTTGCAGCCCCCTTCCTAGCAGCCCCCTTTCTCCCTTGAGTCTAGATTCCAGCCTCCATCCCATACTCTCTTCCAGCCGTCATCCCCTTCTCTTACCATGCCCACCAATCGCTCCTCTCCCCTCCTCCCAGTCTCCTACCCCCAGCCTTGATCTGCACAACTTCCAGTCCCCATCCTGTAATCTTACCTCCTTTCAGCCATACGACGTCCTGTATCCATCCTGAGCAAGAGGTAGTCTGGCTCGATCATGACCGTGTTGATCCCATCCAACTCCAATCCATCCTCTTACCACACACCACGCTTATCAGCCGGTCCGGTCAGCTTAGATCTTCTACCTTATAAGATGTATCCATCATATTACCACCCGCTCCTTGATACCTGACGGCTTAGATCTTGTACCTTAAACGATATGTCCTTCCTGCTTACCATATATCCCTTAAAATATTCTAAAACGGTTTGAAACAGTACGAAATAATTATGAATCATTCTCCACCCGACACCTTAAACGTCGAGACCATTCATCGGGGTTTGATCCCAGATGGGTGGACTGAAGGTGGATTTTCATAAATGGTTTTCCACTCTCACTCCACTAAAAATCGGGTGCAGTTCCTCTAAATTCAACCTTACTCATACCTAAACACATTAGCCTAGTTAGTATATAGGCGTATAACCCAAACGGGTAGGTAGTAACTCTCTAGTATAGCACGATGCTAAAAAAAAAGTAGCACTAAATATACAGCTTAGATTTTAAAATTATCTGTTTGAAAAACAATCAAAATCCATTTTATTGTCGCTTATTGCCGGTTACTAATCTTACATACTATTTTAAAACTGTTGTCAAATTTCAAGTTTTAATAAAGGCCACTAAGGAATTTTTACTCAATGGTTTTCAACCATTTCTTCATGAAAAAGCAGGTATATTGTTTCTAAATTATACCCTCCTCACCTCTAATCTATTAATATAAAAATAAGATAGTTCATAGGTGTGGACCAGTGCTCACTGTTCTTTAATGTTGCAGTCAGCGTTGCGGAATTAATTCCGACTGTTCATTTCGTGATAAGCTTTTATAAGGTTATCATTAGTTTGAGTTATTTTCACCTACATTTTTACTTTAGCAAACCCTACAAAAATATGTTGAGAAGTGTAAGTTTAAGCTGACGCGTTGGGTGACAAAATTATTTGAGTGTAAATAAGGACAATCGTGTTTGAATTAACTGTTGTCACTTAGCCCACTCTTAACAGGATGATATCAAAGTTTGTCGAGCAGTTGGTCCTCTCGTGTCGACCGCTTGGTTGTCTATCACTTTGTACTCCTATACATGAGCTTGTCTAGCAGTTGGTCCAAGTCGTATCGGCCACTTGACCCACCCAGCCTTCCAAATAATTGTTTTCATTTTGTCTACCGGTTGGCTGTCTATCACATGGTCCAGCTCGTGTCGATCACTTGGTCCACGTCGTTTCTTCGTGTCTAGCAGTTGGCTGTCTACCACTTTGTTCTCTCGTGTCGGCCACTTTGTTGTCTATCACTTTGCCTGCTCCCAGATGGGACACCATATAATATGGGAATCAGTTACAGTAAGACATGGACGTCGGAAGTAGTGTGATGTCTATTTTCAATCATTGATCCCATTGTGTGAACAGCTATGAACAAATAAACACGATTTGGGAGGCAATATTGTCAAGTCAACATACTAAGGATCCTGTGAGCGTCTTGAAGGAGCTGCTATCTACAGAGACCAAGAAGAAAGAGCAATTGAGCCGGATGATGGAGTACTATACCATATTGATGGCACGACTAAATAATCTGATACATAGAGATACAGATAGGAAGAGATCAAGCAAGGCAATATTAGAGTTGATTATGAGTTCTCTTGGCATGTCTATAGAAGACGCTACACTTTACCTAGACCAGGTAACAAAACTTGTTTTGTACAATTTAACAAGCACGCACTGCTGGGGAAATTAGACATAGGTTTTTAGGCAAAACAGTATGCATGCACCTTACAATTTGGCAAAAATAATATATGAAAGTTATGTTGAAAATGATGATTGGGCCCAAAGTCTTTATTATGTGTCTAATAAACATAAACTAGCTATGTATAGTTACAGCATGGAAAAGGTGGAGGGCCATTTGATTTTTTTGTAGTAGAATTGAAGCATGATTTATTCCAAAAACCAGATTCTTATGCTTAATTTTCTCTTCCTACTTACATTATCACACCCAACTTCCCCTTCATTCCACGCAGTATAAGTCCATGTTTAGCCTCACCAGCAGTTACATGAATGGGGCCAAGTATAGAAATTATCATGAACTAAAAATCACATAATATATCATCTGTGTTTATATAATGTAAATTGTAGAGATAGTTTTTTCTAGTTCACTTAAGTCCCAACCAAATTATTACAAGATAATTTGAATCAAATCAACACAGTGTCTGTAGCCACTCATGAGCTTCCATGATATCTTGAGAAGTTTACACAACCTTTATGATGGGAGGTAATTGAGATGTAGTACAGTGATCCAACTCATGAGTCATGAAAAAAAGCTAAATTGGTGTACAATTTTATTAATTTCAGTTTACGAGGCAACTGGAGTTGGACCATCAAACAACCATCACACAACTGGAATCTGTCAACGAAATAAACAAGACCTTGTATGATTCTGCAATAGAATCTAGATACACTACGATGGCACGAAAAGTGCATATTAGGTAAGCAAAATAAAGAACATTCAAAATATCTAGGATTTTAAAATTGCACAGCTGTACATGCTTAAATAACATTAAAAATACCTAAACCTATAAGAATGCACTCGAGCACATGATATAAAATACAGTACCTAGACATATCAAAGTGTACTATAGGCACATGATAACCAACATTAAATATTTAGATTATGTTATTCGTAAAACGCTGTAATTCATACATCGTGTGTTTAACAACTGCTACTGATAGAGAGATATAACACCCAAACGCGTAAAAAAATTAATTTTTCTAGTGGGGTCCGCTAGAAAATTAGACTGTATTCTATGCCAGAGGTTCCCAAACTTTCTCGGTTCACGGCGCCCTTAGTGTCTTAGTAATTTTTTCATGGCACCCCTAGGTTGAAAGAAATACCTAACAGATCCGTTAGGTCCAAGAAACTTATTTTTCTCCCGTCCTAACAACTTAGTAGCCTTTTGAGCAATAACTCACATAGATTGTTTGTAACTATGTATTTTTAGTTCATTATTAAATAACCACAATTACTTACTAATGGGCTGCGTGTACCTGTTGCTCACTGCATACCATTTATTTAAAATATCTTTCGGAGCCCCTGTTAGTTTGCTGCGACGCCCCAGGGTGCTGCGTCACACAGTTTAAATACAACTTCACCAAGCCAATAAAGGTATTACGTATATATGGACCAATCAAATCCCAAGGGTGGCCCCGACACCCCGACCCCCACTCCCTCAACTACATTCTTGCTCCGCCCTTGGCTACACTATAACGTTAGTAACGTTGTATAATTAATTAATTACTAATAGCTTACAATATACAATATATAAAAAATAATACAAATGTCCACAATAAAATTTAATGATTAAGTTTATACACAGATTATTTGTTGGCATAAGTAGGTGATCTATTTGTGCTCTCTAAAATTACTTCCTTTATTATTTCGCTCGAAAGAATTTACCTCATTTAAATACAGTAGAGCGTCGGAAATCCGGACGTCAAAAATCTGGAGCGTCGCAAATCCGGATCGGCGGTGAGAGCAGGTCAAGTCTTGTACAAAAAACAATTAAGGACTTTTTTACCCAGTGAGTTTCCATTAATTACTGTAGATTCTTGTATTTTTTTTCTAAAAAGTATTGTAGAGCTACTAATCTAAATTATATAATGTACATGTTCTTATTCAATATACTTTATTAAAATATTTTGTGTACTGTATTTTTCGAACCTTTCAGCCTCTATTTTGCAATACAGTAGACTCCCGAGCGTCATGTATCCTCTAGTCAATACATTACGTATGTATACAGTTATTGAAAGCACATTTGAAAATCCGGACAATTCAGTAATCCGGATGGGTCCCGGTCCCGATCGATCCGGATTAACGACGCTCCACTATATTGCCTGCGTTCTTAACTAAGTTGATGTCAGCATGGTCAAAGTCCTAAAGCGTCACTCTCACAATAGACTGAACTACCGATGATGGTGAAGTTGGGTTTCGAATCCCGTTCAGGTGTACTGAGGGTGGGATGGAAGGGGATTAGAACCGGGTTGGGGTTAGGAGCTAATAATTGGGTTTGGGATATGCTCGCCTTCGTGGCAAGTGCCCTGGCTCGGACGAGACAAGAGGCTTCCCTTCTCTTCCTGGGGGATGTTTCTCATCCAGTAATCCTGGCAGATAACCTCCTCGTGGTGGACCATATCTGTGGGATAGTGAATGGGGGGAGTGGGGATATGCTCCTCCCCTACTCACCACACACCAAGCTGTTAGTAGCTAGTCCGTAGTACCTTCTGGGATAGTTGGTCAAGACCCCTCCATGAGGTCCCCGGTGGACAACTCAGGTGGAAAGCTCTTATGAATTATTCCTGAGGTTAGGTGCCTGACCTTCTCCGAGGCGTTTACGCCCCTATTTGTGAGTCCAGTACTCAAGGAAGAAGGAGTCAGGGAAGCTGGCCAAGGTAGGTTTTTTCCCCCCCAACTGTCCGGTCATAACAGGGTTGACAGCAGACATGGAGTTGTTGGTCCTTATTGCTCATTGCGCGTGTAATGTGCGTGGCTCTGTGCAAAGAACCACATTACCGATGAGACACTGCAGTTAAACGGTGAAAAGTTGCGTTAGGATGGGATTTTTTTTTCAATCAGATTTTTGTAAATTAATGCTATATTTATCAGAATGCAAGAGTTTAATACTTGGTGACCGAAAATTCACACGAGGGCCCTCAAAAATCGAAAAGGAAAACAAAAAATATTGTTTGTAATGAAATTTTGAGTTGAGGAGCAGTTCCCCACTTTAAATGTAGAAAATAATATTTTATCTACTAGTTATTAATATAAATGCGCCTCACAGATTTTGAGAGTAACAAAAAATTACTTTCATTCGCAATCATTATATAACATATGCCAATGGGACAAATTACACGGCCAGAAACGAAGCCGTAGGTTTTTAAACGAGTAAGCACCAATTTAAGCAAGTTAACAGGTAGTATTTTAAAGGCTTGAGATAAACTGTTACGTTTCACAATAAAATACCCGTAATGTAGATCTAATTTAGGAATGGTTCAATAGCGAGAGAATAATGAAATAAATTAGAAAGAATAAAAACTCTTAAGTCCTTTATATCAGTGGTTCATAACGTTTTATTACTCGCGGCCCCCTAAATACCCTAAAATATTTTCACGGCTCCCTAGTTTTTACTAACATATTATTTATTAAGATTTATTCTGAAGTAGTGGCTTTATTTACTGATTATAATAACAAACCAATAAAAAACAGAAATTAACTTATCTAAATGTATTTAATGGGATCCATGGCGTGGAACACTTTCCACTAATTTGCCTATTCTTGTTTCAATTGTATTACCTAATACTATTCGCATGCGCAGGAATCGATTTCGCCGCTGCTTTGTTTTAATATAAATTATTGTGGAAAATCCCTTTTTACATAAATAAGTAAGAAACCAAGGGCAGCAAATTTTGAATGGCGATGGTAAACAGATGGGGATTATGTAATATTCGTGATTGCTACTGTATGTGCTTCCCTTCTCCTAAATTACCCCGGAAAATTGAGAGTCTACTGTACTTACTTGCTTACGATCATCGAGTTATTTCTTCCAAAACTTAAAATTTAAGATGATTTACTTCAATAATAAGCAAATAACATTTCAAATTATTTTTAAAAGGCCCCCCAAAAAACCTTTTGGGCCCCCGGTTAAGAATCGCTGTTCTTTATTACTGAAAATTACACAAATCCGTAATTGACAACAATAATAGCAAAACAAAACCGTTTCCAAAGAGAACACATACCAAAACAAAACTAATAACAAGCTAAGAAAAGGTATTCCTGAGTCTTTACATCCTCCAACCTTGAGAGCAATTCAACATAGACGCGTTAAACTTCAATTAATCAACAGAAAAGAAACTAATTTTTTTAACGAACATACCAAAATTAATGAAAATAGTACTGATTTTTTCTAAACATCACAAATTAATTAATCATTATAACGCGCTGGTAGCTTTACTATTCTTCCGCAACTTGTAAGTTTCTGTAGCAAAGTTTCACTGAGCTGTCCTGTTTTTGAAGTCTCTTCAATAGGCTTCTCGGTAGTATTGTTTATCAAACTTTTCAACCTCATCAGATTCTTGAGGGTTAGCCCTTTGAATAGAGCGAAGGAACTGTCCCATAATGGTATTCAGTCAATCAAGCTGAGTGACTCCATCAACCCCAGAATTAGTTCAAGAACTCGTGCTAATGGCCAAGTCGATCCTTTAATTGTTTGCCTGACCCCACCAAAATAACATCTCCCACCTTCAAGTTTACAAGCTTTTGTTTGGGGTGTTTCTTTTGCAAGAGAAATCTTAAATATTCGGGTCAAAAAGGGCTTGAAGATCTTCACGTAGCCTTG
The DNA here is from genome assembly GCA_033556935.1 of Timema podura. Taxonomy (NCBI): domain Eukaryota; kingdom Metazoa; phylum Arthropoda; class Insecta; order Phasmatodea; family Timematidae; genus Timema; species Timema podura. The sequence goes on along the minus strand of JAVRXN010000002.1, from coordinate 55,183,802 downwards.
GAGATATTTGTTCTGTGGATGAGACTCCTTTTATAAGCCCTATCACTGTCAGGAATACCCAACTCTCGAAGATCTTGGAGGAAACATAGAGGGAGTTAATGATGCTAGGTCATCTGCATCTGACGAAAGGTATGTGAGAGGCTGTGAATTGACAATTTCCTCACACTCACATAGCATTGTCGACATTTCTTGATAAGTTAAGCACACCTTTCCTAATACTCTTTTTAATAGCTGCTTTAATATCAGGATCAGTCTCTACCACCAACTACACCACTAAGCATTGTATGGGGGTTGAATTCCCAGTGATCCTTTTTGCGGTGCTGTATTGGTTCACCTCACCCCAATCTATTTTCTTGTAAAAGTTTTCCACGCCAGCAAAATGTTTCCCATTATTTCTATACATGAGGGTGAATTTTCCACGTGAGCTTAATCTCCAAAAAGTTAGTAAAAAAACTTTCTGTGGATAAGATGTCACCATATACAGCACATATGAACAGAAAGATGCAATCTTTGATGTTTCTTTCAAGATAAAGTGGAACAGCAAGCTCCATTCCACTAATCTCAAACAAAACCGCATCTTTAAGCAGATTTTCAGACAAAGCTATGGCAATAAACATTTTCCTTCTTGTCGTCGACATTTTACACATTTAGAAATCAAGATTTTACTGCTCTATTGCCACCAAGAATCCAAAACTATTCTCTCATTAGCAAGGAAAGATCTGGACATCACATGGTAAAGTTTCAAATGTTCATCTTAAATGAGACGCTGAACTGCTGGATGATTAATCGATAAATTATAGCACATCTGAAATAATGTGTATATTGTCTTATTACAATTATTGTTGTCTTCATCCTCAAATTCCATGTCGTCATCTTCATAAACAATAAGAGACTCGAGCCGTTTATCATTCAAACCTTGAAACGATTTAGATTAAAACCTTTTGAAGACTTTTACTTCAGCTAAGTACAGTTCCTCTACCGTTAGTTTTCCTCCAAATCTAACTTCATTAGCAGCCCCTTTGTTGGTATTCTTAGTAAATCGAAGAACCAATGCAACCAATGCAAATTTAGAGAAAAGATGCCAATGCCAATAACTTTTTTCCAGATTTGTATGAAGGTCACTGGTTATTATTCTTTCGTTTATAAAAAGCTGCTCCATATACCTGTGATAACTTTATTTCAAGTAATTCTTCAGAATATTCCTTGAGCCATTTTGGACCTTCCCACCATTCTGATAAAATAACTGCCTTGCCACACAGCCTCTGGAAGGTAGAGCCCCCAAAAGAATTTTAATGACCTAGTACATGTCACTCCATTGTTCATCGTGGTGTATCTAGGTGAGTATTGTAGTAAAATCGGACATGAAAACTGGCACAGTACTTCTAGCACAATGAAGTGCATCACACGTTTAGCTATGGTTGTAGCATTCAATTCCAGTCTAGGTAGGTACTATAAAACATTTTTTAGGCGCTTGACGCGACTGAGCTTGGATTAGGCAGACACTAACATTGTTCCTGATATTTGATAAGCAAGAAAATTCCAGCTCCATAGGCATATTTAATGCATCACAGAATACATTCTTCTTTATTTCCCAAAACAACGAGGAATTTCTAACTCCACCAACAGAAATAAGTCCGCCATCCATTTGCAGAACTTACTCTCCAACTCTACATTAAACTTACTGCCCCAAGCCAGCTTTTTCTCACATGTTCCTTGAAGAATTATCTTCGCTTGGATACTCGCAGGAGAATCAACACCAATGGGATCAAACAGGCGCTGTATTTGCGACAGTAGTTGACTTTTGTCACGTTATGAACCTTTTCTTCTTAAAACATATAAGTTCAGCTGTAAAACATCTTCTTTAGGATCCCAAACAAGTCTTAGTATATTGGAAAAGGTCTTCGATCTCTTTATGTATCCACGTACGTAGATCAAATCAGCCAGCAGCCATTACTTTTGCTTTCAAAATAAATACTTGCAGTGCTTTAATTGGTTTGATACTCTGTCACACATTGTCTGTATAGAAATTTTTCTTCAATATTTTGATGACAAAATCTTCCTCTCCCCATATATTTTCCTGAATTTATAATTATTGTTGATTCAACACTGCCTCTAAAAGAAAGGAACTTCACTTTAATCCTAAAACGACCTTGGTTTGCTGGAAAGATTTCATTGTTTCACTGTTTACTTCCCTCCACAGAAACCGTAAATAGTTTCTGTCTTCTGGTAATACACTGATTTATGGAATGCTTGATGAATATTTGCCTGAAATCACAAAGATTTTCTTGGAACCTAAATAGTATGGCAGGAATTTTCTCAATCGAATTAGGACCTTCTAAAGATAATCATTTAGTGATGGTGCCTTTGTTTATTTAGCCACGTATTAAACACAGGTCGTTTTGGTGTGGCTAAGCTCAATTCCTTCAGGGCAGGTTAATGAGGCAAATAGTGAGATGTGACATCTTCTAGTGATATTAGTGATATCTCAAGTATATTATTCCTTTCTCCAAGTACTGCAGAAAACCATCCTTATTGTTTTACACGGACAGTATGTTGAAAGTTGCTCAATATATCCTGTTTTATTTTAACCCGACTTTTTTGTTTACTAGTGTCAGTAATTCCCATTTCCTAGTGTCTTTAGGCTCTACAACTCTTCGATATTGGCATCTGGGATATAATTTAGACTAGAAACAACTGATCATAAGCGGGAGTAATATATGTTGGGGCTTTGTACCTTTGCCATTAGGGTAAATGCATACATACGATTTTTGTCACGACTAAACAGTTTAGTCGTGACATATTGTGTGCTTCACGATTTCACCATGACTAAACAGTTAAATCGTGGACCACGCATACCATCGATAGTCGAGGCTCAGATATTTTTAAAAATTTAAATTTGGAAAACGATTTAAGAAAATAAGTTCAACGTGGCTGTGGAAAAAGATTGCCTAATTATGAAGATGGGAAAATAATGCCTTTCTATGAGTAGCTGATGAAGCTTTTGGATTGATCGATAATATTTTGCGACCCTTTGCAAGAAAAAATTAATCGTACAGCAAATAAAATATTTAATTACAGACATACAAGAGCCCCCGAATGGTGGAATGCACATTTGGAAAATTGGCCAACAAATGGCGTATATTTCATAGGCCACTTGACGTTAATGAAGACTTACTGTAGCCTCTCTGTTATAAAAACCTGTCGTATTTTACATAATTATGCACGCACAAAGACGGGATTAGATTTTCAGATAGCCTACACTTCTATGAGTGTCCATTCGAAAATGTTACATGTGAAAATGATCATCTCATCTCACAAGGAAATAAATGTTCGCCAGTATTTGTCATCTTATTTTGTTTCCCCGCAAGGCTCCGTACCATGGCAATATTACAAGATATGAAATTATTTATGGATACTGTATAGGCCTATGTAGGATATAAATTATAATTTAATAATATTTATTTATTTATTTTTTATGTCGGGCTTGATAATAACTATGCACATAAAAATAATAATAAAGAGATATAACTTCAATTTTTTCTTTACTTTCTGAATTTAGTTCTACCCAAACAGAAACCAATTCAGCCAAACTTCCTCCCATAATTATTTTTTTTACTTTAATGTCGGAATACTCCTTCATGGCTTTTAAATAGAGAGCAGGTTGCTTCTCTATTACTCCAATGAAGTTTTCAGTTTCATCTGAAAATTACTCCTGTAATAGCGCTGGAAATTGGTTGTGACCTTTCCGTGTGACTATCAGACATCGACTGAACAGTGGACCCACAACTTTTTAATCGCAAGTATGCGCGCAACAATAAAGCGCTTCTATCAATAGTTGTTTTACTGCTTAAACATAAAACCTCATCGCCTACTTTTTACTTTTCTGTTGTATTACAATAGTTGATAGTATGCGCACTCGTATATGACCCCGTAATGTTTTGATGAACGACTAAACAGCCGAACAATTAAAAACATATGAATGCGCTTACCCTTAGTGTCCAACCCTGCTTTTGTTTAGACAGCAGGCACTCCATAAGTGCGTGTAACCAATGAGAAGCATCCTAATAATGTCTGCCCCTAACAGGACCTAATAGGACCCTCAAGATCTTCATACTGATGCCTGCCTCTCGTAGCGCTCGCTATACATGGACCTTGAGGAAGTGTGCTACAACTTGTAATACTAACATATTGCCCTAAGGTTTCTAGAGTGCGCTGAAACGAATTAGTAAGCTCCCTTTAATATCTACTTGAAAACAATCATGACATTGTTCCTTAGTAATTTTCCCTCCAAAAAAGTGATGGTCTTACTGTCCTGTTTTAGCACAATACAACCCACCGACTTGGCTGTGGTTCGCAAAATATGTGGCCTCTGAGACCCTGTGTCCAACATTTCTCTAACATAACTCCGTGAAGTCCTTTTAGCCTGACAACAAGCGTCTATGAGAGCACTTCAAGAGTAGCTCACAGAACTATTGACAAACAACAACATTTCCATTAGTAGGGATTATTCTTTCTCCTCTATATTTCTCAATGAAGGATACATCAATGGTGACATGACATCTACCACATACCACACATCTGCAATTTCTTTGCCTGATAGTAACCTCGACACAAATGAAACATTGTCATTTTCCCTTTAAAACCCTCCATTTTTCTTCCGATGATATCCTTTGAGCAAGCAGACATTCACAAACTTGCATGAGATTGATTACAGAAAGCACATGAATGATTAATCTTATTTGTTTTAGTAAAGAGTCCAGTAGCTGTAGGTATATCATCTTACCGTTTAGTAGACCTTTTTCTCATGGGTTTGTGCTCTCACTCGTGAATGTCAAACACAGACATAGACATGGAAACTTTTTGATAAGCTTCTATTTCCTCCCTCTGAATGAATTTTAGTAGTTTCTTCAACCGGCCATGTGTTATGGAGTCATGATCTGCCTTGCATCAGTATGCCCTCACTGTCCTCTAAGGTAAACTACTATCTATTAATGGGAACAAGAATTGTGCACATTTCTCGATAGTTAGGTCTAAGGTTTCAAGATATCCTAAAGAAGACTCTAACTTATCATCTAGACCTACTATCTGGATTGGAGGAGCCTTAAGAGCATTGTTGATAACTAACTTCAGTAGTTCCTTAATATAAACCTCTACCAGAAGGTATTCTTGAACATAACGGTATTTTAAACATTCAATAATTTTAGGGTAGTTATGTTTGGTTGGAGGAAAACTTTCGACTAAATATCTTGCCTTGGAACCTGCTACAGTCACCTGTATTAAATATTGGAATCTATCATCATTCTGAGTTGGATCTTCGAGGATTTTTGAAAACTGGCTCCAGAACCCAAGTCATTCTAGTAGATTGCCATTGTATTCTTTTAATTATAGTTCTGATAACTTTTATCTAGGTGCTGTATCACTGGCATTTTCTATACTTAGCAGGAAAATTTAGTTTGAGGTACCGGTACATACTGCAAATATTGTTAAGAGTAAATGGTAACTGGTTTCATCCTTGTGTCTAATAAAAACATAGCTTAGGACAACTATGTTGGAATACAGACTTGTTGGCTTGATTCTTCTGCATGTCAATAATTATATCATTTTAGACCCACAACAAATAGCCTAAATGAACGTTTACCAAAACTAGCAAACATAGAATGGTCATGTAGCCAACATAGAATGGACATTTAAGAAATATTAAAATGTTATTATGAAAAATTATTTGTTTAACTTTTATTTCCATTTATTTCAATCTTGTTTACAGGAGTCTCGAATGGCCTAAGACCCCACTTTTGAGGGTTATATTAAAAAAAAGCCCTAGACTAATATTGCTCAGTTCCCCCTCCTCCATCACACCTCCAATTGCTCCCTGGATCTACCCTTGCACAAAGCGACTACAGCAGGTGTTTACTAAAGACATGGTGTAAAAGATATTCCTTTCCCACCTTATGAAATGTTAAAGCAAAGTGTAATTTAAGCATAATACATTAGTGGAAGACTCCACCCCTCCATCCCCCAAACGCCAGAAGCTTGTTAAGTCTGCGGGAGAACACTTTGAACAATATAGCTTAGCCCGTCTCAGTGGCGTAGTTGGCTAACATGCTCAATTTGTGTTGAGCTAGACTGCCTAGGACGAGGAGGTCAAGGTTTGAATCTCGGTCGGGTGAACTGGAGGGGTTTTCCTAAATGGTTTTCCACTCTCCCTCCACGCAAATTCGGGTTAACTCCCTCTAAATTCAACCTTCCCAATTACTAATCCATTAACATAACTAGTACTTAAGCGTGTAACCTGAACGGGTAGTAGGACGCAGTGTTAAATAAATAGAGCTTAGAACAATATTGGCGTAGTACAAAAAACAAACTCAAAATAGTGCTAACTATATCATAACTCACTTCATCATTTTCATATAAGGACACTAAGTATTTAATGAGAGGGAAAAGTAAATAATGGACAGCAGGAGAATTATAATAGTTCATAGCCGTGTAATTTAAAAATGAGTGTCTGGGAATATTTTGCTATCATACTTAACATATTCTAATTAATGTAATTATTCTGTAGGTTTCTTGAAGCCTCTACACAACATAAGAAAGAGGAGTTTAAGAAATTGACTGAAGTAGAACTAATGAGCCGTAATCAAGAGGAGCAAAACTCTAAGATTCTAAATGAGGTAATACAACAAATGTTTTCTCATTCTATTACTCGGTGACCTGGTGGTCTAGGGTAAGGTGTCAGACTTCTGTGCTGAGGGTCCGGGGTTCAATCCTCGGTCCCGACACAGATTTATCTGATTGTCAAACCCTTCCCTCACCTCTGACAAGACGTGTATTAATCACAACTTGTAAATGTGTGGAATGCCAGGCCTCCACCGTGGTTCGGATTTCACGTTAAACTGTAGGTCCTCCATTTCATCTCACAATCACCCTACAATTACACATTAGCGTAAGTGCGTATAACCCGAACGGGTAGTAAGACGCGGTGCTAATAATAATAATAATCATTCTATTATACATCATTTTGTTTAACTCAGTATTTTAACTCTAAAATACCTTTGCTAAATAAATCAAGTTAAATCTGAATAAAAATTGAGTCAATCAAAGAGTGGTATTGCTTACAAAGTTTATATTTGATTTTTATGAAAATCAAACAAAAAAAAAAAGAAAAAAAAGAAAGTAGTAAAATTAATAAAGATAGGGACAACTGTTTAAATTAGGCCTAATATAGATTTGATAATGTTTACAGTAGTTTTTTTACATGTGTTGTTTTTTAAATTTTATTAATTAGTGTAAAACTAATGAAGAATTTGATTTTATTAAAATAACTATCAATTTAATGTACATAAATACAACAAAATCTACTTTTGAAAACATAGAACAAGGAAGTTAGTTGAAGATCTAAAGTTCAAGAAGTTTAAATTCTGTATTTGTTCATTTGACTCTGAGTAAAGCAGCAAGAATACACAAGAAATAAAAAAATAGTTTTTACTTCTAGGTATAATTAAAATAATAATTGCAAATATACTTCCACAAAAAATTTAACTTATTATTTTCTATTACAACACAATGGTTTTGTAAGGTTCCTATCGGGGGTGTTTACAGTTTAGTTTACACTTTTATATATGAGTGGTGATAGGAACTTACTTTATGACATAAAGAATTATATAAGTAACAAAAACAGATTTATTAAGCAAAAATATAAAGGTTGGAATTAGATTACATCAGCTGAGAATAATCAGAGAATATAAACAGTGGTTGAAGCCCTTGAATAGGCAAAGCAAACTTTAAGGTTGTATGACTCTAAAATTACAGTATAATCCCGTAGCTCGGGAGAATGCGTGTCCAAGACGACACGTGAACTGTATGGCTAGCTGCCTGAATTCCACTGGAAGGGTCTAAACAGAATAAGGTGAATTTAGAGACAAAAAATGCTATAGCACATGATACTATATTTTTAGAGTTATTAGCCAATGTTTGTGCAGGCTTGAGATAAAGAATAGTTTCAGAAATAGTAGATTATATCAGCTTCATTAGCTGGCTGCACTAGGCTACGAGGTAAAGAACATTTACAGAGTTATAGTAAAATGGACTGATGGTCCATTGCATCAGATAATGGCTGAACGACAACCAGGTGTCTACCCTAAATTGTACTATGGCCGGTCCTTTCCCAATGGGAATTGCCAGAGCATTCAATAGTACTTAAATGACATCACCCCCTCCCCGGGGGAAACTCACATTAAGAAAACACTTATATTAAATGCCAAATCACAAGAAATGCCACCCAAAGGGGCGATCGAAAAGTACTATCTGTACGAGCCACCATAGAAGATTAGCCGTGGTCCGCACTTGGCGCACCCAAAATAGTAACACAGAAAAAGAGATACAAATAACAGTGCTGTGAGATACTGACCTAACTAGGTCCTCAAATAGAGGCGTTAGACACCCTGGTTGTAGTCGTTCTAAAAGTAGTGCATATGAGCATGACGTCCAAGGCGTCATGTGATATTGTGAAGTTTTAGATTAAAACCTTACGCCTGAATTATGAACTTGTGAAAGAGAGGGCCCTAAAGCCTGGATCCTATCTCAAAGAGCTCAAGGCTCCCGCATTTAAGCTACATCATAAGGATATAGTAAAGATATGTAGTCACACCTCTGACATACACGATATGTTATTGACTAAACTAACCCGTCATATGGACGTTCAAAATAACGAAGTCCTCTTCACTAGACTGCATACGTCAAAATGACGTAGAAAATAAAGATTTCATAATGGCTAAACAAAAATGTACATAGTCTTAAGGACCAATTCAACAAGTCTGAAGGACTTGTAAAACAACAGAGTACTTGGATTATTCGATGGGTTTCCCTCGGCGTCGAGGTGGTGACTCCCACGCCCTAACCGTCATGGTCGGCGGTTTCTTCACTAGGTGCTGGAGCAGCGTTTCCTTCTTTGACGAAAGCCAAGCGATGAACTAGAACTGGAATAAATAGGCCTAGGAGATTCCTGTTTTATACTTTTTCCCAGACCAACAAATAGGGAAATGTCAACAAAGGAAAACGAGGGGAGCAGGGGAGCAGGGGGAGGAAGTTTTGAAGCGAAGGGGAAAGGGTTGCCAAGGGAATCCGCTAGGGGCGTAATTGTCGTAGCTCGGGTCGTCGCTAGTGATCGAGCGAGGTACCTCGGGTCTTTCTTCGATGTTGAGGTCAAGAGGTTAGACGTGCGTTGAAACTGCCACGCCTGTTCTTCCACCATGCTAGTAGAACAATTGGTGAAAGTATGGTGATCAAATCCGGGAACATCCGAATACTGTAAGTAGAATCTTGTTTACTTTTTCTTCTAAATCTATCAGTATTAATTTTCCTCTTCTGAGTCTCTTGTCGTAATTAAGGATATTTAGTGGATTCTGTTTTGTAGATGTCCTTTGATTTAAGAGATGCTACAGTTTATTTACCAATGCACAACATCCCGCAGATGCATTGAACAAATAACAGTACTATATTCTAGTGTTCAATGGTGTATTGGGGCCAGAACTTCGTTTTGATACTTATTTTTGAGCTGGAACGACGTTCCCTCACTTATTCTAGTATTTGAATGGTTCAAATGCGTTCACAAAATGTAAAAAATTGAATGTTTCTGCTAGGAAATATTGTGAAATGAAATAATATTTATGCTCCTTCCTTAGTCATTTGTAGCAAATTGGGCTTCTTAGTGAAAGCTTTCAGTTACAACTCACATTGCGGTAGGTCAGGGCCGGGTTGTAATGTGTGCTCTGTTCAATCACACCTCACTGGGTAATGGAAATGTTTACCTGTAAGAATGTTCTTGTAAACCTAAGCCTGTTGGTGTGGTGGGACACTTTACCACTCACTCACAAGAATATTTCAAGAAGAAAACTTGGCGACGGATTATGCAGAAGGTAGGGTTGTCTCTACAGGTCTCTTGCAATTCACAGTAAATGAGGAGGAGTGGGGGGGGGACTTCATTTTTCTCAATTGTGTCGCAGCTTACTTTCAAGCAGCATCAACATTTATCTTGGGCTGTGTCTTGTGTTTGAGTTTCAAAAATAGGTGTGAAACGAAAACAAACGGGCATGGATACATTTGTTACTCAAAACAAGAAACAATCAGCACACACTGAAGAAAAGAAAAGTGTTGGTGGTAGTGTTAGTGAACCCGACGTGAACGTGACAATGAGGGAAGTGATTACAAAAGGAGATGGTGTTTGCGTTGTTAGTGAAGTGACTTCCGAAAGAAGGTAGTTGGACTGGTGATAATAATCTCAAGTCCGAATGGCCTGAAATTTGGACTGCTGCTATGTGGACGAGAAGAAAAAAACCTTCCCATGGATTGTATGTAGGTCTGGTAAAATTGGGTGTTCATCTTTTTCTAGTGTGACAACTTTAGGTCCATTGAAATCGCAAGGACTCAAAGTTTCAAGGAATGGAGATTGGCATCAATTTCATTTAATGGTATCATTCATACAGTGCAACTTACATCATTGAGGAAAAAAAACTACTTGAGCATTCAAAGTCTCAGTCACACATAAGCGTTGAAAGCATTATACAGGGAGCTAAAACACAATTGATTGAAAATAATTGTAGACCGTTTAGATAAAACTAAAGTAGAGGCCACTAACAAGGTTTTTAGAACTGCAATTTTATTCTAAACATGATAGACCATATTCTGATCATGCTGAACTGTTGCAGTTGCAACAATTAAATAGTGCAGTAATCTTACCTGGTTTGCGATCGAGATTTACGTTATGAACATAATTGACCACGTTGTGTGAGTAAAGAAGTCTATAGAGTGCAAACGCATAATTGAAATAAATGAAAAGTATCTGTGATAATAGACGAGTCTACAACTGTCAGTACCAAAAATACTTTAACAGTATATTTAAAATGTGAAACCAGATAAGTCAACTGATCCACATTTCATTTTTTTTAGATTTCGAATTGCCTGATCAAACAGTGAAAACGATTACTGATAACTTACTAACATGCCTCAGCACGTATAGATTCGACCATACATATCTTCAGAACAATCTAGTTTCCTTTACATGTGATGGTGCTATTGTCATGCTGGGAAGAAAATCAGGTGTTGTACAATGCTGCAACAAATTTACCCTTCTATTATCGTGTGGCATTGCCTTAATCATCGATTATAATTGTCAGTTGGAGATACAATTTCTGAAGTGCACAGTGTTGATAATTTCCCTACATTTATGACCAATTGTACTCATTATACAACCATCTTCCAAAAACCAAAATAAAATTGAAAATTGTGCATCAATGTTAAATGAAGAGATCAAGAAAATCGGTTGTGTATTGAGAGTGAGGTGGGTTTCAAGTTCGTTTCGAGCCGTTTCTCCAGTTTGGAAAGCTATAGATTTCTGTGTTGTCACTTTAAGTTTGCAAGTAATGATACAAACCGCTTGCAACCGGACCAAGGCTTTACAAATGTATTTCATCAAAACAATTTGTAATGGACCTGGCACTCATGCATGATGTTTTTTTCAAATGCTCACTTCTTTACAGAGTCCCTCCAGAGACAGAAATTACTCTTGTTCATTTGATAAGCTAGTTCGTCACACCATATGATTTCTAGACTCAATGGAATTTTGCTCAATAAAACTGACTGATAACAACAAGATTGTTTCTGTTAGTCTTGCTCAGTTTTTAACCAGCGTCATAAACAACATGAAACGCTGATTATTCTCAACAACCTCTTCACACAAATCAATTTGATCACAACAAGGCTCTACAAACATCATTCCCAGTAAGGCCGACATAATTTCAGAGCTTTCTGATCTAGAAACTAGTGAATGGCCAGCAGAAATACACCCAGGTTATGGAGAAACTGAAATAGTCTCTCTTTAGCTGCTTTGGATTGATATTTGAGGACCATCAAAGCTACAAAGACTTCCTGGACAATGGCGGACGAGATATATTAGCCATGCGTCAAATCTTATTTTCATCAAACTTCACAGACCTCCGATTGAACAGTGGAAACCAGACAATTACATTCGCAAGTGGTTGAAGAATCATTGCTCAGAAACTGATACCAAGATCAAAGAAGTCAAGGACACAGAACGTCCAGTGGATCAACTTTGGAAATTCCTTTAAGGAGATAAACTAAACATTGTTTTGCCTACAGCCTAGTTACATCCATGCAGTTATGTAAGTCATAACTCATAAGTGAATTTTTATTATTCTTAAACGCAATACTCATCTGTATTAGTTATTTGTTTCTTCTTACTGATTACAGCAGCCCTTGGCTCCAACTATTCATGCCATGTTTTACAGTAAGATTAGCCAATGTAAAGTATTACAATTTACGACCACGAACCACCCATTCCAGTTCTAGTATAGACATCTGAGATAATAGGCCTATAATGGATGGTGCAGCCTTTGCCATTTTCTACTTGTGTACACACTTTTACATTTTGAGTTATTTCCAATGTATTTGGGATTTTAAAGCGTAAAAATTTTGTCTATTATAATACACGTGTATTCAAAAATTATTCATGTTAAATGATGCGTTCCTGCACTTCTTTTTTAGCAATACACCACTGCTAGTGTTACAAGTTATTGATTCTCACTTGTTTTGATGTAACAATGATAACATTTACAGATTTGACTCCCCAAAAATGTTTTAAACCGAGAGATATAAAAGATAATACATATAATTTTTTATTTTAATATTCACAGAAAAAGTTTCTTTCTCCACATCTAAAATCTTAAAAATATAAATGTTTGATTTAGAATTTATAGTTTGCTATAAACCATTTTAATGAAAATTAAGAGAATAGAAATTTGCCTAAAAATAAAAATGCATTTTTTTTTAACTTTGACAGGGTTTGAACCCCCTTAAATGGAACCATAGCTTCTATTTTGACCGCGGAACCATTTAGACTAGTTAACAAGTTTCTGGATACAAATGTTATTCTAGTGGAACATTTTTTTAATGAAATAAAATATTGGCTGTTCTATTCACTAATACAATGTTTGGTGTGTTTCTTGAGGTAAAACGAATGATGAGAAAGCAAGAAGCTAAAAAGCTGGATGACTTGGAAAAATTAGCAAGAGACGAGATCAATCGGCTACGAGATATTCTTGCTCAGAAGAAAAGAGAACTTAGAGTGTTGGATAGAGAAGATAAGGGTTTCGATAAAACATTGTACTTAGATTAAGAAGAAAATTAGTTTCCAAAATAATCTTGAGTTTGATAAGATGGGTACTTAAAATATTGCCAACCTTTATTGATAGCATAAGTAAAAAAATTTGTATGTTCAACATTATATTATTTAAGTTTTGTACTCAAAGTAGAGTAAATCAGAAATCCCAAGGATTACTATTATTAGCAAGAAAATGAAAACTCACAGCTTAGACCAAATAAAATCTGAGGTGCATTCTCCAAGATCTTTCCACATGGTTTTAACACATTATTTTTGATGATGTAGCAAAATTGAAATTCAAGCCTATATGAATTTATAAGATCTTGAATTGAAACTAGAATCCATTTAACTAAGTATTTTATTTGAATTATATAAAAAAGTTTCTAAAACATGGTTTGGAATAAATTTCAGCTAACGACGAAAGAATATTGATTCAATATGAAAAAAAAAACTTGGCTTTGGCTTGGCACCTCACAAACTTCATTCCCATGGCCTCCACTTTCCTAGTCTCTCTTACATTCACTATCCATGTTTATGCTGCATGTGTGATAATGGGTATACAGTACACCCTGTGTAACACTTCCTTACACTTCAAGGAGACTTCTCTTCTCCATAGCAGGTCTCTTACACACCTATAGAATATCTCTCCCTGTTGTCCTTTTTTCATTAAATCCTCTTTGTTTCCACTTTTCTCCTCAATAAAGCTTCCAAAATATTCTATGTTCTGTACCTCTCTCAGCTATACTCCATCCAACCTTATAACTTTATTAGGCCTTACCCTCTTACTTGTCATTATCATCACTTTATACTTTGCCATGCTATATTCTATTATTGTAGTTGCTCCTGTACTTCCTCTTCCTGCTCCCCCCATACCATCAAATTATCAGCAAACCTCAAGGTTTTCATTCTCCCTCCCACTTTGTTCATGACCATTTCCATGACCATTACAAACAGTAACCGTCTTTCCACTCTCCGTCTTAACCCAACTCCTGTTATCCTCATACATTTTTTCACTCTCATTACAACTCCTATTTCCACTTTGACCACCTTCATCGCTTTCCAAACTGTAATTCTATCCACGCTATAATATGCCTTCTCCACAACCATAAATACCATTACCAAGTCTTTCCCATATGCATACCTTCGTTCCATCAGCTGTCGTATGGCAAAGATGAAGTCTATTGTAAACCTCTGTTCCCTAAATCTGTGCAGTTCCTTTCTCCTCCTACCTTTAATTTTATTTCTTATTCACTTTTCCAATATCTCATATATTTTTGTATAGTGGCACATCAGCGTTAGCCCCTTATAATATGTACACCTCTTGCTGTCTCTTTTCTAAATAATATTATAACTCCCCTTTTCCACTCTTCCGATACTCTCCTCCCTGAACCTCTCTCAGCACCCTGTGTAACCAGTGTAAACATACTTCACCTCTTACTCCTATTACTTGCACAGTCAATTCGTCCACACCCAGTGCTTTACCTGTTTCATCTTCATTAATGCTTCCTCCATTTCTTCCCATGTTGGACCTCTTTCCTCTTCTGAGTTGAACATTTTATCAAAATATCTCATCTTTAGTTCCTTTTCTTCCTTCATCTATTATTCTAACTTCTTGTCTTTTCTCTCCTTCTGTTTTTTACTTGGCTATATAACACCTTCTTACTTCCTTCCATGTCCCGTTCCAGCATTACTGTTCATTTTTGCATCTAATCCTTCCTGGCTTCCCATACAACTCGCTTTGATCTTCTTCTTCCTGAACGTTTCCTTAGGCCTATTCTTAAAACTCCTTCTGAATGCTTTATTCCACCTTGTCGTTCCACCAGGGTGTCTTCTTCCACTTCCTCTTATTACTTGTCCTCCCACATACCTCCTCTGCTGCTCCCACCAGACTGTTCTTAAACCTTTCCATTCAACCTCTACACTTTGCATCTCATCCTTGGATATTAAGCTTGTTGCCTTTCTTAGTTACAGCTCTCTTTTCTCTTCATTTTTTGGCCTCCACACCCTTATTCTTCTTTTTGTCTTATTACCCTCCTCCTACATTTCCATCCTTTATATCTGCCATCAACAACCTGTGGTCACTATTTAAGAATATTTGTATATAAAATAAATATAATGGTTCTATCCTAAACTAAGCCAACAATCCCATAGAGTTTGCTTCAGCATGTAATCTGTTTAGCACTATAAAAATAAAGGCTCACGTACCTGATATGAAGACTGTTATGGAAGGTAAGAAGAAAAAGAATCCACCTCTGACCCCTTTCACCAGGGCTTTTTCTGTTTAAATTATAGACAGGATTTCATTAATTAAATTTACTAAATTGATAATAATAGGTATTTTTCATTGTTGGTTTTATTTTTGCTGTTGTATGAGACACTTTGACAAATATAAATTTATAATTTAAGACTTGGATATATCGCTTAAAAATCTAAAGAAAGAGTCGAGTGGTAAATTTTGTTAAGTTGGTTGATATAAAAACAAAATTGCAGAGCAAAATGTATAATTAGGTTAATTTATGGTGCTAACATATTCTCAAATAGTTAACATTACACATTTAATAAATAATTCATCATCAATTTAGCAGTATACCGGGTGATGACAAGTCTAAAATGCATTAAACACGTTAAAAATGTTTCAAGCCTTACAAATACAATGTTTAATTCATGTAAGTTCATAATTCAAATTATACAACTTTTGGAGTAAAATGTTAACATCTGCAAAAAGATTAAGATTAATTGATTGAGTATTAATATACAACGACTTTAAAAAATGAATATTTGATGAAACAATGTTAAAGTATAGATAATTAATAGAGTTGAAAAGTACAAGATTTTAATTTATAGGTTAACATCAATTATATTCTTTTCAAACTGGTTAACCTATAAATTAAAATCTTGTGCTTATCAACTCTATTAATTATCTATATTTTAACATTGTTTCACCAAATATTCATTTTTAAAGTCGTTGTATATTAATACTCAATTAATTAATCTTAATCTTTTTGCAGATGTCAACAATCTACACCAAAAATTTTATAATTTGATTTATGAACTCAACCTAATTATACATTTTGATCTTCAATTTTGTTTTAAAATCAATCAACTTAACAAAATTTATCAATCAACTCTTTCTTTAGATTTTCAAGCAATATAGCTAAGTCTTAAATTATAAATCAAATCCACTCCTTACTTTCAACTTGTTTAGAATGTTTTCTAAAAGGAAATATAAATATAAATAAAGTTTGGAAAGTGATGGAAGAGGCTGAAGCAGAAAGAGGAGTTGCAATGAGAGTGAAAAGCACTCATGAGGATAACATGAGTTGTGAAGATTGAATGGTTCCAAATAAAAAATTGAGTTAAAAAGAGTGCCTTCTTACTACTATTATTTGTAATGGTAATGGAAATGGTCATGAATAATGTGTCAGGAAAATTCGGAGGAAAGAATTGAAGCCACAATGTTTGCAGATGACTTGATGGTATGGGGGGAGAAGGAAGAGGAAGAACAGGAAACCCTACATGAATGGAATGAGGAAGTAAAAGAGTGTGGAATGTAATTTAGCATGGCAAAGTGAAAAATGATGGTATTGCTAAGGAAGAGGGTAAGGCCTAATAAAGCTATAAGGTTGGATGTAATAGAGCTGAAAAAGTACAGAACATAAAATATCTAAGAAGTGTGATTGAGGAGAAAGGTGGCAGTAGAGAGGATTTAATGAGAAAAGAACAGCAGGGAGGTGTTCTATATGTTTAAAAGACCTGCTATGGAAAAGAAAAGTACCCTTAAAGTGTTGTACTGGGTGTAATTTGTTCCATTGTCACATATGCAGCAAAAACATGGACAATGAATGTAAGAGAGACTAGGAAAGTAGAGACTATAGGAATTAAGTTTGTGAGGAACATGTTTGCTGTCACAAGGAGAAACAAGATAGGTAATGAAGTTATCTGGGAAAGAGTGGGAGGAGAGGGAGTACATGAGATAATAAAGAAAGCAAAACTAAGATGATATGGTTATGTAATGAGTAAGTAGGAGAGAATGCCAAAGAAAGCTATGGACATATATTTAGGAAAAAAGATGGAAGGGAGATCAAGAAAAAGATGGGAGGTGTAGATAACAAAAGGTGTGCAAGTAAGAGAAAAAGAATGGAAGCAATTAAAGGAGCAAGAATGGTGGAAGCATTATACTAAACACTGACCCGGCCACAGGCTGGAAAGAGTTGATGATGATAAAGTTACTTACATTGGCTGAGCAACAATTTAAAATATTTTTATCAAAGCTGGTACAGACCCACTATTGTAAGAATCTAAGTCTTGAGTTTACCTATGAATCTCTAATTTAATTTTTTTAAAACACCTTAAACATAAGATGTTTGTTTACCTTACAAGATTAAGTTGCTGTAGAACACTTGACTAAACATGGTATTTTTTTTACTTTAATACATTCAGTTACATGATAAATTAAATACCTGGGATCTGGTTGTTGAATTTCACGTATAATTATGATGAGCCAAACCATCAATGAGCAGTACAGTAACTAAAATAAATTATAACTCAATATTTGAAATATATATATATATATTGTTTCCAGCATGTGACCTGAGTCAGTTTTTTATTCAAGCCATATATTTTCCTCTACCGGCTTGTTAGACTTGCTGTAGCTTCATATGCCTTATAATCTAACTTAAAACTAGGACAGGCACAGCATCCAGTCTCCAGCCATTAATTCATCACTGTGAAAGGGAAAACCCACATTTCACCAATGATAAATTTTTCAACTACCGACTGTGATAAAGTGTCAAGACAGTATATAATAATCCAAGTGTTAAATATCATCGAGGTGGGAGGATTCAGTAGTTATGTATTTTGAGAGCATAAAAAATATACAACTTGTGATGTGACAACTCAGGTGTTGCATTTATTATAAAGGGCTTCTAATTACATGCATATTTATTAGCCCAAACAATATAAAATAAAATCACAACTAAGACATCAACAATATAGATTTTAACAATTTCACAAAATAATATTAGTGATAATTATTAATCAATGTAGGCACATGTAGCCCTGCAAAATAATTAACAAAAAGAGGTTTCTAATAACAAAAACAAATATATACAATTATATTAAATAATTCATACGTTAATAAAACTGTTTCACCTCGATAAAGTTGACATATTAAGTAACATTGTGATAAAGAGTGTTCAACTGTGAAACAGATATCAATGCCCTGTTATCACATTGTGCACACAGCTGCATTTTTCAAACAACACTTTCAAATTGTTAATTTATTTCCAAAATCAGTGTTTAGTGCTTGTCCAAATTGTACTAAAATCAGACTAACTTGTGATGTGCATCTCCAAACTATGTGGCTCTGACACTAACCACTATAAAATAGAGATTCTGTTATTAATTTACAAATACTAAGCACCCTTTTGTCAACAACAAAAAAATCTACAACTACATACACATACCACAAACGTACACAGTGATTGTAATAAATAAAAAATATTTATTCCCTCCAAAGTAAATTTGTTTGCTTCTCACAATGATGCAAATTATGTGCTACAATATATTGAGAACGGGATGATGAACTATTTGAGTTTGGAGTGAGTTATAAATTATGTTGGACAGTGAAAGGATACATGTGAGGGAGCTGGGAGGGTAAAGGGGGAGTGTGTTTAGGATAGAAAGGAGAAGGTGAAGGTTTGAATTACGCATGTGACATCACTCTCAGATTAACGAAAAATTTCAAACAAATATATTTTACAAATTGCATTTTAGATGGAAATTTTAACATGAAAAAAATATTTCCACTTATTAAGAAAGATAAATAAAATGAAGAGATCTCTTTACATAAAATTTACAATTTTTTGAAAAGAATAATTAATGTGGATCGCGGGTGATAGGGGAGAGGGGTAAAAAAAAAAAAAAGAAGTGACATGACATTATACTTAAATGTTCTTGGATATTATACATAAACATAGTTTTATTGCACTAGCAGGAACAATAATTATAGCTTTTTACACCGGCCTACAGCATTTACAACCAATGTCAAATCTAGCTTTGAGCGAAATCTTGACATTAAAAAATGCCCATCACAGAAATAAAACTAGCATCATGGAGAAGAAAGTTTTTCAAAATAAAAAATGTGTTCATTGTTTATATCACCTATCAAGATATATTATTTCCTTTGAACAAAATAGAAACTAAACAAAATAAAATAAATACAACATAATTTAGTTATGTTATTTTAGTAGTTCTTACTGTTTTACTTGTTACATGACTGTGATATGCAATAAAAATTTAAAATGGATATAAAAATAATTTAGCAGTTAATTAGCTCAGACATGATACATACACAAAAGAATGGTCTAGTATTGCATTTAAAAATGCCTACTATTTGTACAGAGAAAAGGCAAATAATACATTTTCGAAAAAATAATTTGCACTCGGTTTTAGAAAGTATTCCCTTTAAAAGGGATTTCTTGAATTTACCCACACATATAAACCAACATATATGTCAAGTTTATAGGACTTTGAGGTAAAGCTTAGAATCCTTGGCCAATAAGGCATGCCACACACAACACGTCACGACGAGGCTGAGAAGAAGTCCTGTAGTCTCTTGACAGTTCGTCTATCAAGTGTGCAAAGGTCAAAGTCAAATGTCTTCTTGGTTATCTCATACTGTCCAGTCTCGGCAATCACTTGAACAACTCTTTGAAGCTCAGCGTTGTCCTCCAATGTCATTATTTTTTGTTGCAAGTCCATGAGTTCAGACACATAACCTGGTGTAAAAGTCTCTGGGGTCGGTGCACAGATGGTATCTTCCACGTTTTCTTCTGTAGCATCTTCATCCTCTTCTAATTTGAGTTGATTTTCTACAATTCGTGGCTCAAATTTTGAACACAAATCTGCTTCTATAACTTCTTCAACATGCAGCTTGGGAATGTCCTCATCTTTTTTTACATCATCAACTTTAAGCACCTTAGATTCTGGTTCATCTTCTATTCTGCCTTTGGCATTACTTTTCCTCTTGCGTTTCTTACCTACATCTTCTTTACTCGTGTCTTTATCCTTCTTCTCCCTACTCTTCTTTTCTTTATGTTTGCTACCATCCTTGTGTTCTGGCTTGACTTTTACAGGGTTCATGTCTGTTTTCACAGCAACAACAGGAGGTTTCTCTAGAAGGATTATGTTTTTTTTATCTTCTTCGTCCTGAGAAGGTGAGGTATCAGAATCACTACTGTCATGGTCTGTCAACTCTGCAAATAATGTCTTCAAAGGACGAGAGGAAGCAGGTCTAAGTGTAGATGGAGGAGAGGATTCTTTTTCATGAAGAGGGGATCGTTTCTGAGGGGAAACACTTGCACGTGGTGGAGGAGAAGGACTTAACGACTTTTTTTTTGATACAATTGGTGTAACTGTTATAGAAACTGGTGGTGGCAATACCTCTGAAACTTGTACCAATCTTTCTTTGTCCTTACTCTTGCTACGATGGTTCTCAGACTTTTTGTTACTTGACTTAACCTTATCTTTATCACGATCCTTTCCCTCTTCCTTTCTCTCTTTTTTATCTTTCTTTTTGTGTTTATGTCTCTGTTTATCTTTGTCTTTTTCACTGCTCAAGTGTTTATCTTTCTCTTTTTCTCTATCCCTTTCTTTTTCCTTTTCTTTATTCCTCTCTATAGGTGGCTTAATAATTTCTTTCACAGACTTTTTAGAAGACTCTTTTTCTTTATCCTTTTCTTTGACAACAGGTATCTTGTCAATCTTCTCAGGTGGTGTCTTTTCTACATGTTTATTGTGTTCTTTATCCTTGACTTTCTCCTTGTCTTTATGTTTGTCCTTTTTGCTTGGCTTGTCTTCCTTGACTCTTTTATCTTTCTTTTTCTTCTCTTCATGCTCATCATGGCTTGTCTTCACAGCAATGACTGGTGCTGGTTTTTCTAGTGGAGACAAATGTTTGGAGTTGGAAGAGGCTGATGAAGATTTTTCTTTAATTTTGTCTCGCTGATCCTTGCTGCGTTCTTTTTTATCATCTTTGGGACGTTCTAAACCATCCTTGGGCCGGGGTGGTTTGGAACTCCCGGCCCCCCAGTCTTGTCCGAGGGGGGCTTGCTGCCCCCAGCTGGAGTATTTGTACTGGCAGAAGTTTTGGCTGTGGTTTTCTTGGGATCAGGTGAGACCTTAGCGGTCTTGTGTATTGGTGGGCCAAATAGATCCGCAAAAGAATTACTCACCCTGGGTTCCTCTGGTTTGTGCTCCTAACAACAAAATAAGATGTGTATTAATTTTAAACGTCATTAGGAACAAATGGTATGATACATATTTTACTATCAAATTTATCTAAAAGGGAATTTTCTAATAAATTATTTAATCATCTATATTGAGGAAGTATGGCAAGTTATTGGTAATTTTGATTTATTTTTCAGACTGAGTGCATTCTTCTGTGATTGAATGAATTTCTGTTGGGTGTACTGAGGTTAGTTTTCCCTAAATGGTTTTTCTCTCTCCTTACAAACAAATGCAGGGGCATTTACTCTAAAATTCTACCTCCCTCACCTCTATTAATCTATGAATACAACTTGAAAGGGTACTAAGACATAGAAAAAAATAAAGTCGACTTAGAGACAGTAAACAAACTTGGGACCAATGGATTTGTGGTGTGAATGATGGCGGTGAGGGGAGATTTTACAATGAGCTATTATTTTAACATTAGTTTTTAATTTTTTTAATATTAAAGATATAGGTCTTTAATAATGAAGTTCCAGATTTTAATTACTTAAATGATATTAAAAAAATTAAATACAAAAACTCATAATTAATGCACATGACTAAATCCAACAGGCATTTTACAAATAGAAACTAAAAAATTGATTTAGGAAATGAAAAGTTTCTAACAACTAAACTCCTGCATTCAGGTAAATATAAAATTGATTTATAAATATCCGCACCGGAAATATTAGCCATCCCCTCCCCAACACACCTTTCCAGCTTAGTTGCAGTGTCTCACCATGAATGTGTATTTTCCAAACATACAAGGAGGATACAAAGATCATTTCCTGCCCTACATTATCTTTTTATTCCGACACTGTTTTCTTAAAACATTTATGTTTAAGTATTTATGCATTTATAAAACATCAATAGTATTTAGAAATATACTTATTCAACATAAATGATTAAACACCGCTTATATACTGCACAGTGAGTATAAAGTCCTTCTACTTCCCTCTAAGTGTTCTGAACACATTCCAAAGCATATTTAGATGATTTTACAATCATGAGAAATTATTGTAGTTTATATGTATGTCATTAATGAGGTCCTTGTTGACCTTGGTGGTTTTGAGGTAAAGTGCTCGCCTCAGAATCTGGTGTTTATGGGTTCAAACCCAGCCGGGGTAAACGGATTTTTCTTGAGGAGGGGAAGTAAAGCCATAGATTGTTGCATGTAAAAGAACCCTGGAAGGTATGAGAAAATACCTTTCCCAGCAAAATTGGTAGGCCCTTTTGCTCTCGCTTTTAGAAATTCTTATGTGTTGATATAACCAGTGGTTCAGAGAGTGCATGTTAAATATCTCAAATAAATAAGATTCTTTTGTAATGAAATATCAATTATTTTTTATGGATACCATGGTTTTAAATTTTAATCAATTAATACCGGAAACCATAAAATAAAAACTTAGTAGTTTAACTTATCTAGAATATTTGAATTGAACATGTGCTACTATGCGACAATCCTAGCGCTTTATGGCTTCAATGTATGATCTGCAGAAACTAAAGAGTGGACAGGCCCATATATCTTAGTCCTTGGTCAGTAGTAGCTTCAAAGAAGACTAGGAGTATTTAAAAACTATAGTAAATACTATTTAATTAAATCTAGTAACATCATAACAAATGTTTTTGAAGACAACATAAACATACTTTAAATAAATGGTCTAAAGTATTTGACCTAAATTTTTATTTATTTATTTATTTATTTATTTAGTACCGCGTCTTACTACCCAACCTAGATATGAATTTCACCTAAAGTCAGTTGGTCTAAAGAATTTGGCCTAAAAATTAACTTCTGAGAAAGTTATTTAGCCTAAAGTTTTGGCAAAATGACTTCAGGCCAATCAAAGATACTTCAGAAAAGATGAGGGATGAAGGAAGCTACAACAAAATAAGGGTGAAGTAATAGAGAATGCAATCTTTCAGTAGTGGTTCAAGAAAAGGTTAATATTTCTACAAACTATACTGACAGGTGAATTAATGAAATGCAAAAAACATATCAAGTCATTGTCAAGGATGAAAAGAAACACAATGAAAGTGTGTCTAACGCAAACATATCTTAAAATAATAGAAAAGAAATTATTTTAAAGCTATTATAAAAATTGTGGAATGACACATTTTAAAAATAATGAAACGTTTTAAAATAATGTAAAAATATGGGAGGGTAAAAGTTAGTCACACAAACAAGCATTAAGGGACAAGTACAAATTAAAATAAGTAAATAAAATGGCAAGTTAAATTTCTTCATAGTGAAAAATATACCACATCCGGACTATGAACAGCGACCAAATTTCACAAAATTACACAATTTAGATTCTTGATGTTTACTTTGACCATCATGGGACTTTGATGTAAAATATGTACTTTCAACTATTAATGCTATTCACTGTTTGTAAAATCATACAAATCAATCTAAGGGCTCATAGAATCATATAAATAGTTATATTTTCATACATTTTGTGGAAAATTTGGTAGAGTTGGCAGCTAAGCACTTTATTACAGCAACAATATTTCATTAAGAAGAGTACTATATTTTTTATTTCATTATTTTTCCGTAGGATACTATGTACATGGATTTGGTAGTATTTAAATGTTTTCTTCAGTAATTAAAATATATTGCCCTTTTGAGGAAAAAAAGTACACTAACTGTATTATCCTAGGTGTAAAAGCTTTTTTAGTGTGTGTAACCTGTCAAAATACCTTCATTCAAATTAAAAAACTGCTCAGACTTTCTAAATATCTCTGATGAAGTATTGAGTGAATAATTTCTAATCAACTCTCCAGTCGATGTCTTATATTTTCTCATTTTTACAAACAAGACTTTCACACCTGCCTGTAGTGGCATTTATGACAAACTATCCAAACTACACCAAGTGCTGCTCAAATATACATTACAAAAATAAAGGTTTATAGTAATAAAATACAGCCAAAGTTTAAACGACAGTTAAAAATTATGTATTTTTACCATTTTAATGCACCAAAAAAAAGTAGTTAAATATTACTAACAATTATTCTCAAATTGATTTGTTTTCCGGAGAAAAGCAATTATCCTTGATATGATTACTATAAAGTAGCCAATAAGATGATCAAAAGTTTTTTTTATAATTTATTTACAAGAACATCTAATTAATTTTCCATGTCTTGAAACATATTAGGATTTCTATAACATTGTAATGGTTTTAGCTTTGTAAAATTTATATCCATATTGGAAACTGTCACTGATAAAGTGAGCATAATCCTCTAGGTACTTTTAGAATTTTGGCAACACTCATGATAAATATGCTACATTTACAACATTTGAATTGGAGTGAGGTCCTTTTTTGTTCTTTAAAATAATTTGATTTATTATAATAGATCATACAATTCAGGGTTTTGCTGTCCTCATCATGGATAAATTTGTCAAAATTGAGACAATCTTCAGTTTTTTGTTGAATTGTTTGATAGTTTTTTTTATATACTTGAGCATCTCCACTTTTTTGGTAATCTTTTAAAAATAGGGCAAGGAGTGTAGTAGGTTTGGGTGCTGCGCAAGGATATCGCTGCCACCACAGATGTCCCCTTTGTAAATGAGAGAATAATTCAAGTTAGAGTAAATACAGATAAAACCAGTTTCACAATTGTTCAAGTAAATGCCCAACAGCAAAGATGACAAGTAAGAGTTTATTTCAAGACCTGCAAGACATACGAGGAGATAACATCAAGATCGTTGGAAATCTTAATGCTCAGGTGGGGTAGATAGATCTGACTATGAGGAGGTAATACACTCTTCTGGGTATGGAGCAACAAATACAGAGAGAGAACATCCTAAGACTTTTGATTAAGAACAAACAACCTTTTAGTAAAGAATAATACTTCAAAAAACAAGCCCGCCATAAGATTACTAGATATAGCTGGGATGGAAGATGTAAAACAGTTGTTGACCATGTGATAACTGATAAATGCATAGGGTAAGAAAGAGACAAAAGTGATTCCAAGTGAGTGTTTGGACCGACTCCTTTGGGAACTGATCTTAAGGTGAGGATGTGGGGAACGCGATAAAAGGCCAGTGTTTTTGTAGTTTTTATAGTTAAACATTATTTTGGTCAAAATAGAATATTGCTTCACTATGAACAGAGAGTTTGATTTTCTTCACATATTGACATAAACAGTTGTTGAATATTTGTAATAGAACATAGGACATTAAATGACAAACTTCTTAAATTAAGAAAAAAGTTGTCATTAAATTCAAGGACACCCTTGACACATATTCAAGAAATGTTAGGTTATCATCATCATCATAAACTGTTTCCAGCCTATGGCCGGTCTGTTTAGTAAAATGCCTCCATCTCCCTCTGTCCTTCCACTATTCTTCCTCCTCCATTATCTTATACTCTTCTCCTCTCACTTGCACACTTGCTGTTATCTGTTCCTTCCATCTCTTCCTTGGACTCTCTTGCGGTCTCTTTCCTACATACTTCATATCCATTAATCTTCTTGGAATCCTCCCCCCTTCCATCCACATTACGAGTCTATACCATCTATATTGTCTACCCTCAACTATCTCATGTAGCAGGCCCTGTACCCCAACTCTGACCATATATCTTCATTCCTAATCCTTTCTCTTTTGGTGACAGCTAACATGCTCCTTTAAACTTCATTCCTGTGGCCTCTACTTTCCTTGTTTCTCTTTTATCCAAATTCCAAGTTTCCACTGCACATGTAACTATGGGTATGAAGTATGCTTTATACAACACTTTTTACACTTCAGGGGCACTTCCTTTATCATAGTAGGTCTCTTACACACCTATAGAAAACATCTTCCTGCTGCCCTTGTCTCTCTTTATCTTCTATAGTACCCCCTTTTGCCTCAATCACACACCTAAGATACTTTACAGTCTTTATTGTTTAACGTGCTATGGTCTCGGCACAGAAGTGACGCCAAGCACCCCTGGACATCGAGGCCAAGGGCAGTTTCTAGGTCGGTACCTAAAAAGCTCCAACCCCCCACCCCGAAGGGATGAGATGATCCGGATCAGGCTGGATACCCCGGGAGGTGAGAATTAACTCCTCCTCCCCTTCCAGTCACTCACTGGTTGGATCAGCCCTAGGGGCTGTGCCTTCCACCTATCCAGGGTGGTAACCGGAGCCATTTACTTCCGCTCACAGAATCAACCCTGCAATCTCCACTCTTTCCCATGTGTGGGAATGGGATTACGCCCATTGCATGTGGGAAAGTAATTCCCCACTACTCGTGCATATGAGTGAAGGCACCCATGTTCTAGCCCATGCACTACTAACTGTCCAGGTTAGCGCCAGAGCTATAAAGTGGCTCGCTCAACAAACGAATGGCGAGGCTTAAGCCTGCAGGCCCAGAACCCCAGGAGCCCGGACTCCATTGTGCTGCCAACGCCATCACTCGTCAGCGATTAAACTCACTGCCCCACAGAGTCCAACCCATTTCTGGGCCGCCACCGCCATGAGCAAGCTAGCGACGTGGGCTTTCGGCCCAGCCCTGTATATTACTTATAACGAAAGTAGTCAAACAGAGGCATACCAGTCTGCAGCGCCACACCCGAGCACCTGTAGGTAGCCGATGCAAGCATAAGTCTCTCTGGTGCGGTAGCTTTGCAGTCTTTGCCTCTTTCAAATCTACTCCATCCAGTTTTATCATCTTTCTTGGCCTTGTTTTCTGCCTTGTAATCACCAACATTTCACTTTTGGCTATACTAAATTTCAATCCACACTTTTTCCCTTCTTCATTCCATTAGTGCAGCTGTTCCTGTTAATTCCTTTTACCCCCATACCATCAGATATCTGTAAACAACAGTGCTTTCATTTTCTCCTCACCCAGTCTCCCTGCCACTATATTCATGATCATTTCCATCACCAATACAAATATTAACAGTGAGAGGGCACTCCCTTGCTTGACTCCATTTTTTAATTGGAACCACTTCATCCACCCTCTCTCCGTCTTTACACAGCTCACATTTTTATCATACATATTCCCGACCTCCTAGCCACTCCTCTTTCTACTCTAGTCTGTCTACTCTATTGTTTTCCATGTGAAGAAAATTAAATTCTATGTTTGTACTGAAGCAATATTTGATTTTGACTGCAAAAAAAAAGTTTCAATAAAAACTGCAAAAACATTGAATTTTTCTCGCATCCCCTATATACCAGCCTTAAAGATAAGTTCTTTGTAATGACTAGAACAAAGAAAATTTCAAAGATTAAGGAGTAAAATTAAAGATGAAAGAAAAGAAACACAAAGTACTAATGAAAAATGGAATATGTTCAAAGCAACACTAGTCAAATGTGCTGTAGTATGTGAGAACAGGTAGAGTAAAGAAGAAAGAAACTAGTTGGTTGAATGTAAGAGTAAAGAGGGCTAAAAAAGAGCAAAATTTAGCAAAGAAAAACAAAGATGTGGAAAAACAAAATCAAATCCAAGGGAATGTGCCACAGGATGACCAATATATAGCAAGACTATAGCATGAATACAGAGATAAGAGATTAAGGGCAAAGAGAGTGATGAAGGAAGAAATGGAGAAGAACTGGAAGATATCTACTCAAAAACTCGAAGAGGAAACTAGAAAATGTTATCAGAATTATTGAAAAGTAAAAGCTCAGACAGAGAAGACATAAAAGCAATAGAAATGGAAGCATTGTCAAAAGTGTGGAAGGGATCCAAGTGGTAATGAAGAGCTATTTTTACACATTATTGAAAGGGGAGGATGAGGAGGAACAGGAAGTTGGTTATTCTGATAAACCTGAAGTAGGACAACAGCCTATCCCATGGGCATAAACAGAGAGTGCCCTAAGACAGATTAAGAGAGGAGAAGCAGCTGTAATAGATGAGCTGACAGCAGACATGGTAAAAGCAACAGGAATACAATGGTTACGACAAACACTGGGAGTAATATAGAAGGCGAACAAGATACCAGATGACTGGAAAAAGGGGATCATAGTAAGTACTACTATTCAACAAAAATAAGATCATAATCATAATCATCATCATCACCACCACCACCATCATCATAACCATCACCATCATCATCACCATCATATTTTATTATTATTATTAATTATTTATTATTATTATTATTATTAGTACCTCGTCTTACTACCCGTTCAGGTTATACACCCTTACGCTAATGTGTAATGGTAGGGTGATTGTGAGATGAAATGGAGGACCTACAGTTTAACGTGGAATCCGAACCACGGTGGAGGCCTGGCATTCCACACATTCACAAGTTGTGATGAATACGCGTCTTGTCAGAGGTGAAGGAAGGGTTTTGCAGTCAAATGGATCTGTGCCGGGACCGAGGATTGAACCCCTAACCCCCAGCACTGAAGTCCAACACATGCCCTTAGACCACCAGGTCACCCCAAGAGAAATAGAAAAAGGTGCACAAATTAATTAGGAATCGCCTTATTGGAACACAAATTTGAAGAGTAATAGCATAGGTTAATAAAAAAAAAAGAGGAATGGTAGATCTTGTTTTTACTCTTAGATGGGTAATGGAAAATTACTGGGAGAGAGGAAGAGAATTAATAGTTGTGTTTTTGGAGTTGGAAAAAGTCTATGACAGTGTTGAGACAAAACGTATGTAAGTATTTGGAAAAATGTGTGCCTTCAAAGCACTATTATGAAGGATGTGAGAGCAGCATACAAGTAGGAGATGGTAAGTCTGATTGGCTTAGAAAAAAGAGAGGGGTGAAACAAGGTAGTTTCACTCCCCCCACTGTTTTTCATCATTCTAATGGATGCAATCATAAAGGAAATCAGAGCAATAGAAAATGAGGAGATAAATACTTTTGACTTGCAGATGAATTGCAGTTTGGGGAAGGACAGAGCTTGAGGTGGAGAGAAGACTAAATCACTGGAACACTAAGTTTAAGGAGTATAGTTTGACTGTGAGCAAAAGCAAGATAATAGCAATGAGATTGAGCATGACGCCCACCTAGTGAAACCTTATACTTGATGGAAAGAGGATTTAATATGTGGGAAACTTTAAATATCTTGGAAGTGTCGTGACAAATTATGGAAGGACCAAGCTAGAAGTGTAGGACAGAGTAACGAAAGGATCCGGTTTCTTTAACCAGGTACAGGACAGGAGTACCTTTAAGAGCTAAAAAGATGATGTTCAAAACATGATGAAATGAATATATCAGAATAGATGTGAAGTTGATGTGGCTATGTAGGAGAGACTTAGTACTGTAAGGCTAATGTGGTTTGGAGGAGGATGCAGGAGATTCGAATTCCATGGCAGTATTTGGATAGAAATGTCAGGGAAGGAGACCAGTTGGATGGCTTAAAAGGTGACTTAGGAACCAAGATAAAAGAAAACTTAAAGAACAAAAGGGAGACTTGGGGAAATGGTAATGTAAGAAGAAACATACTAGGAAAGAACTAAATGGAGGCACATAATTTGAAAAATTCATAAAAGCTTCCTGTAATCATACAATGATGATGATAATGATAGTCACCTTAATTTGTGTGCTTACTATACAGGGATTTACTGAGCTTGTTTATAGCTACAACATATCACACTATATAATGGTGCTCAGGATTAATTCAGAAGTGAGTTAATTTTCTGTAGTGACATGGTTCAATACCATTTTCAAACATTTAATAATGAACCTATCATATTTATTGTGGTGTTCAGCTTTGTAATTAGATAAGATATGAAAATAATGTATTTATTTTGTGGTTTTATAGAACAAGCGTTTACGCTTTAAATATAGTTTTGATATTAACATTTTTTTTTTATTTAATTTAATTTTTAGCACCGCTTTACTACCCATTCGGGTTATACGCTTAAGTACTAATTACACTAATGGATTAGGAATTGGGAAGGTTGAATCTAGAGGAAGTGAACCCGCATTTGTGTGGAGGGAGAGTGGAAAACCATTTAGGAAAAACCCACTCCCAGTTCACCCGACCGAGATTCGAACCTCGATCTCCCATCCTCGTGGTCTGGCTCAACACGACTGGCGCGTTAGCCAACTACGCCACCGAGGTGGGTAACATTTTTATACTTATTAAAATATTGCAAGTGATGAACACAAGAGCAAAGGTGTAGGACTTAGTTCTATCAAACTGTCTAAATTGCTACAAGCCACACAACTCGGCCTTAGGAAATACCCCTTTTGACAATTCCGCATATGCTGAGAATTCTAGGCTCACCGTGCGCGAGAAGACAACTGCTCATGCAAGGTCTACAGTTATAGATATTTAGTGGTGCATTTAGATAAGGAATTATCTTGCTTATGTTTATCTTTTGAATTGATGTGATGAACAAGATTATATATCATGTGACAGCTATGCGATGACATTTATAAACCAATTTTTAGACTGAAAAAGCAGGGTGGGACGATTATTCAGTGGGGGCGATTATGTGGTAAAATACATTATCGTGATAAAAAAAAATTAAGCGATAAAACATTGATTATGATTTGTCCCCAAACAAATATAATAATTGTGTGTATATTTTATAAATATATTTAATTTTCAGAAAACAGTTTTTTTTAGAATCTTGTACTAATAAGTGTACCTTGACTTTATGTTTTTTGGGTCCCTCCGAACCCCCCAGCTTGGGTTTCCCTATGAGAGGTGGGATGGGCACAGAACTCTCCCCAGACTTCTCAGCGGTAAGGGGAGGTGGCTCAGAACCTACCACACCCACCTGGGAACAAATCACAACAAACTTTTACTTTGGAGGCTAGAAAATAGAGTAATATTTTGTACCAACCATTTATTACAATTAAATAAATTATAAGTCAACTTAAAAAAATAGCTATGACAAACATAATATTTTGTCGATAAAATGATTTTAATTTAAATGTATGGACATTCGTAAGATTAAAAAAAAAATTCAGTGTTACACAATCATGTGTATATATTAAAGACTCCATTAATTTTAGGAAACAGGATTCAGAAAGTTAATTATAAGGAACTACACCAGTATTAGCATGGAAAGAGGATGAGAAACAAAACTGTGAAAGTTACAATGTGGATTGTCACCCCTAATGCATTTGGCTGTTATGTGAATATAATTTTGATCTCTCAAATCAAAGATGAACAGGCTGAGACAGCCATGTTAGAGTCTGTTGAAGTAGTTATGGATGAGATAAAAAAAGTGATTGATCCAATTAAAATTTAACAAAGATCAAGGGTCATTTATGTCAAATCAACACACTTTTTTTACAAAATTTTACCTGACCATCTCAGATTTTGATAAAATTCGGTATATAGATAGTGTGTATGGAGACTAAGAAAAATACCAATTTTTATTTAAATACCTCAAACGGTTTTCAAAATATGGCTATGTAATATTTTTTTAAAATGGCCATAAAACACAGGGCTTGTTTATTTTCTAATCGTTTTAGCAGCTCTCCGAATTAAGCTAGCGAGGTGGGAGTGGTGTCATTTTACTCAGTTTTCTACGCCTTTCCAATAACATGCATTTTTATAACAACACTCTTTCAAAACTCAAAATAACAAAATTTCGATTTTGTGATAAAGTGCATCGCCAAATAATTTCCCAAAAAAATTATGTGATAGTCTGTACTTGTTTAAGTGATTGTCAAATTTAAAAAGTGGGAGGATAATGAGTTCATAGTTAAAATTATTTTAAAACAAGGTGGATTTCTCAAGAATGTTAGCCTTTATGTAGTAAGTGAAGTACAGTTTTACAATAGGTATTATTGATCTCATGGGCTTCATTGATTATCATTCAGGAGTTATAACATAAATCTTACAAGTAGTAGGAGTTGTAGGATCGACTTTGCAATAACTCCTTCACGATTTTCCAAATACATCTGGCTTCCTCGGATATGAAAATGATGGAGAAGGTCCAGCAGGATGGTAGAAATGTTACTGTGAAGGTCCAGCAGGATGTAGAAATGTTACTTTTAATTCATATCTTCTTCGTTCTTTTCCAAAATATGCGCCACCACCATTTTTGGTCATAAACAGCGGTTATATAACCCCTTACTTCTGACATTTGGAGTTTGTATGGGGATGTTTGGATGAACACTGTTCCTCCTGTTATTTCTTCGGAGAAGTTTTTTTACACAATCTTTAATCAGTTTGAAGCAACAGGTGTATAAGTATGGCAAAATTTCCTAACAATAAAATCGGTTTTTCTAAATTTTCTGAACTTTGGCCAAAGTATTGTATTTTGGCTGACCAAAGTGGCACGCATGCAGTTTGTGTATGCACAATTCACCAAAATGTAAAATTAATGATGGAAAATGCAAAATTAGGAACTTTGACTAGTGGTGAATTAAACACGTTTAAACACTGCTTAGCAAAAATGTTATGCAATCCACCGAACATTGATTGCAACATGTGTGAATGTGGAAAATGCCCTGGGGATGTTCCAATACGAAGAATCCTTGAAGGGGTCTTTGAAGAAAATCTCACCTTCCATCAGTGGGTATCTGTATATCGTTGCAACTTTGAAATTTTACAGAAATCTTCTGATGATTTTATAAATCTTTTCTGTGACAAACTTGCTCGCCTGATCAAACTCGATTTCAATGCTAGGCAGCAGTCTTCATTCATTAATAACAAAAAAAAAAATTTGAAAGAGTCAGAGTTTGTAGTGAATTTAGATTTTTCAGAAAATTGTCGCTAAGGACAAAGCTCAAAGTTATCATTGGGCAAATGAGCACGTGACAATACACCCTTTTGTAGTTTACTTCAAGGGTGATGATTAAGTTGAACACATCAGTGTTGTTGTAATTTCTGATGGTTTAGAACATACCACTGTTTCTGTTTTATGTCTTCCAAAAGAAACTCATTGAATTCTTAACAACAAAGTTTCAAACAGTGCCAAAAAAGATTTTTTATTACTCTGGCGGGTCTGTTGTATAAAAATAGGAAAAATTTCATAAACTTGTGTTATCATGAGCAAGACTTTGGCATAGAGGCCAAATGGCATTTTTCAGCAACTGCTCATGGGAAAGGTCCATGTGATGGGTGGGGTTGGCTCAGTCAGTCAAGAGACTGGCCGCTAGAGCAAGCCTACAATGTCCATATGGTAACCAAGTCCTGACACCCATCCAACTTTATGAATGGGCAGTAGCAAATGTATCTGGAATCAATTTTACCTTCTCAACACAAGAACAGTATATCGAGTCTGAAATTATTTTGAATGACCGTTTCAGCCAGGCATTATTCATTAAGGGGACTCAACAGTACCATGCTTATATACCTATTGCTTCAAGCTTATCAAAGATTTGTGTAAAAATCAAAATAGAAATTTTGATTTTAAGTTTTGAAAAAATTTTTGTTATGATAATGCATGTCGTGCTGCATGTTATTGGAAAGGGCGTAAAAAATTTTTTAGTAAAATGACACCACTCCCACCTCTCTAGCTTAATTCAAAGAGCTGCTATGATTAGAAAATAAACCAGCACTGCGTTTTCGGCCATTTTTTAAAAACTTTACATAGCCATATTTTGAAAACCAATTGAGATATTTAAATAAAAATTAGTATTTTTCTTAGTCTCCATACACACTATCTATAGACCAAATTTTATCAAAATCTGATGTGGTCAGGTGAAATGACTGTGTTGATTTGACATGGAACTCATTGTAAATACAGCAATGTCCATATGGAAAGGACTTAATTTAAATTAGTTGCAAATGACAACTAGATACAGGAATCAAGCTTGGACCTTTGGTTTAGCGTGCAAATGTTCTACCACTGAGCTATTCAGGATTCGTCCCGTGCTCAGGGTCATTCATCACTCATAGTTTAAGGCTTGGTCTTTGATGGACATGTGCTAGATATGAGTGAACAATAGCATTACAAGCTATCAGATACCTCAACCATTTGTTATTCGGGAGGGCTATTATGTTGACAATTATATAATACAAGATTGTAATTTTAAAGTGAGATTTAAATGAATATCAACACAGAGATAACAAATCATTGTAATTACGGCACTGTCTGTATGAACGGGACCACATTTCAATTAATTTAAATGAGTTTAAAAATGACCCTGAGCATGGGGCAAATCTTGAATAGCTCAGTGGTAGAGCAATGACATGCTAAAAGGTCTCAGGTTCAATTCCCATTTCAAGGTGTCATTTAACTAATTGAGGTTAGTTAAAATTTATGAAAAAGTTTGATAGTAATTGTAGAGGTTTAAATCTGGGAGTTCAGGATTTGACTTGCTCCAAGTCTCTGCTGGGTGTACTGGGGAGATATGCTTCCATTTTGTTTGCACTGGTTTATTCTCTATCCTATAGCCATGTGAATGTTGGTGCATTTCCTCTTGAATACCCGAGTCAATAGTCTTAGTCACTATCTCTATAACCATTAGAAAAACTTTATCAAAAATATGAGTAAAATTAACAATTCCAGTAAAAAAAATTACTAATTTATACTTAAAGCTTATTGATACGTACTTTAACACATTATTACTTTGAAATACTATTTCAAAAACTTATTTTTTATGTTACATTTCGATAACTCTCTTCTCAGTCCCTAGTCGAGTTTTTTTTCAACTGGTGTGCCATGGCCCACTGTGAGAGTACTGTGAGAAAATGCAAAATAACCAATATAATTATTAGAGTTATCAAAACATAATCATTATTGCCAGTAAAACAATATGCACTAAAACAAAACCTGCACCAATGATCTTGTAGTGTAAGGCATCGAGTTTGTAATAGAATGGCTTGTCAATGACAAAGCGAATGGAGTGTGAATCTTGACCTAATATATTGGGGGTGGTTTCCTTCTATCCTTTATCACTATTTATTCCTTTTAATCTTCAAATAATAAAGATGTAATACCCTCCTTATCCTTAACTTTTAGATTAAGTCATTGAGTTAAATATGTAATAAAGGAAAAACAAAACTATTGTCAAATTCTGTGTTCACTATAAAACACATAAGAAAATTATTGGGAAGATATCTCATTCATTGCTAGCCTACTATGGGATGGAAACGGTTGTTCCAATTTGCCTACTTTGTCATTGTTCTGTGAGTGTGCTTACATTCATTTGCAGTGGAACAGATGCATAGAAAAATTATTTCAAGTGTGCCGTGGCATTCCTACAGGAATTACTCATGTTAAAATTTTAAACTAACATTCAGAGCTGAGACTTTAATTTCTTCATAATATGTACTGTAGGCCTACTCAATGATTTATCATCATCCATGTTTTTAATTTAATCTTCAGTAGAAAACATACTAATAAAGAATAACTTAGAATAACTTATGATGTCTATAATTATGTGTTTATGTGAGTATTTATTATTTTAATAACATTTATTGAAATTATGTGCATCATTTTCCCTGAAAGCTTTTTGTCTGATTTAATACATCCTCCACAAATAAACTTGGGAAAAACAACAAAATAGAGTCACAGGGTGGCTACAAAACCTTATTTTACTATAAAATTCCATGACTTTTCAAGGTTTCTCAGACAACGCTTAAAAAGCCCATGGATTAAAGGTTCAGCTGTCCCTGGAGAAGCGTTGTGTAACATATATTTGTGTTTGGCCTTGAGCAATGCAAGTGGCCGAGATAACTAAAAAAATTCTCCCATTCACATAACTGTGCAGAGCAAGTAGAAATTTGACTGTTTTATTGTTTGTGCATTCTTTATAGTAATAGCGAAGTGGTTTGCTTGTAATCCTTAAAGCTTATATTGTAAGTTTGTTTATTTTTAACGTTGAGTTGATAAATATGTACACTCCGTCGAGATTGTAAGGTAGCAACTTACTGGCTCACGCCCGCGAGGTATGCTCTACCTCCACACATGACTGCAGAATAGTTTGACTAGCTACGCCCAAGGTCTGATTTAGAGAAAGCCTTAAGTCCTTAAACTATTTCTTGACTGTTTCATAGGAGTGATGGGGGGGATATATTTCTTTTTGGATGTTCAAATCGTTTGATTACTAAATTAATTTTACTTTTTTGTTCCCTTCCTAATAAAATCAATTATTCGTTACATACTTAGTTAATTAATTATGTTTGGTCTCATTAATATATGACCTGGCTTTTTTTTTTTTTAGCTGTTAAAGATTTATCCTTACCACACAATATTTTGGCAGCAGTGCTACTCACATTTATTGGTTTAAATGGTAACATAAAGCAGGTCTCCCCTTTTCAGAATCTTAATTACTGTGAATAGCTAATTATGAATGTATGAATGATTAATTAATATGTTCTACACATGTAGCGCAAATAACAAATTGAATCTAAAAGATTTTTACTTTATTTGTAGGACACTGAGATTAATTTTTTTTATATAATTTAAGTGTCCCAAACCTAATTTAAAATATTTTATACGATTTCCGGGTAGACCAAAAAAAAAGATTTAATAAAATCTTATCCATTGGACATATTTTAGTTATAAAAGTGAAATTTATTTGTTTCTTCAAAGTTATTATGACTGTCTATATAACTTTGTAGTACCATAGTTCAATTCCATACCTTATTTAATGTTACCAAAACGGCCACAATATAACTATTAATAAAAAGTTTTGATAAATACTTTGATTGAGAAAAGTGTAATTTATTAAGATTTACGTTGATTATAATTTTCTAATAAATTAAATGTATAATGTTAACTGTTTTTGCCAAATCTGTTTTTTTACTAAATCAATTCTGTAAATCTTAACCATAATACTGGTTTGTCATCTGCAAGTATTAATAAATATCAGAGTGAGGAGGTTTAAATGAAAGAAAAGAAGGGAGAAATTTTTTTCTGGTTTACGAGCTTAAAAACACTTTAAATTATATATATGCTTTTTTAAGGTTTGGAATGTAAATATCTTTAAGTAAAAAAATATTGTAAGTTCTGTACCGTTTTTAAAAATGTCTGCCTGTTGCCAAAGATATCTGGAACTTTATAACCGATTGCGGTGCATTTATTTATATTCATTAGGATGTCTGCTAAGGGAGGATCTATCATACATACAGTCAGGGTTTGAGTCTCCGTTAAAAATACGGCCGGTTTTGTTATATCTGTAACTTAGGATCTCTGTAACCACTTAACCGATTGCAGTGTGGTTTTTACTTTAATACTGGACCAATATTTAGGCAGTTTTTTCATTATTTGTGTATAGTCTGGTGTTTCGGTGTGAGTCCCGGTGAAGGGTCAGACAATTGTTTGTATACATATATGGAACCACATAATTACTGAGGTGTATTTTTTAATTCTGTAGAGTATTTATCCAAGCAATTTTTAGTATAGTAATTATGATCGGGTGTTTTGGTGTAAGTTCCGGTGAAGTGTCTGCTGGATATGTGTATATATCTATGGAACCAACTAACCGATTGCGGGGTAGTTTTTTCTTTTTTTGTAGAATATTTCTCCAGGCATGTTTTAGCATGATATAATCTGGTTTTGTGTTGTGAGTCTCAGTGAAGGACGAGCCGGATATTTGTGTATATCTCTGGAACAGCAAACCGATTCCGAGGCAGTTTATTATATTCTGTAGAATATTAACCAGGCAAATTGTATATCTAGCATGATATACTTAGTTCTTGGGTTTCGAGTCCCTGTTTCGGATGGATGTTGTATATATGTTATCTGGGATATTTATAACCACATAAGCGATTGCATTGCAGTCTTTTTTCAATTATGTTGTATTTATATCCAGGCAGGTTTTAACATTAGTTTAATCAAATGTTATGTTGTGAGTCCCTGTAAATGCTGACAGGCTTAGCAATAATGGATTTTGTGGGTCAGCTGGAAGATTAAATTCCGCTCTTCCACGAAGAGGATAGTTTATTTCAGAGTGAACTATAGGATAATATTTATATATAATATAATATTACGTATTTCAACCACCTCTGTTACTCATCTGGGCTACACGCCTTAAATAATTACTGTGGTATGGTGATGAAGAAGATACCAATTAAAGAGGATGTAACCATATTTTCTAGGAAGGAAGTTGGTTAACAATTTAGGAAAACGTCCCTCAATATTTCCGGTCAGTATGAGAACCTTGTTTCATCCATCACTGAAAATGGACCATATGAAAAATAAATAGTCCGCGTGACCACTGATGCAGTAGAAAATAAATCATTTACGGCATTTCCTAGAATATTTAGTTTACTTTGTAATTCTGTTTACTATAAGTATCAAATATTTAATTTTGTATGTATTTCGAGCAGATATCACACTGGTCTATAATCTATTATTTTGGGGCTTTCTTTTTAAGTTCAATCAATAATGTTTTTACTACAATGAGATTATCAACAAATCTCAAACCCAACTCAGTGGTGAAGATAAATAACGCGCTAGTTTAGTGTTGAGCTAGACTGACAAGTACGGTGAGATCGAGGTTTGAATCTCGCTCGAGTGAACTGGGGCGAGTTTTTCCTAATGTTTTTCCACTTTTCCTCCACTCAAATGAGGGTTCACTTCCTTTAAATTCAACCACCCCAATTCCTAACCCTTTAGAATTATTAGTATTTAAGCGTATTGTTCGAACGGGTAGTAAGACGTGTGCTAAAATTTAAAAAAACTATCAACAAGAATGTGTATGCAATTTATTTAAATACTCGTTCCTTGGTATATTGATTTAAGATAGACTATATGAAGGTTATTGAGAAACAATGAAGTTTTCCTGGCATTCAAACATATTTATAAATAGTTCGTTCTGTGTGTGATAGCTGGCCGTGAAGGTTTGAGTTTAGCGTAAAATAGTTAAATGGCGCTTGTCTAAAAAGTGAATTGAATCACCTTATTTACATTATCAAATAATGCACCAACAAAATACTGAAAGTTTCAAATGCAGTTAACTTTCATACATCTTCTAAACATTTATTCTTGCAGTAAGACAACAGCTATTACTCCTTCCAAGCTAGTTTCAAGAACTAATAAATGATGTATTTTGTAGTCTGCACTACTACTTATATGTTAAAATCTCATAATACTCCAATAATTATTGGTTACCTTATTATTATTATTATTATTATTATTATTATTATTATTATTATTATTATTATTATTATTATTATTATTATTATTATTATTATTATTATTATTATTATTATTATTATTATTAGAATTTTTTTCTAAACCAAGAATCCTACAAGAGCATGAATTACAGATTTATTAAACGGTAAGATGGTGGGACTCTTAGCACAATCGATAGCTTTTTTTTTTACTGAACTGAGGATCCCAGGTTCGATTCCTACATTGAGATACTTTTATCCTTATTGAAATGTCTGTTTCTCCTTTTAAAGTGATGAGCTAATGGGATGGGGATGTTGTGTCTTTTCAAGTTTTAAGGTAGTATCAAAGTCGTGGGCTGATTTTATCAGTAGGTTCAAAAAGTGCACGTTAAATACCTCAAATAAATTTTAAAAATAAAACCTTAGGATGCTACGCTGCTCTCTAAGTGAGATCGATTATTACTTATTGAAGAAAATAAGAAAACTAAGGTGTACTCATTTATATTAAATATAGCTTTAACTTTATCTGGGAACCAAAATAGTTAGTAAAAAAAAATTCAGCAATATATTTATGGCTTAATAATATGCGTTGTTTGGCTAGTTTTCATTCTTTACGCTCTTTAATATATGCATTATTATGGATCAAGTGTGCACTTGGTGCAGGTTATTAGGATTTCATATCTAGGCTTATTCGTTACATACTTAATTAATTAATTATCTTTTTTGTCTCATTAATATATGGGCTGGATATTTTTTTTAGCTATTAAAGATTTAACCACAGCACACGTTATTTTGGCAGCAGTGCTACCCACATTTACTGGTTTTACATGGTAACATAAAGCAGGTCCCCTTTTTCAGAATCTTAATTACTGTGAATAGCTAATTATGAATTTATTAATAATTAACTATTATATACCACACATGTAGTGCAAATAGCAAATTAAATCTAAAAGAGTTTTACTTTATTTTTAAGACGCTGATTTAAAAAAATTATAATTTAAGGGTCCCAATCTTGATTTAAAATATTTAATATTATTTGCGAGTAGACAAAAAAAAGAGATTTAATAAAATACAATCCATTGGGTATATTTTAGTTATTAAAGTGAATTTATATGTTTCTTCAACGTTATTATGACTGTCTATAACTTTGTGGCACTATAGTTCGACTTCATACTTTATTTAATGTTACCATAATGGCCACAATATAGCTATTGGTAACAGTTTTGATTAATACTTTGATTGAGATAAATTGTAGTTAAATAAGATTTACGTTGATGATCATTTCAAATAATTTAATGTTTAATGTGTTGTTTTTTTACAAAATCAATTCTGAAAATCCCAACAATAAAACTGGCCATGTCGTAGGTAAGTATCAAAACAATATCAGAATGAGGAGGTTTAAATAATTGAAAAGCAAGGAGAAGTATTGTATTTGGTTGACAAGCTTAAACACACTTTACATGATATCTCTGCTTTTTTAAGGTTTGGAATGTAAATATCTTTAAGTAAAAAAATATCATAGATCTGTACTTTTTTTTAAGAATGTCTGTCAATAGCCAAAGATACATGGAACTGCATAACCGATTGCGGTGCATTTATTTATATTCTTTGAATGTCTGCTAAGGGAGGATCTATCATACATACAGTCAGCCTTTGAGTTTCCGTGAAAGAAACCACCGGATTTATTTATATCTGTAACTCAGGATCTCTGGAACCACTTAACGATTGTGGTGCGGTTT